>OY365809.1:23283946-23697032 GCA_959347315.1 Bimastos eiseni | reverse complement strand
GCTCCAAACGGTACGTCAAGGATATATACCAGAAACGCATCCTAAGCAAAATTGCATCTGAGGGTTATAATTTATACAGAAGGGTATCTCTATTTATACCATTGGAGTCATCCTTGTTAACAACTAAAGAAGATCCGATTCAACAAATGTTCATATAGATGGACGCGTGAGGTGATGCGATTTGGTCGGCCACTTCTAAAGATATGCATCCTTTTGTAATTAATCTTTGGTTAGCAAGTGCAGATAATTGCTATAATTATCACGACAAATAACTCTTGCTACTATATCTAAATCTGACTATAGACTTTGGTTAGTGTTTCAAGTCACAGTTAATATCGATTGGTCATGTAATGGATAAACCCATTTCCTCTCGATCGCCGTTTTTTGCACATGTACAAACACGTGCTAATAAATGTCTGGGTAAACTGTGGCAGGATTGCGTGTTGCGATGACAGTTTGTATATTCGCAGAAAGAAGTCTTCTGCGCTGTTGCGTGCTGTTGAGAACAAAGCGCCAATCATCATAATACACGTATATCAATCAATGTCTGTGGGTTTTATGTTGTATTGTGCATTGAGGCCCCTACGTGCATATACATGTATGTTTAGATGATGTATAGTGTATATCTACGAAAGCTTTGGTTTTCCTTATAACGCAATAGATCTACATATCTATTGCTCTATGTTTGGAGTTGTATAGATGTTTAGATGATGATGTATTGCATGAAGTCTATATATGGCTATCATTATTTAGCAGCAGACCCACATATCTCTTTTACTTTGTATGTACTTTTATACCAGTAGATGTTTGAACGACAATAATGCTCGAAGTCTGTGGCTATCGTTATGACTCAGCAGATCCACAATATCTTTTGAAAGTGCTATTGTCATATTGAGCATAAAATAAAAACAAGAGCGCAATATAAATTTCTATAATTTCTGAATTAACTTCTGCCCTTGGCTATAGTTGTTAGAGATTGACTTCAGATTTTTGCAATTGCAACATCAACGGGTTCAGCCGTTCTATTTGTCTATTTGTCTATTTGTCTATTTGTCTATCTGTCTAGAGGTCTACCAACAAATCTACAAAATACGACAGAGAACTATATGGACTTTGTTACAAAGCATAAAACGCTATAACATAAATTTTCAATTTTTCCGAGTTAGTTAGTGCCAGGCTGTTGCAACCTGATTCTTCAGCTTCTTGCACTAGATCAGCGGTAGGGTCAGGCTGTAGTCTTAACCCCTGGGTGGCGACGCAGGGTCAACCTGATCCACCAGTGGCTCCGACTGTTAACGGGCATAGGCTGACAAGTGCAGAGTAGTTCGGTGGTCGTCTGGAGTCTAGACTGTCAGCCGGGTATTTAATAGATTTTAAAAGGCTTCCAGCTGCATCGTAAACTGTGGATAGGCGCAGCGCTGAAGCAATCGGATGCTGCGCTGAATGATAGATGGCATGGACTTTCATCGTACAGTTTCCTGTTTCATCAACATCGCTACTGCCGAGGCAGAGGCAGCGGTGACATCACTGGCACTAATGTAATGTGAGATGCTTTAGCTAGTTTGTCACTGAAGACCTTCGCATCTATAGTATGACGTTGTATAAGCCTAATCAGGTGAGAAGTGGATGAATAGTTGAGTCTCTTAATGCATAACATATATATATTATATATATATGTTATATCTATATTATATAATAATATATATAAATATATATTGTACATATATGCATGAAGTGACTCTAATATTCATCCACTGCTCGCCTAATTAGGCTTACACTACGTTGACTATGATCTTGAGGTTTATTTACATCGTATGTTTTGCCTGTATTCCTAGGCCTATATGCAGGCTTGGATATTCGCTTGTTACATTGTACATATATCTCTCTATGTGTCTAGCTATATGATCCATAGTGCGTTTGCAATGGAGCATTAATGAATGTACATGCATAGTTACTTTCATAAATAAGCTGGCTTAGGTTCTGCCTTTCTGGTCGCACTCAAATGGTTATTTGTGGTGGTTGGACCCATTGGGTTGTATGGCAGTAGTTCTAGCAAATTGTCACGACTCTGTTTAAGGTCCACTATTGCATCTTCTCCTTGCATTTAACATTGCTGCTCTCTTTTCTAAATAGTCTTCAACTGGTCGCCTATATGCTGGCCATTGTTCTCTGCCCTCTCGCTACCAGGCTTTATCTCACTATATATAGCCGCATTGAAAAAATTGCCTATACCCATATCCCGCGAGTTACACTGCAAGATGTCTTTGAACCATCTTGTACTAAATAGGCCTACTCTAAGGCAGGCTCGACTCGTTTAGCTTTGTACTCGCCAATAATTTATTGAGCCATGAGGCAGAACCCACCTCTACCGTTTCCGTCCTCTGCCCTGCCTTCCCGTCCTCTCCGTTTCCATATTCTTGCCTTCCATCCCTCTTTGCCATTAACTTCCTTGTTCCTCTCCCACCTTATTCCCTGCATGGATAATGGATAAAACATTGGTGCGAAGAGCTGAACCGAATTCGAGACCCGTATCCCCCGTAAGGTTGACCAGACTTTCTTTCGACAGGTTAAATTCGACGTACATGTATAGCATTATGGGTGCCTTGCGTGTCGGCCAACAGTTAAATTCGACTCCTGTAATAACTTGTCATAATCTATTAATACTGTGTTTGTGATCATACTGCGGCTTCTCAATTTGCAACTAAACGAAAATACATTGGCTTATTATTGCTTTCATAACAAAACAAAGCATGATGACGTGGAATTATCAAAATATTTGTGTATAAGACTAAATTGATTGCAACCACGACGTTCTTTAGTTTTTTAGTGCTTATTTAAGGAAATAATAATATGTCTATTGACAACGACTGCATGGAAAGACACTTTGATACGGTAATATTCGTGAATTTCTCACAGTCACCTGCTCATAAAAACCCCATGCGTGCACAATGACACATTGATTTCCAGTGTTAGGCTGAAAAGTAAGCGACACAGACGTTAATGATGAAACACACGAATTTAGACAGCAGTTACATGGCTCCAAACTACACTAAAATGTACTTGTGATGGATTGATATTCCTCACTACTTCTCTTTATTTGGGGATTGTGAAGAATGGAGATATTTGGACTTGGAGTATTGTATGCAGTTGTAGGTTAGCGATAGGACATTGAAATGGATGCGCTCTTGGGTTTTCAGCCAATGGAGCGATTTGAGCATTGGTGAAATGTGATAATGCTTGGGCGTTCTGCATGGTGATTGCCTTGCAGAGTGAGTTTTGGATAAGTTGTAGACGGGTGAGTTGTGTTGCCTCTATTTTGAGGAAAAGTGAATTGTAGTTGTCGAGCTTCGAGTTGACAATGGAGTGGTGACGGCAGTTTGATGTCGAAGTTTATGTGCCGGATGCGGCCAAAGTCACGAATATGCACGAAACAGAAGCCCGATAGGCTGGAGATGTGGTTTGAGAAGTAGGTTAAGATAAAATGTAACGCCATGATTTTGGGAATCAGAGATGAAGTGCGAAGATGGTGAGTTAATCGATACAGGGGTATTGAGGGGTCAGAGATTTTATATGGCCTGTTTACTGCCTGAAGCTAGAGGGGACTCCCTGCATCCTTTCGCCTTTAATGACGGCCTTATTTTCTTGGGGATATGCACTATAAGAGTGCATCTGAATGGTGTAGCACTGTGAGTGGCGCCATATAAACTTTTTTCACACAAATTTGCTATTACCTTTCTTCCAGCATTTTTCTTCCAGAAGTGCACACGTCTCGATGGCGAAATTGAAGTTGTACTGCAGAGCAATTGTGCGCGAGGGACTTGCTCAAGGTCCCTACACAGTGACTCCTCGGACGAGAGTCAAACCCGATCACTCAGCGCACACTGTGTGTTACTGGCTGACCGTTCTAACCGATCGGCCACCAAATCTACACACACAATACAATAAAAAATGTGACAGTTCCTCGAAATTGGCAGATACCGCATCCAACTTCTCAGCGGCTACATGTAGATTTTCATTTTAACATTTAATCAATTGTCCAGCGTTAATTAAGAGCATCTCATCCTCGCTCTATATTACACAGTTATAAGATGCCAAAAAGGAGTTGCCTTAATATTCTTCTTTCCAAATTAATCATTGTTTTCCGTAGACAGCTGTCCACCCATGCACATACCGTGTCAATATGAGAAGCCAGGCTGTTGCAAAGCCATGCAGCAAGACTATAATTATAATTTTATAAACTCTTAATTACCGAAACACTTCCTGCATCATTTTCAGAACCGTTTCCATTTGCAAAGTATGTTATATATGTAGCACTGTGCAAACAAGTATAGACATGTTAAATAAATGTGTAAATGTAAATACATTTGTTGTTTTCATCTGTGCAAATATATAACGCCCTTCATGAACTTCTCCTTGTTTATGTATATTATAAACACAACGATTATATATATATATATATGTTATATATATTTGGTATATATATATATGTTATATATATGTATGGTATATATGAATATGAAGTCATAACATACAGAACCTGAATGCTAAAGTATAATACTGTATACGCTGTTAAACCTATGTCCTATAGGCTATTCATCTGTAAAACTGTTATCGCTGTTTAGATCGGGCTTCGCGCAGACGGATCAATCGCAAGCAATCAGCTATCTCAAGTTGACTAAGAATCCGCTCGATATGCGCGAGATTTGTTTGAATATACGACATCAATGTGGCCTATACGTTCAGAAGGTTATGATCTGCGTGCATTGATAGATTTCTGTTCATCTACATCAAAGTAGCGTTTTCGTATCGACTTCTATCTTCCAATCAAGAAGTCATTATAGTCTTCGATGCAGGATCACACGCACCGACCTAATGCAATGTCACAGACGCATGACGTCATTGAAACGACGATATTACGCATGATGTCTTGAGAACAGTGTGTGACATCTTGAACGCATGGGATTTAGTGAATTGGGGTTGTCTAAAAGGGAGCAGTTCGTTTCCTCTTGCCATTTCCTCTCTATATGCATGCCATGCTAATTTCTGTTGTATTGCGATAACAAGATCGGTGATTTCATACAACGACGCTATCCTTCTAATATTGAACATAATGTTAATTGTATAGCATATGTCGGATGGCTTATGCTAAGAGATGCCCCATCTGGAATGAGCTCGCGACCATAACAGCCGTGGATGTTTTGAACGTAATTTTGGCTAACAATGCACGGAGTCAGCTGCTTTCTAGAAAACAACGCTGGCTCAATAGCGACAGTTTTGGAAAATCTCGCAGTTGCGTAACGAATAGTTTCTTTTAGATTCCACCGTTGGCGATTAGCGGTATACGTGACTTGTGGGCGCTAATTGGTGACGGGGTTTAAGAGTGCTCTTCGAATAAATGCATTAGCAGCACAACTGCAGTAGGCTACATCTATCATGCCATTATTGTTTATTTTATTTGCCCTAATGTATTATTCATAATTAATAGTTATGTATTTTCAATGGTAAGTCAAATAGATTTAGACATTAATTATAAAGCAATTTAAGAAATAAATAAAAATGCTTTTACTTGATCGGAAATGTTTAATGCATAAACAGAGTCTCTCATTATAAAAACTGTCAATCCATCAGAAATACTCTTCAAATTCTTAGATTGTCCTTTGTTAAAACTGCTGACAGTGTTCTTAATTCTCTCATCAGCCAAATATATTTCTATCTCTTGTGTAGTGAAGGCTGTGGAGTTTGACACTAAGAAAACTCAAATAAACGCTAATGGTGTGGTGTCACTAGTACTAGTACTAACAATGCATTTATTCAAAGAGCGCACAAAATACCGTGTTTATACACTCAAAAGTCACGAACCGCTAATCGACATCATGCGCATCTTAGGGATACGAGCTGATACGCAACCAAAGTAAACTGGCATCTCGATTTCAAACTCCATTCAAACAATCAATAAATCTCAAAATTGACGGGTGATTCATTTCAAGTTGACTTCAAACTGAGGCAGAGACTTTCGGGAATCTTGCGTGGAGAAATTCCGTGTAGAGGAATTGGGTTTTGTGTGAATTTAGGCGCAGAAAGTTGGAAGGCATCTTGAGGTCGATGGCCGTTGTGACCTCGAGGACCTTTGCGACCAGTGGAACAGCTGAGCAGGCATGGCTATGGGCAAAGACTTGGGTGTCATTGGCGTACTGATGAGCCGAGTCCTATTATTGAGTATGTGTGAACGATCAGCGGTGTATGGTATGTAAAGAAGTGGTACCACTACAAGAACCGAACCTTGAAGCCAGTCATATGTGTATATCTTCGTTTAATGAGAAACAAACTGACAAACCGCAGTAAGTTATAAAAGGTGAATGTACGTAGTTCGCGATCAGATCGGCAGAGAGGGTCATGACAGGTACAATTAAGCCTACTATTTATTATGAGCTACAAATTTGAATTTATAAAGAATCCTGGGGATAAAATTTCTGTCATCTTTTACTGGGAGAGTAAACGGGTGTAGTCTAGGGCGTAGTTTATGGCTTCTGTGGACGACCGGCGGAAAGAGGCGTCGGAGGACATGCGCCTCAGTCCCCATCACAGCTCGTAGGAGGCGCTGGTCGGCCGTCTCAGCTAAGACAGACATAGAAGCAGCATCCGGAGGGAGGAAACACATTCTCCGCATTCTCTCCAATGTCTCGAGTCGACCCCGGTCCTCAGCAGATGTTAAGCCCCACCATGCTGGTGAGGTTTAGAGGAGTCGGGAGATTGTGGTGGCCTTGGTGACAGTGTGAAGGCCCTCGAGTGAAGAGCCCATGCCACCTAAGGACCTGGAGAGCATGCAGAGATCCTGCGCAGATGCCCAGCAGTCGGTCGACGTGAGGCGTGGCTCGCAGGTCCCTCGTGATGATGATTCCAAGGATGTTCATCTGCTGCACTCGCTCCACCCCCTCCAGGATAGGGGGGATCAGGCATGGCGGCCCGTCTTCTTGTGACCAGCATCTCCCTAGTATTTGAGGAATTGGGGCGAAGATTGTTCGCCTCCGCCCACATCTGCACCGCCGCGAGTTCTTCCCTCATAGTTTCTCTCATTGAACCCGCAATAAGGAGGTAGGTGTCGTCGGCAAATTTGACCATTTTGTTTTTCTCATGTTGAGAATGCAGGTCCGAAGCGCCGACGGTGTATTCAGGTGGTCCCAACCCCGAGCCTTGAATCACACTGGCGTAATTTGCCTAGCATTTAGATACTTGATCCAATCTGGGATATAGGTCCAGGCAGAGCGTGTGAACCGAAAACGCTATGGATAGAAGTCCAGAGAGAAACGAGAGAAACCAGAGGAGGGCAGAGCTAACAATGCCAAATGACTTAGACAGACGTTCCAGGAGGATAGCTTGGTGCACTACAGTGCTGAAGGCGGCACTGATGTCGAATAAGGCAAGAAGAGTGACATGACCTGATCGACTGCACTAAAGCAAAGACCAGCCAATACCTTCCTTCCGTGGTCCGAAGCATTTGAAGCCAGCAGGAGAAATTCTCCATCTTCGTTCAGTCGACACAGAGATCATACTTGGCTGGAGCCACGACAGCCATTGGAGACACACATCAACCCAAACGTATTCATTGCATTTCGGACAGATCTGCCTAGCATTTAGATACTTGATCCAATCTGTAAACGAGGTTTGACCAGTGAGACCCAACATCCTCCCTTATGCATCTGTAGCCACTTCTCTTTGCACACCAGAGTATAGGTCTGTGACGGTGTATAGTCTCAGATCGACTTGTTCTGTTGTTGGATTCGTCGGTAGGCCTACGAGGCAAAGCAGCACAGCGTCATCACCAGTCCAATGATCCTCCAGAGAAAGATTCAATTCCTGAATAATTTGATTAAGCTATTTTAGTTACTTTCCTAGAACAAAGAAAAGAGATTATTTCGCGTGATTATAATTCAGTGTGTGCGCGTTTAACCGGCTTTTTCATTTTACGTATTTCAATGTTGACGGTCGCCTAAATAACATCAATAGTGTTATTCCTTGTGCCGGTCTCAGAATTTAATAAAAATTGCCAACTGTACAACTTCTTTTTAATAATAATTCGTTTCATCATTTATTCCGGCAGACCCAACACAGTTCGATGCACCTCGATACGACTTCAGAGCTTTTGTTTTGTCTAGCGCTTGTTTATTCTATAACCGATGCATTCCGAATATTGCGACCGTATCTGTTTAGCCCTCTCTGTGCGTCTGTGTATACGTGCTTTTCTCTCTGTCTGTTCCTATTTTATGGTTCTATATCGCGGTTTTCTTTCACAAAAATTTCCAGATGCATATAGAAGACATAGTTAGACTCCAGCCAGCTTATCTTTGGCGGCGCTGCAGAAACGTCTTCACGAGCATTCCAACAGAATCCTTTCACCAAGAAATTTATTGTTCCTGCCTGGAGTCGATGGAAAACGTAGACGGAAGAATAGGACACACTAACAAGCAAGTGAATTTTCAGCGTAAATCAGAACAGTTCGAAATAAGCCTTTGTTCTCTTTTACGCATGAATTAACTTGAGTAAATGATCCTGTTACTTTATACTGTACTAACTGAATCAGTCAGTTTTAAACTTGGATCCACGCAATAATATTTGCGTCGTCCCTTGCTACTCAATGATTGCATTAGTCAAATCGTCATCGAATGAAAGCCCAATTTCCAGACCCAGAAAATATGAATTATATATAATTAAAGAAACGAACAAGAAAGCAAACCATACTAGACGTAGGCTACTATAAAAGAAGTCCAGTACGTCGAAGCGTTTTGATGAAAACTGTCCTTTTCAGCCAAGGGTTAGGCCGGAAACGCCTCTGAGTATATATCTTGAAGGGACGCTATATCAAGTATTTTTGATTGATTGATATTAGAGTTTTTACTGAGCGTCATTTTCGTGAATAAAGGCAGTCCTATTTCTTCGGATCTAATAAAATATTGTCTGCCATCTTAAGTCTTCATTAAACACATCAAGCTACCAAGTGACAAACTCTAGATGTTGTGCATACAGCAGAAGTATTGAGAGTTCATATTCTGTATTGCACCATTATAGACATGGATGTGTAGACCTATAGTTTAATATAATATATTTAGTGGACTATATATATATATATATAGACTAGATATGTTTTATGTGCATCGGGGCAGTACCCTTAGAATTAATTGCGAGATATAACCCATCTAGTGAAGCGCGAAAAGAAATTGGAATAGAAAGAGCCATAGAAAGGCAATATATGTGTGAATCTAGGCATATATATAATATATATCTATAATATATATATATTATATATATATATTATATGCGTGCAATGCGTCTCTTATGTGTATTACTTATATGGAGCTCATCTATAGAAACTGATGATATATATATATATATTATATCTATAGATCATATTAAATATATATCATATTTATATACGTCTCTCAACGGTTTATTCCGTTTTTTCATCGTGTAAACATCGATACATAATCGACAGATTGTGTTACGAAAGACTAGGATAAGCAAATAGACTTGGTATCTTTTGGGCTCGAACGACTGGAAATCGATAGCGCATCTGAGGAAGGAGGCCGCCACTAAAGCCCCTCGCGAGGGATACAGCAGCAGAGCTAAATGCAACCGATGCCACGTGATGCATGCATATAGTACACTGTGTGGCATCCTCAGTCGAATCGGCTAAACATTCAGACTTCCATATATATATATATAATATATAATAGATATATATGTATATATATATATAAAGAGAATTATTGTTGCAGAGGCTGAGAGGTCGATTGCGGATCTTGTATCGCTATGCAACATATTATATCCCATTGAACATTATAATCATACTTGTGGTCTTCGACGCTGAAAGCTTATCAATTGGAGATGTTAAGCAAAAGCAGGTTTAATACCACTCTCCCTCCGTCTCTCTCTCTCTCTCAATTCGTCTATACGTCTATCTGTCTATCTATCTATCTATCTATCTATCTATCTATCTATCTATCTATCTATCTATCTATCTATCTATCTATCTATATATATATATCATCTATCTATCTATCTATCTATCTAGCGATCGATCGATCGATCGATCGATCCATCCATCCATCCATCCATCCATCCATCCATCCATCCATCCATCTATCTATCTGTCTATCTATCTACCCATTTGTTCATCTGTTCATCTCTCCGTCTGTCCATCTATCCATCCATCCATTCATCCATCCATCCGTCTGTCCATCAAATCTATCTAACTTACTCTCTGTTTATCTGTCCATACACAGTCTACAAATTCTTCTCTCTATCCATTTTATGTGTATCCTTCCATATATCTGTTATTATGTCCATCCATTCATCCAAGCCAGCTAGTCACTACAAAGGCTAAATAGAGCCTAGAGCCCCAGACCCATAGACCGTAAGTGCCATTAAGGAATTATCTTATTGCCAACGCTCACGCGATCCTCATCAATGAATACAGAGATAAACTGTTCAACGTTGTGGTACCGCATTAATCAAAATACATTTGCATAAGTGCATAAGTATGATGTGTCAGTGACACAGTGCCATTACAATTTATATAATTATAATCATGAAATTTTATAGCGCCGCCTTCATGGACTCTTCGCATGCAGCAGAAGTGGTCGAGTCGTCACAGCATTAAACCACATTCATGGAATGGATTTCGAGCGGCGGGTATACAGACGCAAAAAAAACGAAGGAGTTGATGCTGGAGAATACTAGGAAACCTATTCCATAAAGATGGACAGATCGTTTACAACGAAGCCTCGATGCAAACTGTGAAGGTCTAGACAAAAAAATGACCACCAGGAGGTCACCTATCTTGCGCAGTAACTCTAAGAACGTGAAGACGAAGATCCAACAGATGAGATTGAGTGGATCGAGTCCAAAAGAAGACAAATGCTTATGCACTGAATGAATCCTAGACTTAATAAAAATATCATTTTGTTTACATGTCCCTCATGGAACGGGATAGTTGCCCAAACCTGCATATAGGCCTACCTACCATCGAGCAGTCGAGGCGCAGCACTTGAAACATATATTGCACATGTATAAGTTGTATTACACTTACAAGATATAAATAATAATAATAATAATAATGATAATAATAATAATAATAAAAATGTGAAACCTCATGATACATGTACAATGCATAATTATGTCCCGGGCATCATAGACATGCGCGAATATATAGGAAGACACAAAAGTTCGTTCGCCGTTTTCAAACTTCAATATCTCGGTAGAAATGATTCGGATATCTTAAATATTTGTCAAGCCTATACAGGACTCAAATATTATAACCCTGAAAATATTAAGTTGAACATGCGTTAAATGACGTGACAGTGAACACCGCGGCACACGAGGGCATTTCCGACTCGTGCCTGGATATGACGTAACCATTATTCACCACGCTCAATTGAGTCAAAATAGGAGCATCGACATTCAGGATTGCGGATGACTGGTTGCCACGCGCGAAACTCTGGACGATGGCGCTATGTAAAAGTCATCGACCGACAGCAGAGGCGTGGGAGAACTACGAATGGAATGGCGAAGGCAATCGCCTCTAGAAGGATTCATATAGTGTAGCAAGCGAGGGAACAAGGACTTGTTTCGGAACTGGGGAGACGTTAGATCGTTCTGACGATAAGGGTAATCAACGCACTTGGGGAACCCCCGTCTCCAACAAAACCCAGGGAAACATTTCTAAAGGACACTAATAACTCTAGTAAGTGTAGATAGGATGAGTGATGTGTATATCTACCATTAAATATACATATTAAAACCATCCAGTGTGTCGTGTTGCTGGGCTTGGTGATTGAGGAAAGAACCGGCGGTAATCTCGTCATCTAGAAGAAGGAGCTGGCGAGAGAGAAAACCGCCACACTAGTCTAATGTTTTGTTCACCGATGAGTCGCCGTTCATTGTGTTTTATGTACTGAATGCACAAAATGATACTGTTTGGGTTTCATATGACGAAAACGGATATGTCTGCTCCACAGATGAAGTTTAGTCCATCAGTGATGATGTGTGGGCATGTATGTATGTGTGTATGTATGTATACATACATACATACATACATACACACATATACATACATACATACATACATACATACATGCGTGCTTACACATCACAAATAAAGCCAAAAAGATTGGCCGCCAAAATTCTCTGGATCTCTCCCATTGAGAACTTGTGGAGCATTTTGTCCCTCAGCGTTTTTAAAGAGCTGAGTCAAAGGAAGTCGAGCAGTTCAAACACCGCCCCAACGAGCTTGGCGATCGATGGAAGTTGGGACACTTCAGTCGCTGATCCAGTCTATGCTGTACAGAGTCGGTACTGTCATTAAGCAAAGTGAAAGTACTGTAGGCCTACGCTAATAGCGTACGTCTGTAAGACAACAATATTGCGTTATGGTCTGGTTGGCCAAATATTTTGTTATACAGTGACTCTATAATGAACAAACTATTATTGCATGGCAGCTTTTTCCGAGAAACTGGTCCTCTTCAATTTCTTTATTATATAATGGCAACCCCAGACCGTATCAAAACCAAATTTGTATCAGTATCTTTCATTTGACTTGTGTATGTACCGACAAAAATATCAGAAAAAATGAAGCCCTTACTAAGAAAACACATTTTGAAAACGGTGAACGAACTTTTGTGTCACCCTGTATATAGCGCGTTAATTCATAAGACACACCGATGTAGGTTGGTGAGTGTGTGCATGTATGTACGCGTGTGTGCATAGTTGCATGTACTGCTCGTTCAACGCTCCTGAATAAGTTGGTTTCCGAGTGGTGCCTGACAAATTTGGAGATTTCGATTACGATCACGATATGATGTATGCCATGCATGTATGTATAGGCTGTATGTATGTATGTATATAAGTATTTATGTGTTTATATTGTATTTATGTATGTTTATTTGTTTGTAGGCATGTATTTATATATATATATATGTACTCATGCATGTATGTATGCACGTGCACGATTACGTTCTCATATGTGTACGTAATGTATGCGGGTTTGTATGGGTTTGCATGCATGTATGTGTTTTTATGTATGTATTTTGTTAATGTGCCCATACACTGATGTGGTGTAGTACCTTACAAAATGAACTTCATGCACTGTAGAATACAGTGTTTCATAAAGTTAATTAAGATCAAGCAAACATGGCTCTGAGAATTGTGTGTGTGGGTGCGCATCTTCGCACTCACTTCCTTTCGCTCCGTAACATTATTATTAAGGCGGAAGTGGCAGCGAGATGTTAGCTGTGATAAAACAAATGTACGCAGACGACATGTTCTCTGTTTCCTGCCTTATTCGTTTGAACGCAGTTGTAGCTGCGTTTGCTTCGCAGAATTGAAAATCTCCATTAAGAGAATGACTGATGGCCCAATCTGTTGCTAAAACTTCAATCTATTGCCATCTTATGAAAAATTAATTTCGCAATGGCAACAATCAGATTATTCGTCGAATTCTCGAGTCTTTCTCCAGGGTTTCTTGGTTGCTGTTCACCATCGGCTATCAACTTATATATAAGTCTTTGTCTTTCCCTCGTCCTTAAATAACATTGAGTTGAATGAAATACAAAGAGGGCGAATGGAGTAAATTATGCATTATGAGAATTTTGTCTATATTTAATATGCACTATAGAAAGCTGCTCACTCTAATGTACGTACATAGGAGTATACAACTGAAAAATTACAACTATTTAATTATCATTGTTATCGAATACTGGTATGTGTATACACTAATAATCTTGTAGCCTAAGTGGTATGCAACTATGCATGAATTGTATTGTGTTTTATTTGAACATTTCTAGAGCGATTCTGTTAGGGTGAACCGTTCAGAAGCGCTGCCAGTGCGAAAGGCCCCGCGAGAAGAAGTAGCTTTTAAGAAAAGCAAAAGAGGATGAGGGACTGCCAGATAGAATTTTAGAGCGAACCGATGGAGAAAGTGCATTCCACCGAGAGGGATCAATTGAAGCAAAGAGCATGCTTGAGTATACTTAAAGAAATTCAAAATAGTTAAGTAAATAAAACGAATTCTATGCAGTCTATCAAGTAGACTTCGCTATTTATTTATAGCTACTCTATTTTTCATCTTCTCTGGCGGCGCATTTTGTGCACCTATCGATATGTAGGCCTAGCGCTAGCTTACTCAGCTTCAGCGTGTATGTATATTGACCATACACTGTCTATGGGATATCAGGAGGCGAGGTTGAGGACTGGCTCTTCGATCTCATAAGATGAGGATGAGATATGAAACCGCTGACACTTTATGCATCCATTGTTGGTTTTTATTCTGTAACATAAATAGCCTACTCTGCTATTTCCGTTCATTTCACTCACTCACTCACTCACTCACTCACTCACTCACTCACTCACTCACTCACTCACTCACTCACTCACTCACTCACTCACTCACTCACTCACTCACTCACTCACTCACTCACTCACTCACTCACTCACTCACTCACTCACTCACTCACTCACTCACTCACTCACTCACTCACTCACTCACTCACTCACTCACTCACTCACTCACTCACTCACTCACTCACTCACTCACTCACTCACTCACTCACTCACTCACTCACTCACTCACTCACTCACTCACTCACTCACTCACTCACTCACTCACTCACTCACTCACTCACTCACTCACTCACTCACTCACTCACTCACTCACTCACTCACTCACTCACTCACTCACTCACTCACTCACTCACTCACTCACTCACTCACTCACTCACTCACTCACTCACTCACTCACTCACTCACTCACTCACTCACTCACTCACTCTCTCTCTCTCTCTCTTTCTCTCTGTCTGTCTCTTTCTCTCTCTCTGTCTCTCTGTCACTCTGTCTCTCTGTCTCTCTGTCACTCTGTCTCTCTCTTTCTCTTTGTCTCTCTCTCTCTCTCTGTCTTACTTTCTCTCTCTCTCCCCCCCGTCAATGGAGTGATGCTGATGCTGATGCTGTTGCTGCTGCTGATGATGACGACGATGAGGATGATGATGATGATGACGACGACGACGATGACGATGACGATGACGATGATGATTTAAGGAGACGGTCTGCAGGCGCAGAGAACCGAGAAGTCTACCAAAATAAATGATGGTCTAAGGTAACCAATGAACTGCCGCACACATAATATTTTCTATCAGCAGGACATATTTCATGAGCTGTCTGGCCTTCTGTCAGTTTCTCTTTTTTGTTATTCGATAGACATGCAAGCAGACAGACATGCAGACGTACATACAGTGACACCATTATACAGACACGAGGTCCTATAAACAAAGCAGACATTAAGATAAAGGATGAGGATAACGAATTCGATGGCATAATTTGCTCATAGTTATTGTAACACACCTGGTCTTATTTTGTTGTTGTAATTTTGTCTTGTTTTTTTTTCTGTTTAACACATCGTCATCAGACTATCTTTCAGTTGCTTACTTCCTTGTACAATCAATCGTCAACCGTCTGTCTAATGTCTATAATCCTAACGTCTCAAGTTCACGCAAAGGTCACTCAGTTAATATCAGACCACACGCAGCGCCATCTGTCGTCTGCCGAACTCTAAGAGCTTTGACCATCTGGTGAGCCACACGGAGATACGTTCGCCGTATACTGTTATGTTTACTATAGCCTTAAGAAGCCTCCCATCGTATTCGTACGCATGAGTTTCGCTCGATACGTCTCGGCTGTTCGTCGAATACAAATCGAATAGCGGACTAAGGATCCACAACGTTTAGCACCAGATTGGCTCCTAAAGGCCATCTTTTGGCAATATAATTATATCTAAACATTTATTTCTTTATTTATTCTGTAATTTGATATTGCCCTTCTTCCAAGATGTTTTGCTCAGAAGTGTACACGCACGCCTCGACGGCGCAATTGCAGTTGAAGGCCTACTGCAGAGCAATTGTGCGCGAAGGACTTGCTCACGATCCCTACATAGTGACGCCCCGGACGAGGCTCGAACCCACTCACTCAGCGCACGACTGCTCTAACCAATCGGCCACCATGCCACACATTGTTTTATTCCTCTTCTTAACTTACCTGCCGTTTTGTTCAAGCCACTTCAATATTTAAGCTGTCATGTTGTTTTTATCAAAAGAGCTGTGTTAGGCGGTGAAGATGCCACACGAGAGAGAGGTTGCCTTGGGTCAGTGTTGCAGACTCTTATATTTGTACTTTTAGAAGTTCGTGCTTTTGACCCTAGGTTATTGTCAAACCTCAATTATGATCGTAAATTCCATCAAATTGGTCTCATTTCAGTCCCTGCAGGCAATCCTGGGAAAGTTCAATACCATAACAATCCCATTGGTGGCACTCCAGATTGGATCATGAAAAGTTCGAGAACGAGCATCGAGCAAAGTACATGAAAGAGGTTGTGGGAGGGCATGTGTTGTATTGTATTTTAAGTATTTATAGAGCGCCTGTAGTTGGGTGAACGGTTCAGAAGCGTTGCTGCTCTTTACACGGTTGCACGTGTTGTTGAAGGTGTTCTCAGGTTTATCCATAAACCATACTGCTCCTTTAATATTTATGTAGCAGGAGTCTTGGATGAAGCTCAATTAAAAATAATCAGCAATAAAATTATTGGTTTCATGGGGGACTTTGCACTCAGTGGCGGCTGAAAAGGGGAGACCATGAGAGGCCAGTGCCCCACCACCTGAATTTGCCGACCACAGTGACCACTCCAAATTTATGTAGTTGTTTGGTAGGTTGAGTTCTGTATGACTACATGCATGAAGCAAATGCTGCTGGCAATATTAATAGTCTTTATTATTACGCTTATTGCTGCATTTTGAATTTGCTGGACATAATTTATTGGGAGATATCCAGATATCCCAGGACTGATGAGAAAGTTTGAAGGATTGATGAAAAAGTTTTCAGAAACTTTGAGGCTGTCAGCCTCACTTCTGCAAAAATGTCCGTTTTTATGCACACATGCACACTCTTAAAAGCAATAGACCTATTTCATTCCAATTTTTTTAAACAAACTTCCAAAATTCTTGGTGACTGAAACGTTCGCGGTGGATGGGATCCGTTAAAGAGAATTTGTCAAATAGAAATCAGGTATTCAATGGAAGTTTGTATATAAAAAGTAAAAGCATACTTTCTTGCACTGTTGGTGGCTGGAACCTCGCCTTTTACCTTATGGAACCTCGCCTTTTACCTTATGAAACCTCGCCTTTTACCTTATGGAACCTCGCCTTTTACCTTATGGAACCTCGCCTTTTACCTTATGGAACCTTGCCTTTTACCTTATGGAACCTCGCCTTTTACCTTATGGAACCTCGCCTTTTACCTTATGGAACCTACTCGTTAATCCTGATCATTCACGCACAAATTACCTCGTAAAATCAAACTTAGAATAAATAATATATAATCTTCTAGTCGAAAACCTTTTCCACAGATGCTTCACAATTTGAACCCACGCAATTCCAGCAGTTACTAAATTTAGACCGCAAGCCAGCACTTTAGAAATCTCTTTGCACTTGCAATTAGGCTGATTTGCTTTGTCGTCCACTGTCGGAATTAGCCTTGGTGATAGTGTGCTGCAACCGAGGCATCTATTAAGCGGCCGTTGGACCTCAGAAATGCGCTGTGTTATGGGTAGTGTGGTCATTTGCAGCGTGTTTAAGTTCAGCCTTGTTATTTGTTATCCTGCTTCGTGCCGTCCTACGCATCTATGGAGCGGTTGATTTATTATTGTCGTCATCTTGGGTCATACAGTAACGACGTCAGTAAACAACATCTGTCATAACGAGGAGCGCATGCGCAACAGATCATAAATTCAATTGCTGGCTGGCGCTGCATCTATAATGAAGTGGTTATGAGTGACGGATTAACGAAGCCGAGGAACGAGCAACTACAGCAACGGCAGCTACAGCAACGAAACAACGAAAACAGCAACAGAAGGCCGCTGGGACGCATTATTTTCCTCCTTTACACTGATGGCATCTTATCCACGATATCTTAACCATGATATCCAAACAAGGCTTGCGTGGTCATCTCTATGCTGATGACTCACAGGTCTGTGGCTTCTGTCGTCCTGATTCTACCGACGTTCATCATCTGCGGTCCACCTTAATAAGCTGCGTCAATTACATCGCTGACTGGAGGACGTGTAACCGCCAGCAGCTCAGCCCATCAAGGACAGAGTTTATCTGGTGCCCGTCTTCATGCAAGGCTGAAGCACTTGACCACAGTCCTTTCGTCATTGGTGCGGATGCTGTCGAACCTAAGAACGAGGTCCGCGACTTTGGTCATTTCCATGACAGAGAACTGTCAAGTCAGCCACACATCACGGGACTTGTGAGAACGGGCTTTGCTATCTTAAGACAGCTGAGGTCTGTGTCTCGGTCTCTCCCAAAGGATGCGACTCGCCATCTTGTGCAGAGCCTTATCCTGAACCGAACTGATTACTGTAGTGTCGCTGTTGATGGCTTGCCACAGCGCAGTATCATTCAGCTTCAGTCTGTCATCAGGGCTACTACTGTTCGTCTGCGTTTGAAATGATTCTACCGCATTTCAAGTACAACCCCGCGATGTATACAGGTGGCTAAGAATAAGCAACCGCATCAAGCTCAAACTTCGCACTCTGATGCATAAATGTCTCAACAACTGTGCACCACGCTATATGGCAGACCACATCAGGCCACTGTCAGATGAACACATACCAGCAGGTCACGACTACGATCATCAGAATCATCTGACGTTTTCGTACAAAGAACGAAGACAAAAATTAATGGGCGATCGGGCCTTTCGGGTCGCTGGCCCACGTGCCAGGAACAGTCTCCCTGCATCCAGTGGCGTCGCTAACATTGAGGCGCAGAGGTGTATGCGGGGTTTGTATTATTTATTTAGAATATTTTTGCCATTGAAAAATAACATGAGCCGCCCTGCATTGACAGCGTTACTGCAGAGACTGCTAGCAGCTTGCTATAATCATTATGCGGTGGCAGAAGTTTCCTGCGTGATATCATTCACCAATAAATGATTATTGTTACATTGTTATTTAAAAAAATCTTGGGGTAAGGGAGGATGTACAGTAGCTCCTCTCCTACCCCCATCATGTCCAATCTGCCTACCCTGGTCTCTAATTCTAGCGCGTCGCTGCCTGCATTCATTCAGGGTATCAAACCCTTTCTACTTTCTAAAAACAATAAACTTTCTAGGCAATGCCAAGCATTAGTTTTTCATATTTGCACTGACAGTTGTATGCTAAGATGATATTATTCACTCTATATTTACAGCCGTTGAAAGCGAACTCTGTGAAGCCATTATTTGTGACAATTCAAATTATAAAAATTAAGATCTAAGATAACTGTCTTAATATAGAAAGTCGGAGTGAAGTAGGCCAACTAACAATCTACTTGGCTGGATTGCTAGGACAAGATAATCTTAAACGATCATTCGCATATGGGTTTTAGCACAGTCGTTCGACGAACAAATCACTGTTATTCCTGCAGACAACCCATAAACCTTTGCAGCTATAGAACAACCAAACTGCATAACACGCCCCTTTTAAAATTCTCCTGAGTGACCAATCTCATTCTTTTCCTAAATCGTTGGGTGTGATCACTAGAAATCGTGGACGAGAACAATGATTCATTCGAATTTCACTGTCGAGAAACTTTCGAAACTAGTACGTATCCTCATATGTAATAGCAGTGGGTTTTATATAGCGCCACATCAAGGAAAGTCGAAAACATTGTGAAGACCGTAGACGTAATTGCAGTCGTTCGTTGAACAGAAGTTGTAGCAGATTAGCGTCGATCGTCCTATTTTATAACGTAGTGTTATACAGATGTGCGAACTCCACGTTCTACTGCAAGCTTTCGAATGCCTGACGGTGTGACCTGGTTGGTGTATAGAAAAACAAGACTGTATGATACACATAGTCGTATGTTATTAAGCTACAGAAATATTCTGTTTTAGAAATTACTTACATATGTAGTCAATTCCTTTCGTCATTAGCCTATCTGCAGTCCTAAAATCATCTGCAGATGATAGGACTAGTATATCTACTAATCTGCAAAATACTTGTAATCTTCATAACAGCATGATATGGGCCTAAAATTGAATAAGTTAGACAGATGAAACACCAAGCATAGGGCCTACTTTTACTTATAGTGTGAAGTCTCGGCTTAGTCCCGGTTTCAAAGCCTTTAGGTATAGGCCTTTGGCCAAGGTCACCTTAAGGCCGACACCAAGACAGCTGCACTCTAACAGCAAAGACCACGGATAATAAAGCAGTAAAAACTTGTTGTCCCAAAAGTTTCTTGATTGATTGCTTAATTACTTAATTTTTTTACCGCTAGAAGCCTTAGGTTTAAATGAACTGATCAGAGTTCAATAATGTGGGCTTCATTACCATAGTTGCCCATAGGCCTACATGCAACTTCTCTGTCTCCTACTCACGTCGAAATTATTCACTAAATCTGTATTAATGAACACGGATGATGACAATTGCCACATAAGTGTAGGCGCAATTATTACTGGCACAGGAAGCTTTCGTGCACGCCTACGACTCTGTGCAAGACTGGTAAGCAGTTTCTCCGCCTGTCTGCCGTGGAGCCGTAATTTTGTATAACTACAGTTTTAATTAAGTTCAAACTATTTGCAAGACTAGAAGCAAAAAATGAACTGACGTTGCATTTACTGTCACTGCTAGTCTAACGGTTATGAACAGAAAGCAAACACATGACAACTCAAATGACGACACTTTGTAGAAACTTTGTACAGAAGCGGAGGAAAACAAAAGGCCTACATTAGACAGCTACGGAATTCATGAGTTCTGAAAAACTGCACTTTAGAGATGTTTCGGACTCGGTCTCGTCTCGAGGTCAAACGTCTTGCTCTCATTACAGTGTTCCTATTGGTCTTGAGATTGGGATTGTCTCGGAGATTAAGGATCGAGATACCGATCTCGTCTTAGAATGCAAAGCAAACGCCTCAGTCAAGTTTCAGTCTCGAGAGAGAGGACGTTTGGTCTCAAATCGGTCTCGGCTCAAAGGGCCTCGATCGTGGGCATCCCTGTTCGACACGCATTGTAGGACTTACGCTAATTTAATTTATGTCCAATGACCGTTGCTAATTATCGTAATGTAACAAGTAGCTGCTCTGGCATTAAAAACTTAATCAATTACAACAGCAGCAAATCATAACCAAGTGTTGTACTTGGTTAATCTCTACCTATACGATTTATATTATATATACGCATGTATTTTAACTGGATGTACATTGTATTAGTGTATGAGGGCATGCATGAAAGCATGCTTAAATGCTTGTCTGTGTATATGTATACAAGCTAATAACACCATTATTATGTCAAGAAATGATAGCATTTGATTCGGTGACATCATTCACTTGACCCATATGATTATCGAATAGGGCATTGAATTAATAACAAACAACATGGCTTATTATCAACGAATATATCTCCAACGTGATGTAATTTTGCGAGATCATCACGCTTTACATACGATAACGATAACGATCAATCGTACACATGCGAACGTGTAATGTATTTGTGTATGTATCATTATTTGTGTTAGATGCATATGCGTATCAATGCATGCATACAATCATGCATGTGTAGGCCTATGCTCATGAATGTACAACGACCTTACAAAAGGCTCTGGACATATGGGCCTAATAAAAAAAAGATGCTCATTAAGATAGGAAGAGAGAAATTTAAGTATAACTTGAATTACATGTGGCAACTCATTTTGGAGCATTTTTACTTCAAGTTTTCTTCATTATTTGCCGCATGCAGGGTCAGTCCAATATAATATATGTATGTTTGAAAGTATACTGTACTTTCAACATACTGGTGTATTTCCGCTCTTAATAAGGTGGCAACATCTAGCGGTGACTGAATTGTAGACAGAGAGAGTAATCAGTAGATGGCGTAAGTTTCCGCTAATAGCTGAAAAGTGGACTCTACATCGTGCGCAGAAGACCTGTTTAACTGGTGTTTGAAATTTTGATTGACGATTGAAACAAAAATAAGATTTGATAGTTATAGTTGCAGTCATAGTACTGTTAACGGATTAACGTTTTTATTAACAAGAATCACACTGTTGAAGCATCATCAATTGATATCTTGCGCATGAGTTATTCGTGCGATAGAAGTTGATAATTATCAAGTAATTAATAACGTAAATAATAAAACTAGGCCAACAACACTAATACACCACCACTACACGCCTACTACCACGGTCCACCGTCAACACCACCACTACTTTTACTTCCATTTACACTATTAGGCCTACTTCTACTACCACCAACACCACCATTAAGTCCTTTCTACGGACTAATTAATAGTACTAATCACATCGATAGCCCTGGGCCTTATAGGCCTACATGTGAATTCCTCACTGAATTAATAGGGATAGCATTTTACCAGAGCACGTGACTTGGAAAGATAGCACTTCATATAGCCTAATATAAGACAATCATAAGCAGGGGCAGCGATCCCGGGGTCAAGGTGGACAAGTCCTCCTCATCTTTTACAGAGAGGAGACACGTTATTCGTGTTTCCAGCACATTTCCAAACCCTCTCATTGGGTGTCCCACCCTACCTGTCAAACAAGATCACCCCCTCTGGTCATAAGCCATTGATGAAAAGCAAAGGCTGAAAATTCAAGAGTCTCTGGATGTTCTACCATGTCGATTGTAGTAAGTGATGCTAACGCAGAAGTTGTGATCAGATGGGCATTCCTCTGGAACTGGTGGATGCGTGGAACATCTGAGGCCAGCGCTGTTGCAAACGGAACACTGAATGGCATTCCCTACAAGAAGAATACACATCCATCCATTTAAAGCAACACCTCCTAAAAGAAGAAAACTATTCCGTCCAACGGAATAAAAGATGCCGTGCCAAAACGAAGGTTACTTACTTCACCCCTACTTCTTTAACAAAACAAGATGCCGCCATCCAAACAATGCAGTTGCGGCTTTCAAGACTTAGTTAGAATTAATGTCATTTTTTGCTAATTCTAAAATATTAGTTCAATATTTTGTAAATAGTTATGTTGAATTAATTTACATATATAATAAATTAATCAATATATTCCTACAAGAATATATGCAGGCTCACAAATATTAAACTTTCTCCATTTTTAAATTGGAATGCCAGATTTTCAGCCGTAAACTAATTAAAAGATCAATTTATTTAAAGAACTAGTTTTTCTCATTTGACTCTTATTTTACATGCTTGAACGTTTATTGTGGTCAAGCCTTCAAACCATTGTACATTGTACGTGGACTTCGGGTTCCCTTGAGTTTGAGACTTCTGTGTCAAAATTTCCCCCGCTCATACGCACTTATGGGAATACACCTACAATCATGCCAACAGACACAGAGATGGCCATGAGCAATGACGAAAACATCGTGCTGAGATGAAAACTGTCTCTTAAACTGTTTGCTTCAATGGCAAGTGCAATCGAGTCATCTTTTCCGGAGGCGAATCGGTTTCTTCTTCACTTTGTCACAACCTCGAAGGAGCTGTTGTCGATCGTAAATGAGACTCCCAAATAATGGTCGTAATTCTGCACACGATGTAGGCCTATACTTCGTCATTGTAAGACCTTTGCAGGTAGGGCTTACATATATTCCCAATTGGAAGACGCAAGCAGTCTTAATGAGTGTGGCTGTAAACCAAATTTATATTTGTGTTTGACAGTTTGACTCCGATGTCGCATATTATGTTCGCATTCATGTAAAACATAAATTGTAAGATAAATTGCTATAGGCTTACGATTCTCAGAGATAGGCTTAATCTATGGTTTAGACTGCATGCTTCTTTTCTGAACATAGGCCCTAGGTAACGCCTTTTAAGCACATTGCTTAAGTTGATATTATATGCGGCCTGACAGAACCAAAAGGTATTAGGCAAATTATGTAAGCTGTGCTGAATTTGTTAAATTGATCCTAGAAGATTGGTTTAATTAGTGTTAAAAACTGATGTGGATATACGATGACGGTGCCCTTGGCCCCTTAGGTTGTAAATTCACACTTTGGCATCAATTGGGTCAATTAGCCGGATGTGTGTCATCTTCCACCAAAGAGCTGCGCCTACATGTCTGAGGCTCATAGTTTCTGTGAAACGACGTTGCTGTGCCACAACAAAGATGATAAGCGACGCCCTCCTCATTGTTCAGGTTTAAGACTGATTCCACCTGGAAAAGCCACGGAAGCAATCATCAATATCTTATTGTTCTCTAGTTCTCGCCTTCATCCTACTCAACCTAATGGAGACCTGGTAAACCATGAATTCAAGTCGTCTTTGTACAATAAAAATTACGTGGACTTGTTATGCCTCGTCCATGGCCGACTCTGAGCTTGTAGGATTGCCAGGTCAATGCCCCAGTATTATTTACACCTTAAATTCACAGTGGCTAAGGCCCCTGTCACACTATGCTGCCGAACGTGGTGAGATCGTGGTCGTTTACTGTTAAATTTCAATTTAAAAACCGTCAAAACGTAGTCACACTAGGCCCCTAATGCTCCCATCACGCTCGTAGAGCGTGATGGAAACGTGTAGAACGTAGTAGAAGCGCAGTAGAACCGCAGTTCGATCTTCTATGAACGTATTGCAATCGCGATCGGGAGCGCGTGAGCACATTTTGAACATGTTAAAAAAAACGTGGTGCTAGCGTGACGGAAAGAAGCGCAGTGCGAGCGCATTTGAGAGTGTTGGAGGTCGTAAAAATTGACTTCCCGATCTGAGCACGATGTCGTTACTTTTGCATCACGCCCACGGCGATGTCCCTGCAACCTGACCGCGTCGCCTCTATGACAATAATGCGTCGCTGTCAGGCTCGACCCGTTCGTAATACGATTGCGCAACGCTTAGCGCGTGCAGACAACGCCGCTTTTGTATTTATGCATACATGTATGTATGTATTTACATATATGCATGAAAATAAACAACTAATTATCATGTCATACCGTAGGCAAAGTGATGCAATAATCGCAACCTCAGACAGTTTTTATTTCATTTCATATTAAGAAATACAGCTTAAATTACTTCACATGACATGACAAACACCTCTCCAAATAGTCATCATGCTAGCATTACACACGTGTCCTGAAACTTTAAGACTACTACTACTAATATCACTACAATCAATACAGTGCGGCACAACACCTCCAATCACTTATGTGCAATAAATGTTCCATTATCCTATCGCATCATGTGTCCATTGTCCACCGTTGAAGGCATTTTAGACCACACGTCCCTCTTCATCGTAGCTTACAGTCCTGCATCCTCATCCTCCTCAACATGATGATGACTTGGCATTCCAGGTATTCGAGTTGTACTTGAAGAAGTAACATGACGTGGTCCTATTTGTTTCATCCATGGCTGACACTACTATTTGTGTTGAACCCAATTTATGCCACAAAATCAGAGTGGTTGAAATGAGCGTGACACAGGTTATACGTTATGAGAACGTCACAGCGGCGTTGTCTGCGCGCGTTAAGCGTTGCACAAGCTTATTACGAACGGGTCGAGACTGACGGCGACGCATTAGGGTCATAGTGGCAGCGCGGTCAAGTCGCAGGGACATCGCCGCGGACGTGCTGTAAAATTAATGACATCGTGCTCAGATCGGGAAGCCGATTTTTACGACCTCCAACACGCTTGCAATGCGATCATTAAGTTCGCACTACGCTCGCCCCGTTCCTATTACCCTCAAATGCGCTCGCAATGCGCTTCTTTCCGCCACGCTCGCACCACGTTTTTTTGAACATGTTCAAAAATTGGCCACGCGCTCCACGCTCATGGTGACGGCGCCCCACTCGATCGCGATTGCAATACGTTCATAGAAGATCGAACTGCGGTTCTACTGGTTCTACACGTTTCCACCACGCTCTACGAGTGTGATGGGAGCGTTGTGACATCGGGGCCTAGTGTGACTGGGGTATAATTAAGTTCGTTCTACGCTCGAGTAACATGGGTACTATATATGCCCGCCCCGTCTCTAATTATCAAATGCGTCCTTAATGCCACTTTCGCATCACGATTATTTGGAGCATGTTCAATGTTTGGCCAACCGCTCCACGCTCAAGGTGACAGCATCAGGACTCGAAATGGACCAGAACGGACCGGAACGCCGTTCCTGTTCGTAAAATGCAACGGTACGTGTCATTGTTCCGTTTGGTCAAAAAAGCCGGAACGCACAGGAACGCCGTTCATTTTCGTCGCGTGAAAATATCATCTCGTGGCCATTCTGCTGTTCAGCTTGCTCTAAGTGAAATTATAAAAAATTCCGATTGTGAAGTCCACTTTCTGTCATGAATAACAATAGGGCCCAATAATCTTTAAAATGTCAATAAGGTGACATTAAATATAACGAGGTGGCAAACAGCGGAACAGCCCCACTCTTCCCTACTCGTTGTTTATCTGGGTTTGAC
Organism: Bimastos eiseni; assembly: GCA_959347315.1. Classification (NCBI taxonomy): domain Eukaryota; kingdom Metazoa; phylum Annelida; class Clitellata; order Crassiclitellata; family Lumbricidae; genus Bimastos; species Bimastos eiseni. Next base: position 23,670,578 of record OY365809.1, on the reverse strand, counting down.
ATCATCGTTATCACCTGTCGTGTGTCTACGTCATGTCTAAAAAGAAATATTGTCAAAAAGATGATTGTCTATTTGTGTTTTAATTAAAAAAATTGTAGTGAAAATTTTATTTTAAGAGAAAAATGATCAGATTCAGAAATAAAAAATTTATTTGATTATTAACCATCATGAGTTTAATGAAAAATATTTATTGTAAAAACAATCAAGTGATAACATTGATGATTGATACTCTGGATGTAGGCCTGCCATCCAAAAAAGAATTAGACGTTCAGGACGGGACAAAAGGGAGCTAGTGCTCAACATGAGTACGTTATTGGAGAGCTTGTGAATAAGTTCAAGAAGATGAAGGTGAATATATATTCTAGTAAATAAGTCTATGTCGTTGATGTCGTCAAACGATAACGAAGACGATTTGCCTGCCTGTTCGAACAAAGGTCAGTACGACAATCGTAAGCAACACAACGACTGGCTGCTTATAAAAAATAAGGTTCTGGGTTGCTATAAGTACGCAAATCGAACAATTTCGGAATATTTAGTAAAAAAACCTAAGAATTTCTAAACCATGGAATGAGTGTTCTGTATTACCTAACGGTAACACTAAAGAAACTCAACAGTCTAGTTTGCGAAAAAATATTTGAACATAAAAAAGTGATGCTCATCTGAAAGCACTTTAAATAGCGTAAAAATGGTAAAAAAATCTACACAAAAAAAGTTGAGTGTCAGACTGCCAGTACAACATTGACAATCGCAAAGGACGAATGCCTTAATTAGGCCTATATAATTTTATTATAGTGATAATTCATGTTTTTCGTTTGACCTCAAAATTGTCCTGTGAATGGTTCCAAATATTTATTAGTGTTTCGTTTCGTAAAATTTTTCATTTCGAGCACTGGACAGCACCACGCTCACGTTCATTGAATATCGAACTGCGGTTCTGCCGTGTTCCAAACGTTTCCACCAAGCTCGACCGACGATTGTAGTGGAAGCGTAGTAGGAGCAAGGTCTGGTGTGACGGGGGCTTCATTCCTTCTACATGATGTATAATGTAGGCCTACACAGACCCGGCGAGAGGACGGCAGAGGGCATATTCCCGGGGGTCAGTCTCTGTTCAGCCATTCCATAACACTTCTGGAAGCGCATAACGGACTTGTGAAACCTAATTATCCATGCAAACACTATCATTTTTTAAAAGATCTGTGGAGGTCAGAATAAATTAATGAATAAATTAATGAATAAATGCTTCTGTGAGCGAACGCTATATATCCAACGCTATTAGCTGCAATGTCTTGTAAACCAGGAGAAAGAACAAAGGGGAGGTTTAAGCAACATTATCTTTGCTATTTAGCATAAGTAATGCATGATGTCAAATTTGGATCAAATCATTTAAAGCTGTCGTCGTTGACTTGTCATCGATTTCGCCGTTGTATCAATTGGCAGTGAGCCGTCAGACCAATGCATGTGTTGTGGTAAAACGCAGAGCGAAAATATAGGCCTACTAACGTAAACAACCAGTTGGGACGTAGGTTTTCATGCGCAGTTCAGCTGGAAGACATGACCAATTCTCAGATAATTATACCTATTTCCATGATTGAAAAGTTTTAATAGATAAAGATGTATGTATACACTGTATGTATGTAAAGGTATGTTTGAATACATGCCTGCACGCACGTGTATATGCATTCGTGTATGCGTGTACTGTACGCACGTACGTGTTATGCACGTATATAATACATATTTGGAATGTATTGAAATTATTGAAATTCTTGAAATTAGATACCGCCATTCTTCCCCAACAGCTTTTGCTCAGAAGTGCACACGGCTCGACGGCGCAATTTCAGTTGTACCGCAGAGCAATTGTGCGCGAAGGACTTGCTCAAGGTCCCTACACAGTGACTGACGTCTCGGATGAGGGTCGAACCCGATCACTCAGCGTACACTGAGTGTTATGGGCCGACCGCTCTAACCGATCAGCCACCGCGCCGCACGTATGTATGTATGTGTGTGCGTGCATTCGACCATTTAAATAGCGTTTCTGAAAATCGCGCAATCAGTGGCTACTATGTCAGTCCACTATATATGTAACTGACCATAACAGTCCACTATATTATACTAACCTTTTCCGAAACAGAATCCGGCAGCGATCATTGATGCGACGATCACGGCAGCAGCAGCAACTGTTAACCTTGCCATGACACAACGGTCGCATGAGACAGACTACGATGAGATGGAAACGTACGACATCATCAACAGCTCGACATCACACGAGCTTCTTAGGCGACTGTCAGTGTCTGCTAACACTACCCCACGCAGAACGATCTGCACGTAGTGAATTAGTCATATACATGTATACTATAGGTCTATGAATAGAGTAACTATGTAGTACTATACTAGTCATCTGTAATCGATATGCATGTAAGCCTACACATATTACACACCCACGTAAACTGACTCAAAGTGGTTTTTCTAAAACTAGGAATAGGGTTACGACTGATGTCCTACTTCAGCTGCGTGACTTGCATGTATTTGATTCCATGCAACGATGGAACCAATGTTACCAACCGCGCCTTCTCCAGTCAATCGCTGATGTCAAGTTATAGGCTTACACACAGACTTGAATATACATATGCAGAATTTAATTGCAGTCTTCATTACACAGTTCTAGCTGCGCCAGATTTATAATTGCTTACCGCGTAGAACCAATTTTCGCTAATTAGGTATATAAGTGGGTATATTGAGAGATATGAAATCGTCATAGAGCATGATATTGCGGAAGTAGAATAAATTTCAATAATTTAAATTGTTTACATGTGGGTTTAAACTCAAGGGGCCAATCACTTAATATGTAGCGATGCAACTACGAACTACCTATACACTTTGACATCATCTAGAAGAACTAATGGGTACCCGGTACAAGTTATGGCCTTCCTCAGGGCTCGGTGCTGGGTCCTCTTCTGTAAGTCATCAACGCTTCTGAGATTGCTTTTGTCCTTAATGCCACTGCTGTTCTCTCCGTTATTTTGAGCGAGGCCTACTCATTGTCCCATTTACTTACACAATTCCTAAAAAATTCGACCTTCTCAGTGGTTGGCGCCTCGGCTCTCGTTCGCTCAATAGCAGACTTGGAAGACAGATCACGAAGGCCATGGCACGTGGAGAAGGTGGAGAGTCATGAGGTGTACAATAAAGAACATTCTCAAACCTCTTCAAATTGTATTCGTGAATGCACAACACAAAACTGGTCTGCCATGATTCTCTACAATCAATTAAAGAGTACAAGAATATTATCTCGAATAATTTTCAGTTTTGGTCACAGCTTGCATGTTACCTAGTCAGCCTAATGGAGACATGTTGATGCAGCGCTACGGTTCGACGAAGCATGAACGGTCTACGATTAAACATCTGTAAGCCTACCATTTATTTTAGACACAAGACATATTTTGAGGCCACCTTAAGAAGTATTTGTAAGATACACAACGAAATGCCCAGAACAGTAAGCATCACATCACATCCATTTTGCAATCGCATACTGCCACACCGGTGAACTCCTTCGTCCTCTCTCGTCCTGATCACTGCAACGCCGTCTACACTGGACTCCCACTCTTCCGCATTAAATAACTGTGATCGGTTGTCAACTCAGCTGCTCGTCTCGCACATCTATATCCACATAAATAAAGACAAGATTCTGTGTGTGTGTGTGTGTGTGTGTCTCTGTCCGGCTATGCATTTGCACAGTGTTAGAGCTATTGACTCGAAACCTTCGCCGTCGGCTCGGGGAACACCTGGGACACCCAGTAGAGGGGTTGGTGAACCCGCGGCCGCCCTCTTCCTGGTTTCAAAAATCTGCCTAAAGACTCGGGCCCCTCCAAGGAAAGTTTTCTTCTCAGTCGCCAGGAACGTGTCGACGAAAAACCCCTGCTGCACGTGGTATCTGTCTGCCACACCTCTTCTTCTATTATACCGTCATGAGTAAATGGACGGTTTGGGAGATATTGTACAGGTAGCAGGTATACAGTCTCTCTGTTCGGCTGTTCATTTGATCAGTTTTAGAGCTATTGACTCGAAACCTTTACCGTTGGCTCGGGGAACACCTGGGACACCCAGTAGAGGGGTTAGTGAACCCCGCAGCCGTCGTCTTCTTGCTCTCCGGGGCCAAAACCCTGTCTCAACCCGTGCAACTCCGGATTCCCCAGCTAATAAGATAATAAATAATACAAACTACATTAACTGCCAATTGCTGATCGCGTACTCTATAGGATTCGTATGAGACGCGCACGTCAAAACCACTAGGCCTACTATATGGCACAATTTCACTTATCGTTGACTTCGTTGAATTTTCTGGAACATTAAAGAAACCTTTCTTCGCCTGAGAAGATCTGACTGGTAACTGAGCGAAAGCGCCTCTGAGAGGCTCCTTGCGCATATGAGCTTTACACAAGTGTTGCGTTACATTGCATTACATTAGTCAGCCAACCTATCTATTCTACTCGATCGTATGGCGTAGATAAGGCCTACTTGCTCTATTTTAAAGCCACATTTACAGTAGATGACTGGTTTTCGGGCTTTGTCAGCTGCTGGTCTTAGCACTGTTATGCATATATAGGCCCTGTGTAATCGTTTGTGCAATTTCCCTCACGTCATATGTGCACGTCTGATCTATTTCAAACTGCCATAAGCCTTGCTCGGTCGTTAGGGTCATTACTCTTAACTAACAATTAGCAAAGTCTAGAAACTCGAATATGCCTAGCAATTTTAGGCCTACATCACGATAAATGGTAACCGTGCTTGTCTAACTGCGTCACACACAGGTTCAACGACTCTCCTTTTGGCCTCTATATTATATACTCAACTACTCGATACCTAATTTATTCGGTGGCGACGGTGGCCCTAAATTGCAGACGCTTCAGTCCTTAATTGGGTCTTCGGTGCAATTGTAAATTATTTTTATTAAAATGTTTTCATGTAAATCGTTCTTTGATTGCCAAACAAACTTATATTGATAGGACTATTGATTGATTGATTACTCGATAGCACATTATTATTAGCCACATCTGAGCATTTATTGTTAGTTCAAGTGGCCTCCGATCATTTTCTCTGTTAACCGTAACTTCACGACGACTTTCAATATCAAGCAGAAAATCCGCCACTGCCCGTATATTTTGCAGTTCCAATTCCAAGCTCGGAGAAAGAAGGAGGGCGACGTCGATAAGATAATTTGTACCGGCCGGCATGCAAGCACTGGAAGCTGTAGGCCTACCATGCAGTAATCATTATCTTTTCTTTCTGCGGATGTTGTCGAATTGTCTCTGTGTACCTACAGTTCTTCTATCGTAAATCGATCTGAACCCATCTATTTGCTTCTAACTTAGCCTATTTCATTTTCAGAAGATAAGTTAGAGTGTATTTAGTTACAGATAAGAAGACCATTAGACCAACATTAGCACAATTCCCCAGTTGTGAAAGTCATCGATCTATAGGCCTAGTATATTTCCTTCTGTTCTGTTTTCTTCGATAAATAGAACTGTAGGACACAAAAGAACTCAAATCGTGAATATACTGCATATGAAACTGTACGAATGCAACTATAATGGTAGACCTGGAACCCTTTACAGTTTCTTTAACGCGACGCTTTAAGCCTACCACTCAGTAGGCCTAGTGTTTAGAATGAGCAGGCCTACTCTTGTCGACTCAATCTATTGATACATATTTCGGCAAGCTCTATTTTAAACCAGGGTTTACATGTACTTGCGATTTAACTTTATGACTCATCCGACTGCGTTATTGTTCAATACAACATTGTTTTAAGTAGCAATTACTGTAATAAATATTTTCTAGCCAGCTGCAATCGTATTGGGGGACGGTTGAATCCTTGAGGCAGGCGATAGAGGGATTGGCTGGGGGCCCATATAATAGGATGCAACAGATGGCTGGTTGGGTAGAGCATGGGCAGAATCTTTGCATGAAGAAGTGTCCTGGAATTCGGAGTTCTTTCTTCGAAAGCGGAAGTTACAGCGGATGAAACCGATACTCATGCATCATTTGACTTTCTAGTCTATAGTTCGGAGTTGTGGGCGGGTTGGGAGGGGTGATTTGGTAAGAACGTTGTGTTGGTCTAAAATGATGACTAAACGCTAGGCTAATGATGATGAAAGACTGATCTCTGGAGGAAATGGTCGGAAATGGGAATGGCCACAGTAGCGAATCTAAACTTGGCCTAAGTTTTATGATAGCTCCATTATTAGGGGGCCTACTATTTTTGACACAGGGTGTTAGGCCTAGTTGGTTAACGTCATTCTAATTACTTCTGCATTAGGCTAACCAGCACCAAATAAACAGAACTTTGCATACAATAGGCTACAAGGATGGCATATTCATGCTGGCTGGTATAATATACAAAGGCAAAAGTGGGGAGGAGCACGGTTTTGTGACTAATCCCACGTTGGTAATTGCCATAGGCCTACTACTGGCGGTGAACACGACTTTCCAAAGGTTTTTACGTGACTTTCGGTATCGATTTCAAACTGCTCGAAACGTGTCGTTGCTATCGTGTTCATCAGTCGTAGTGGTAGTAGTAGGTGAAGTGGTGGAAGTAGTAATTGCAGTAATAATGATAACAATAGTAGCAGCAGCAATAGTAGTAATAATGTAACCATAGTAATTAGTAGCAGTGATAAATATGATAATAGTATAACTAATAATGATTCTAATTATGGTCTTGATAATTATAAAAATGATAAGTATAATAATAGGCATAATAATAATAATAATAATAATTATAATAATAATAATAATAATAATAATAATGATAATAATAATCTCTAATTATAATTATAATTATATTAATCGCTTATTCAATTCAACTGAAAAAAACTGTGTTACACTATAACCTTGGCTACTGTGAAGACTGTATAAATTATAAAAAGGTTCAAAAGTAACTTTAATTACTCATTGCTTTACAGCATTTACTTTAATTAGGTTACTACGGTGGTATTCGTCGTGATTGTGTAACCCAGTTGCTTAACAACGCATAGCCAGAAACTAGTGAAGATGAGTCTCCAGAAGCATCATAATTCTGAATAGTGTAACAAATGCACAATTAGACCTATCGTCATTAATCATTATGCAAATGAATTAGAAATAAATGGAAAACGCTTCAGTTAGGTAGTGAGCAGAGTTACCCATTTGGAAATAGACTGTAGGCGATTTGAAAATCGATTGCGACGGATTGAATAGTTGAGCGATGCGTAATCGTAATCGTAATCATAATCTCAAAATTTCTAAAGCGTTATTAGAAAGCTAAGCGCAGGGCCCAGCTTATTCACGAGCGATGCGTCAAATCGAAAGGATTGCCCAAAGGATAGAAAGTGGACTGAGCTGGATTAAGCTGTTGCAGGCCCGTTTTAAAAATAAAGTGGAAGCCCCTCAGATGTTTGCACAAAGAAACACGAAATAACGTAGATATATGCCTAATTCTAATCGTCTAAATAGCAAGTCTTTTAGCATGATGTCGATAAACTTTTACAAGAGAAAAAATTTACAAAATCAACAATTATTATTAGGCCTATACTACATGTAGGCCTATATCGGGTGGTAAATGCATTTATCAAGCTGGTATTGTAGTAGATAATCTAATTGGTAACATAATTAATTTTGATTAAAATTTAATTGAGAGGTGGTTCAGTGCGTACAGCATTAGGCCTACATTACATTTTACTCACTGAGAAGGTTCGGATGTTTTAGCAAATTGATTAATTACGCCACGTTCTGCTGCCTTTCCAAAAAGGCGTTTCTTATGGCGCTTCAGTGCGCCATATTCAAATTTCTTCATTGTTGACACTAATAGGCTTGATTATTTAATTTTCTGTAACTGCACTAACTGTAATTATATCTATCTTTCATTGAAATTTTAGATACTTGATTAATATAATAACGGTCCCATTTAGGGCTGCGCGGGTACCCTGGTACTCGTGAGTACCGGACTCCAAAAATTACTCGAGTAATTTTTTACTACTCGAGTACCCGCTTAATTCAACTTCCGGTCGCTTAATTTTTATAGCAAGAACTAGCCCAGGTGCAGCATTAGGCTTAGGGGAGAGTGTCCTGCATGCATTGGGTCAATTTTTCATTTGTATGCACACAATTGGTGTTAGTTGTGGTACTTATATTTTGTTTTAATGATCAGAAACAGCAGCGTTTAATGGGTCGAATGCGGTCAAACTACAGTTTTGTTCCAGTAGTAAACTCAAAAATATTAGTGTTTTTCTTACTAGTAAAAAATGTCCCAATGCAGACCACCATGGGGAGCATTGGGTCAATTTTGGCATTTTAAGGTGTTCACAGTTGGTGTTAGTTGTAGTATATGTGTTTTGTTTTTATTGTCAGAAATAGCAACGTTTTATGGATCGAATATGGTTATACTACAAAATTGTTCCAAGTGAAAACTCAAAAAGTTTAATATTTTCCTACCTGGTAAAAAAATGTCCAAATGCAGGCCATGAGTATTGTCCCAATCAGGCCATCAATGGCCAGTGACCTACTTTTTTGATAGTAACCCAACTATGCTGTAAACGACCTCCAAACTTTACCACATGCAGCGATGCAATATGGGCCTACTGCCCTAAAGTAGTTTACAGAAATTGTAGGCTAAATTAGTAGGCCTTTCAAAGCGTCTAATGCGTCGACAGATAAAAATTTGCCGCTTTCCTGTTAAACGCTATCTTCTTAATTGTCTGCCTTAGACATGATATCATCTTTGCGACATTAAACGCGTTTGCTAGGTGACGCACGCCCGATACAATGATAGCCAAGGCCTTGATACCACCACTGACCCAATGCGGGATATGACCCAATGCAGGACATTCTTCCCTACTTTCGAGTCTATGAGCTATCATCTATTTCATTATATAAAAAAGAAAAAAATATCTACTCAGAGGCGCTCTCTGCGCTGGTTTAAATGGTTAATAGGATGTTCTTTTAATTACAATTACAATAATCATTAAGTGTCGTACCTGGGACATGTCATAAGTCCAAAAACTCCTATACGCTTTCTCTACCAATATAACCTCTTTGCTATGCATAGATACCGCTGCTACTATAAATAGGCCAGTAGCAGACGACCTTGGCAAGTTGCGACAGAATTTATAATAATTCACATATTGCTTAATTCAAATATTTTTATAATTTGATTCAAAGTTAATTATCGTTTGAGTAATATATTATGGCATGGGTAGCTAATTTTAACGACTTTAAGCAATCGGTGGGCCAAATTGGCGATGGAGGAAATCGGTTTAGCGGACGTGGAAACCTACCATTGGGTCGGGAATATCAAACAAGCGAGATCGGAGGCATTGCTGATTTGACGCTGGGAATGCCTAGCTCGGTGAGAGTTTGAAACTATTTCTGTTCTGAGCCACATGAAGCACTTGGATACAACTCATGTCTTACATTCATGACTGCATGCCCGGACAATCTTGATCTGTTCCGTTATTGAGTACACGTGCAATAGGCCTAGGCGGCTCAGTAATGTTGTTAAAGTGGACTATAGCCTAAGTCAGAACTTCTCGTTGTAATCCTGCTCTTCGTGGAAAAATCTAATGTACATTGTGTTATAGAAATGTTTATTTGTTATCTGAGTATCTGTACAGATTACAGAACATTGTAATAACTTCTTGAGAGCTCTCATTGCCAAAATATAAGAAAAAGATCAGTCCGTGGAGCAGACACCAAGATCAGCCATGGATATGCAGCACTATTCTGCAGCTTCATTCTGCTTTGTATCGACAGCCAAAGGCATGTGGCAAGAAGCAACGCTTTCTAATTACACGTAAATGCAATGACATGTAATGACATGGTATTTAAAAACATGTTTGAAAGGAGATTCGTAGCCTACTCTGGCATAATGGATGAGAACCAATGGGTCTAGGCCTATCACCCAATGCACTCCAGAGCTGTGATGCTGTCCCACATATATTCCCACCAGGCTGCCATGGATAAGGGCGATCTGGGGGGAGTCGAGGGGGACAAGTCCCTCTCACCTTTTGCAGAGATGGGTCACGTCATACATTTCCCCCACATTTCTGAACCCTTTCATTGGGTGTCCCCCATCTGTCAAACGAGATCGCCGCCTCTGGCCATAAGGCTGCACAGAGCATGGGGGACACGGGCAGTGATGATGGAGGAACGGAGAAAGTACGGAATTCAGGAGGAGGATCGTTTCACAGACGTAGTGCAGCGTTTTATGTGGTGCGGTGTCTCTGAACCACATCAGCAGGCAATGGTCCTCAGAGACCATGTGCTACCATCATGCACAGGGAATACAGTGACTGTATTGTCTGGTTGCATATTCTACTTATTTGTGGATCAAAACTCAGGTTTTCAGTCATGGTGACTCCAAGAGGGCCAAGCCTGTAGCCCTCAGCAATCCCGAGGTCTCTGGTACCCCACCCTCGGGGATGTCGGATAACATTCACCTGGGCCTTCTTTTTATTCAGTCTTACTGCAGGTTGCATCAGGCGGCCCACTTAATTTGCATGGCCTCAGTCCTGTCTATGTTAGAATCAGGAATTAACAGGTATGTGTCATCAGCATACCTGACCATTGACCAACTGACCAGTCTACTAGCAGATCTACAGTTTTAGTCTGAATAGTCTGCCCTGTTCCAGAACAGAGAAAGAGTGATGGAAATAAGGAGATGGGAAAAGAGAGATGAGGACCCCCACAAGGACAAAGAAGGATATTAAATGATGAATAACTGGAAATAAGTCAAATGAATGATGAAAGAGATGATGTCTTTAGAGCAAAAACATGTAAAATTGGGGACAGAAAGGTAAAAAATGCATGATAAAGTGTTTAATGGAAACATACATTTTCAGCTGAAACACACCCATAACATATGAGGGGACAGTCTCTGAAGGGCAAGAAAACTCTCAGAAAGGTGCCAGATTACACTGGTAAAAGGTGCCATAGGACTTCCAGGAAGGAGAATCTGGGTGGGCAATCAATAACAACAGAAGATTGTCCCAATACAGTGCAATGCCCTTCAGCAGATGTTGACAGGACATACCTTAGGAATAGCTGCATTCTGATAATTAGTGTACAAATTGTACATAGAACATTGAGAATGATTATCAGGTCATTACACTTTAAAATACTTTGCAAATTTCCTTGTTGCAAATAACTCGTAGAAACTGGAGTGTCATTTGTGGATCATTGTGGATCTTGGTCCTGAACAAAGATGTTGAGGAAAACTCCTAGAGATGATAAAAAAGCCTCTGCCAAACCACTTGATAGTACTGCTACCACAGATGAATGGTGAGCAGCACTTAACAGCATCGTACCAACAATAAAAAACTTTACATTCTGTATTATGGGTGGTCAAGGCCATTCTGCAGATTACAATGCTTTTCTACTGCCTCACTGAAACATAAGAGGGGGAGGGGGCCCTAAAATCCGATTTTTTTAAAATGCGTAATATATGAATGGGCCCTTGGGGTTTTCTGTTCCCTTGTTCCCAATACGATTGTGACTATGTTTATGTTTTCTCTGATTTTTCTGTAATGGTTTGGACCAATGAACAATCTGGTTATGGTTATAATATACAATTTTATACATAATTTTTGCTATGTTCAAATAGAAAAAGCGATCTAATCTGAAGTGATAAAAGAAATACTTTCCTAATGCATTTTTAACATTTCAGTTTCTATGGAAGTATTTAGAAAACAGCAACAAATTAATGCATAGAATCGTGATTAGCTGAATCTGTATAAGAGAAAATCTCAATCCATCAGCTAATCATAGTGTCTGCACAATTAATACAGCTGCTTTTGGTGAACAAAAACAAAAATGACTTCATAACATTTCTCGTCATTTATATTATTAATAGCCATTTGTGTGTAAAATTTGTTTATACAGAATCTGCTAATATGCCTAGTATGTGCTTTACATGATTAGCTTGCACATTACTGTGTCATTCCAACAGTTTGTTTAAACTTATGTGTGACCTTCTTCCCAAAAAGGGTCTGTGATCATGATATGAGAGGAAACTGCAAGACTGTTTCGTAAAGACAATCTGTGCATAATTATACCTGCTGGTGTTGTTGCTACAGTCCTTCACTGTAGCATTGTCATCAGTTTCCTTCCATCACAATTAAATAATGTTGGTTTCTGAGGGAAAGTTCTAATAGGCTGGTGCTCACATGCTGTGAGTCTACTTCAGATATAGACCGATTCAAAATAAAAACAGCAGACTAGCAATGTCTTAAATAACTAAGTTTTGGATTGTTTCCTTTTCAGAAAATTGTTGGTGTGATCATAGCAAAGGGAGAACCACGACATTTCCTTAACAAGAAGGGTATGATAAGTGCTTCATTCTGTTGTGGTCTTTTTGTATATGTTTTACTTAATACTTCAGACTTATTAAATGTCTAAGATACCCAGTAATCCCAGTACGTTAAAACAATTGCCATTTGAGTAAACATCAATTTGCATTTGTCCTTTTTTGCTATTTACATGTATGCTAAATTTAGTTTATTGAAGTAAGGTTTTTGATTTTAATGCTTAGAGACTTTTTATGCTTTATATATGTTAATGATTACTTATTACTTTTTATTTGCATTTCAGATTTCAGCTCTGAGAGATATGTCTTTAGTTTTACACTGCGAGATTCTCCCAACGACTATATTAATGTGACATGTTGGGGTGGAGAACAACATATCATGAGCCTTGCTTCACAATTTCATATTGGCCATGTTGGTTAGTTTTGGCTCTAGCTCTGAGCTTTCTTAGTTTTTATGGTATAATTGGTGCATAACGATAATAATTAACTTTCATGCAAATGCACACACCCTACATACTCATGTGCTCACACACACGTGTCACACATATAATATGGTTATTTTCTTTAATTCTTGGAAGAGCTGTTTTAAAGTTTGAAATAAAGTAATTTGCTGATGAAAACATTTGCCTTAAATCTTAACTCAATTGCTTAAGACAATTGCTTTTAAATCACATTTGTTATATAAATGAGCTACTTCATATTCAGTACGCTAAGTTTCCAAAAATAGCATTCTTGATATCACCATTGATTGCTTGCTCACTATGACATCTCACAGATCTTCATTGTTCTAAGGCGGTAGTTCATTTTATTTCATTTTATGTTGAGGAGTCAATATATGGCTATTCTTCCAATTGGCAGGTTTTTCCTATAACTTTAAGGCATTTTTGTCATATAGGTATTCTCTAACTGTTGACTTAGCTAACCAGTTGCTTATGCATTTCTTAAGGTTTTTACTAGTCTGTGGAAATGCACTGCTTCATGATATTATACATTTTTCTTAGAAAGCTCCAGGTGATTTAAACTCACTTGTCAGGGTTGTTAAATGTGTTTCAAATGCATTGGTTTGCCTTTGTGAACTGTATTAGCTTTCTATGGATAGTATGTTAAGTTTGAACTTGTATTCTTTGCCTATAAGATCCAAAACCCAGTCTTCCACTTTGACGACAAGCTGCCTGCACAGGTTTCCAAGTCGATTTTTGGTACATGTACTATCATTGTTTGAGTGTTAATACACTGCTAATTCCATATTGCCCTCCAAGATTATCTTCTGATACCGGCTTGTTACTGAAACCTAGGTTCAAGGCAATTGTAGCATGAAATGCTTTCAGCTGCTATGCTACTCATATTTCGAATTACCTACAATAAAAGGCTTGATTTGCCAACTCGTTGTCATCATTTAAATCACTAGTCAAACTTTACTAGGTTGTTTTGGCTTTCTATGTATGTGTTTTTGGCCTTAGCAGATTTACTTCAACACCTAAACTTCATACTTACATACTTGCATGATGCATCTGTAGCAATTGCTCTATGGAAATAAAAATTAAGAAGATCTGCTGTGCTAGCTCACAACTTTAACCTGAAGAAAAATAAAGTCAATTCAACAGAGAGAAAATTCTGAAGAAATATCTTCAACCAAATGAATTTGTTCAAGCTTTCAATCTGCTTTTGGGAAGTTTTAACCAAATAAAACATGTGACTATTTTTCCTATAGATTGTGTTCCTATTTTGTTCATTTTGAATGAGCTTACTATAGTTACAAGGAATAAAGACTTAGCTTTGGCAGAGGTGTTCCTTAATTAAAGAGACTGCTCCGTGGAAATGTTTGCTTATAATTTGCTTTCATCATGGAAATTTAAACTTTTGCTCTTCCAGTTCAGCTGGATCATGCTGACATACAGACAAAGCCACCGGATGGATCTGATGAAAAGTTTAAGCCATGGACTCCAAGGTAATTAATTTTTTGAGGTAGTTGTAACAATTTTCTGTAATGGTTTCACGTTGTTTGACACCGTTGTAGCTTTATTGTTGTTTTAGTTTGGTTTAATCAAACAATTAAATAATACTCCAATTGAATTTAATTGAGTTGGTATTGTCGTTATACACGGGGCCATCACTATAACGCAGGATATAGGATCCATATATTTATATATATATATCACTACATTATGGTGAGTGCTATGTTTGCTAAAATTGTATATTGTGACCAACATTTTAGTACTTGTATGTGTAGCTGTTTATATGCAGACCTGTTGTAGTTAGCTAATGAGAACTTTAAAGTGCAGTGTCAAGAAAATGAGCCTGAGACAACTGGGTGATCAAGAAAGAATGGGTGTTTCCATAAGGATAGGCTTTACTAATATGGCATCATATGAGTATTTTCATCCAAAGGTCATGCATGTGCAAAGCAAATATGGGACCAATGACTGCAACTGCATTACTTGTATGTATGAGGACACTTAATATATTGCATTTTAAATAACTTTGTGTTATACCCAAATTATAATTGTATTAGCACACTCCAGGATCAGACTATGCAAGAAACTATGATTTTTAGCTTTAACACATGATAACAATAATAGTATTGATAATTATTAATGATAAAAATAATTTCTGTTTCCAAAGCAATTCCATATACCTTGCTTAATACATTTTTTCGCATTAATGAATTGTACAGTCCATACCTGTTGAGCCTGAATGAGACCAGAGGCAGTTTGACACAATACACTGACTGGAATATGAATGAATACTTGCAACTCTTGCAAGTGCCTGTGAAGCCTAGCAATGACTTCTACACAATATGTGATATCCTTACCAATGGACCTACTCTCAGTGGTGAAGTCATCAACATAATGGCTGTTGTTAGACAGGTACTTCATTCTCTCATTTTATATATATTTACTTGTTTTTTGGAATACCTGTTAATTACCGTACTTCATTTGCTCACAAGGAATTCATGGAATGCAACTTCTGTTTAAACAGACAGAAGAATTATTTAACTGCATGACTTTATTCAAATGGAAATTTTCACACAGAGTTGTAAGTGGAAAATAGATGGCAGGTCATACAATGACTGAACATTATATAA
Organism: Bimastos eiseni; assembly: GCA_959347315.1. NCBI lineage: Eukaryota > Metazoa > Annelida > Clitellata > Crassiclitellata > Lumbricidae > Bimastos > Bimastos eiseni. The sequence continues at coordinate 23,655,162 of OY365809.1, read as the reverse complement.
TATAAAACTCATTATATATAAAACTGGAATTGTCTTTGTGGAGGCTACAATGTATTGCAAAAATGTAGCATTAGAAGAACCTTTCATGCAAATGTTCATGTAAAGGACTTTGGTAATGTGTGAGTTAGTTTTATCAATTGTTATATTTCCTCTTTTTTATAATTGTGTTCATTTGTTGTGGTGTAAGACTGGCATGTGTGTGTAATGTTATTTAATATAACAACACTTGTATATTGCATCTTAAGAGCCCATTATATGGACTTGGTATGGAGGTGTTTGTGTGTAAGTTAATAGGCGTGCGTGTGTTTATAAATGCATGTATTCATTGTAAACATAGGAAAGAAAATGATTTCTAATGTGAGTGTTGTGATGGTTCCAGTATAATTTACTCACGTTTAAGTGGGTGCTGTTTACTGTATGTGCATTCCAGGTTGGGCAAGTGAGGCACATGCGAGGAAAGAACGGACGAGAGCTACAGAGATTAGATGTTAAATTGTTTGATGATTCTGCTTCTACTTTCACTCTGGTTTTGTATGTATCAGAATTATGAAAAAAATGTTTAACCTTCTATCATGTTCAATGTCTGTATTTATTCTGCATAAATATTTGAGTATTGTTATATTTCAGTTGTCGCATTACTTCCAGATTTACGAGCGAATAGATTTTTCTTACATTTTGTAAACAAATGAACAGTTGTGTGCTGAAAAGGCAAGATAATTAGCTGAAATTCATTCCACTTTTGTCCAATCATTAAAAATGAGTATATTATTTTTAGAATGCTCACATCTTTGTAGTGCCTTCATTAGGAGGAAACAAGTTTTTGGATTTTGTGATGTGTCGTAATGCAGGTTGACAGAGTCAGTCCCATGAAATTGTGGGGACCCTCTATCTCCTTCAGAAATCCTAAATAGCTGTAAACCCAGAATCTCCATAATTTTGACTGAACTTTTTAAGAAATTTATCATTAACAATATTAATGTTGTTAATATTTTAAATATTAAAAATAATTAATGATAAGCAGCATTTATGATGATGGTAATAGTGGCGGTGAACAGAGCGGATATTGCATCAATGAAGATTACAGCCGATGTTGTTACCACATTTTGTTTCAGGTGGGATGAAGAATTGATAAATATGGCTCAGTCTTGGATTCCCAAAGAAAACAGTAAGGTCACTTACCTTATCTTAGGTCACTTATCGAACTACACATTACTTTGTGAAGCATTTCAAAAGCTGGAATGTAGTCAGCAGAATTCTGGCATCATGATCAATATTACCTGTCTGAGTGATTAGCATTCTGTCTTGAAACTGTCAGAATGTAAGATCAACTAACCACAGCCCTTAGTTTTGAATTTGTTGTGTAGATGCACAGGCATAGTAATACATTGCAATGTGTTTCGTACTGTCACATCCAATACCAGGCACCATCCACATGACCAATGGATGAGTGTCATGCCTTGTCTATTCATTTCCATCTTCCCTTTTGAGGTCTAATGACTCTTAGTGTGCTGAGATTTTTGCTTGCACAGCGCTCTGCAGTGAGCATGGTGTGCTGCTGCTGTTGTCTACCTTTGACTTAGCAAACTAGAATGTGAAGTCCTCTAAATTGATGTTTTTTGCAATGATGGCTCAGTTCAATGTGATTAGCAGAATGTTCATCATACTAATACTACTAGTACTATTACTAAAAATGGTAATATTGCTGATAGTAATAATATTAATAATTATATTAAGTGTATTGTTTTTAACAAAATCTCACAATCTAGTTACTAAATATCAGTCAGTGGTGTTATGAATCTTGAGCTAGTAAAACATACAACAATAGTGTGCAGGACATGCTGTGTGTTCTTGTGGTGTGAACATCTTGAGGCAGGTGTTTGATTGGAGTTTTCATATAACATGACACATGTGATCTACCCAATAGGCATCCTGCTACAGTGGCTGAAAATGTACAACTGTGAATTTGTTTGGTACGCAGTGACTCAAGTTTCCTCTGTTTGTAAACAGTTATCTTTGCTGCGGATGTTCGAGTGAGCTTTGATGAATGGAAAAAGACGATGGTGGCAACATCCATTGCAAAAACTATACTCATAGTAAACCCAGGTGCTTTGCCAATGTTTTTACTGAACTGTAGGCCTAGACTATTTTGCTGTGCAGGTTATCTTTCATTCTGTTGCTTTTCTTTCATATTTGTTTCTTGGCTCTCTTCTTCAACTTTGCTAAACTTCATTTATAGTTAGATGATTTAGACTTCTGACTTAAATTATGGCTAATGTTACTCATGACTTGTCTTTGTTTTTGTTGTTGTTTGGCTCTATTGGGAAAAGATGCAATAAACCCAACAATCAATAAATTTTCCTGGCAGTTGTTTTGTCCAGATTTGGTACAAGTATAAATTGTAGTGACATTATTCTTGTTGTCACTGAATATACTTATACAAAGGGCAGTAGTTGATGAAATATTTGCATATTTATGTATATTTGCATGGAAGAGGTTGGAGACATGGGTTTCATCATATCGCTTATGTCGTTTTTTGGCAACTTTAGGCTAAAATTCATGTGGCTGGATACTAGGTAGCAGCCTACCAAGTTTAACTAGGATTACTTAGCTATTAAATTCCCTATCTACAATTTTCTGCTATACCCCTTGACCTTGGTATCCTGTTGAATCAGAAGCTTACCTTTGTGCCGCATCTACACGCCTTAGTCGTGATTTTTATTACCGACTGTCTCAGCTCTGTACTGTTGTACGTTTGCTAACACTACTCTTTTCCATGTCATCAATGCGACAAGGCTTGATAACTGTTTTACCCTCTATTTTCTGCCAGCAAGTCAGTTGTCTTCTCTTGATTGCATACTGTGAGCTGCAGCACGCCTTATTGGCCAATTACCAAACATCTTTTTGATCACATCACCAGATATATGTTGGACATGTTGGAGGTTCTGCTAGGCTGACATCACATCCTCCAGACTTGAAATCTTACCCCATGTGGCATCATTGCTTGACTCCATTCACACTTGGAGGACCATAATTTGAGAGTGGAGATGTATTCTGCCTATTTATGACGTCAATCTTTAACTGGTAACTTTATTTGTATTTAGATACCAAAGAAGCACATCACCTTTATCAGTATGCGCTGTCTGTTGACTTACACAGTGATGACTTTGACTCATTCATTGGAGAAAACGACCAGACAATGCCATGTAAGTTTCTTTCTAATTTTAATTCAATTGAAAAATTGAAGAGTGAAGATTCTGTCAATGGAAGCCTATAAATGAGACAGAATAATTTACCTATGAACTAATGGAAATAATTTTTATAACAAATCAAATTGGTCAAAGGATAATTTGACTGAGGAATAAAACAGATGCAAAGAAATCTTATACCAGGACATCTGTCAACCTCCAAAATTGACTACTACTTATTAAATCAATCAGGTTAAAGGATGGAGTAGAAATGAAGAAATAATGGAAAGGGTGTAGGGCTCTGATGTATTAGCTTCTTTACTAAGCCTTCTAATGTCATATTATTTTATCATTTAATTTAATTAATTGCTAATTATTTATCGATTATAACTTGCTAATTTACAGATAATTAGTAATTACCAAAGGCAGAGATAATAATGTAAATTAAGTAATAATATCTAAAATATTAAGCAAAGATAACTTTTTTCCCATAACAAAAGGACAGAATAATTGTGTGAGTCAACGGCTCAAGGACGGAATGCTCTGTTGATCTGAAAACGTTCTACTGCAAATTTCTAAGTTAATGTGACTGTTATCAGCACATAATTTACTTTAAATTGCGATAGTTTGATATTCTTAGTTTCAAAATGTCAAGAATGCCAACATTAATTTTAGGCAGCCACACGAAAGCAAGTTTAATACATGATTCGAATGCAGAGCTAATTTAGTATGCAAATCAGATGCATTTTTTTTATGTGCATATCTGACAAATTACGATCGCCAATAGAACACTTCAATTCAAAGCAGCAAGTCGTCTGCATTTGAACAGAAGTTATTTTAAACTGGGTAATACGACTAATTGTTTGTCACTATGTAAAAAATCTAGTCACTAGCAAGTAACTGGTGGTACCTGTTAGTTTCTTTTAATTGTGTTTTGCTCCAGTGATGCAGATAAGTGAAGTGTACAAAATCGTTCAACTTAAAGACCTACATTTGCTCGAAAGGTTGAACAGCAAGGTCATTTATGGGATAGTTTATGCATTTGTTTCGATGCTTGATATTGATGACTCTATATCGGCTGTGATATCCATGAGGTGGTAAGTTCTTATGCATAACTCTTGTGTCATTGTATACAGACCAAATACTTCTGGTGAATGCATTGGTGTTGAGTTGCCTTGATCGCTGTAACTCACTTACGAATTGCATCATTATATCAAAGGTGCTAAAAGATCAGAGTTCAGAACAAGTTGTCTAGGTCCATTCCTAATAATATAAAAATATAAACATATAACCCGTTTTCTTAAATCTTTTTAAGGGCTTTCTGTTCAGCAAAGGATTTGTTTAAAATTGGGCTCATAGTTGATAAAACAATGAACTCTACCTGGCCAACCACAGTGATTTAAATCAATCATAATTCCTCAGTCACTTCACAATACAATGACCTCTGTTTGCATTTCTATGGTCATGCCTGAAGCTGGAACTAGAGCTTGGTGCATGAGCTTTTTAGTTGCAGGACCTAACTTGATAATTTTCTTCTGGTTTCTGTCCATTCTCTTTCATTGCTTATATCATTTTGTTCTCGACTTAAGGTTCATATAATTTTGCTAGTCCACTTTAACTTAACATGCATGTCTTAGTGGACTGATCTTATGGACATTGATCTGATTACTGCTTGAATTTATGTGCTTTCAGTTGATGCCTTGTGCTTAAGACACTGGCACAATAGAAGTTACTAATTGCAATTTTAAATAGACTTCCTTTGGTCTACTCTATTTTGCTGGTGCTTGCAAATGGACTGTTATTGGAAATGTTCAAACTTTTGCAGTGCCCCACAAAACCACCAACTTAGCTCACTGTCATGCAAATCAAGCCCACAAGTCTGAAGTATTCATATCGGTTTCGGGCATTGCAAAGGTTTAATAGATTATAAATAATTTTATTAAACATTTGTCAGGTTAACCCAAGTGCTACACCTTGAATTCGGTTGCTTTTCAGCTCTCGTTGTCGTTTCCGCATTACTAAGGATTCACTTGTATGTGGTAATGTAAATTGTCCACCGTCAGCAAATCCTGCACTTGGAGAGTTCACCAAGGTGTTTGACATAAGAGTTTCGCTGAGTGATGAGACTGGAACCATGACCAAATGCTTTCTGACAAGTGATGTTGCTGAGAAACTGCTTGAGTGCACTGTTAAGTTTCCTTTCAGTTTATATTCATTCATCCATTCACTCATTAAAAATATTTACTTAGCCCCAAAGCTATTTCATAAAATCAGTTCAACACTAAATAGGTGGCCATTTGTTTTTACTCATACAATACTGGCAAATCCAGTAATGATTAGACATGGTACTTTGATGGTACAAATTGTACCATCAAATTTGATGGTACAATCCATCAAATTGTTAAGAATACAATATCACACAGCATACACTAAGCCCTCTGTCCTTTATTGGTCAGTGAATGTGTGGAACACAAGTTTTTCAACGTTTTCACAAGTTTTTGTGCTTCAACCTCAAAACCCTGCCTCTGAGGATTCTGTACAGAAGTATATAAACATTTGTATTACATTTGCCTACCCTAAATTTTGCTGCAGTTGTATGAAGGTGAAATAGCCTACATGCTACTCCAACTGTAGCTTTAGCTGGTGTTCTGTTGAATTTGGAAAGACTATTCTGTTTACAGTACATTGCATCTGAAATTTGTTGTATTTTTTTATAACATTTGAAGATTTGTTTGACTTTCTAATTATTTAGACCATTTTTCTTAAGGTTGAAGAGTTCCTCAACTTGAGTGATGCAAAAAGAACCGAACTAAAATGGAAGTTTCTCCTGGAAAAATGCAAAGTATATCTAAAGGTAGTCTGATACGAATAGCATCACATTTAATCCAGTTCATCCAGAAATTCTTAAAAACAGATAATTTAAAAATGTCAATGCTCAGAAACTTCTTAGGCTTTAGCAGATAAAATCTCATTTAATTAAATAATATGAATAGTGACGTTCATGTGCCAGACATCAATACTTCATTCTAATACTGAATTAGAGGCAAATGACATTATGATTTACCTTACTTAAGTTACTTTACATGTGTAGGACTGTTATTAATGTATGATCAGTCTCCTTCAATCCAATTGTGGTTGACGCCTGGATTTGTCAATCGTGTGCTGTTATAACATAAGCTTCACCTAATGCTAACTTCAAAGTCTACGTTCCTAATCTTAAACAATTTCTTAATGATTGTCATATTTGAATAGGTGTCTGAGCTCCCTGCAGAAAGAAAACAATTGACTACAAGAATACTTTCCTGTGAAATGGCAGACATTCAAGATGCTGTCATTGCCATTGACAGTTCATGCGAAACAAGTTGACTGCATTCATTATTTGTCTGCTAGCAGACACCTATGATTCAGTAGAACTGTAACAGTTTGGAAATGTTATGATATTTTAAAAGAAAGAAAATTTCTGATAGTCAAGAAAGAACAAGTTTTACTGAAATAACATATTAATTTTAACAAGACCAATTGTGACTGATTTTGTGTTTAATATACTTCTGTTATTTAACAGTTCAATTAAATACTATAATGTACATTCCGTTTACAGTGCAACCACCTACAAAGCTATCACAATGACCAATGATATCCTATAGCAACTGAACAGGCCTACATGGCACAGTCATTCTAGCAGTAATGATGTCGACATTTTCTCCATAATAACTAACAACAGCAATATTGCATTACAAGCCATAGTGATATTGAATGCAATGGTCATAGATGTAGCAAAATCGTCACAGAGATTTTAAATATCAAGCGATTTTAATTACAAAACCTTATATTCCACTTTAATATAAACTTTACTGCCACAAACACTGTTACCTTTCTATATACAATACATGTATCTCAGTTTTTGAAAGGCAATTCAAAGCCTTAAGCCAGTCTCAAGAGGGATATTAAGTCATAAAGCACCAAGTGAAAAAGGTGAATAAATAAAACGGTTCTAATGTTATAATAGAAAATCTTATAAAACTTTATAGCTGATAAAACAGTGGCTTATTGTATCAGAGTCTTTAACAAGTAAAAACTAACAAAATTGGTACATTACTGTACATGTAGTAATAAAATTTTATTACAACTTGTCTGCCACAGCCCAGAAAGAATACTTCGTCAGCATATTCACACTTTAATTTAGGTGGACACCAGTATTAAGGGTAAATGAGGAAACTTGCAGACTAGCTGATTAATAAAATAGTCTAACTGGCCAGAAAAAAATAAAATGCATCATAGTTTAAGTTATTATCATCGAATATAGCAACTTTGCTATTTTAAAAACTAACTGTCTCGCAGTTCATAGTCATAACCTCTAATGTAGCACAGAAACTTGTACCGAAAGTTAAATATATTAAGTAATTTAAGATACTCAAGTGAATGCCCATTGTACAAAAATCAGTTATTAGAGTTTCAATAGTTTGCAATAACTTCTTCACAGTAACAGATTATGCATTAAATTGTCAAGACATCTATCTGGCAATGCAACACCAGACTGGACATTCATTTTGTTCTCAAATTCTCATCAAGCTTTCACTACTGAAGCAACAGCTCTAAAACACTAATGACTACTCTTACTCTAATACTGGATTATTATAGACAACAGAAAATATATCACCTTCTACTTCTGGAAATTTAATTCACAACTACTTTCAAGCACTGATATATTTAATGAAAAATAAACCAGTAAATATTTGTTGCATTGCTGCACATAATGTTTTTTTGTGATGGAAATGGAATTATAAAATTGATGAAAAACAAACATGTACACTGCAAATTTGGTATTTACATTATGTGCAAAAGTCCAGAATAGAGATTCTTCATGGTTTTTTGAATGATACTGCCCCTGTATACATCTTCAGAAAAAGATCAGCATTTCACCAGGTTTATAAAATGGAGCTCATGGCATCTGGCCAGGTGGTCCTTCAATTCGGAGGTGGTTGTCTATTGTACATATGAGAACAGACATCGACATTTCTTGCACCTCTGTCATTGGTGTCTTCTCCATTTCGTAATAGTGATGTCGATGCAGGATTTGTTACAACATTAACATCTGCTAAAGGAAGACCTTTTGATGTTCCCTGGAATAAAAATATATATGAATATAATATTAACATAGAAACAATCGTTATGATATAGGAGTCTTTCGTGAGTTTTGTATGCAAGACTGCTCATAACTGCAGTAATGATGCTCCATTATGTTATTCAACTATGTCTGCTGAAAGGGAGCTGCAGGGAGGGGGCAAATATTCAGGGGCCCAGCGAGTTAGATTCATTCGTACAAGGCGAACAACTCTGCACACGAAAGGATGCTAAAATCGATGATTGCCAAGTAGGCTCTGGCAAAAGGCTTCCCAGTTTATTGAGTTCCATCCCGAGACTGTAACCTACTTAATGACAGAGCAGGAGTGGACGAATTGGATACTATAACAAAGTAGACAATGATCAGAAATTGTCAGAGGCTCATGGTCTGTTGTAACTGTAGCTGGGCCACAGTCATCTCAAGTGATGATCAAATCGAGACGGCAACCATGATTATACCTAGGCAAAGAGACATACTGCTTCATTTCAATGCTTTAGCCCAAAATCATTACAAGTCTTCCATATGGATTTTAAAGTTTCCTGCTATCACTAGCTGGGTGCTGCAGCAGGATAGTAAATGCTGGCAATGGTGATTGGACTGTGTACTCTGGCAAAGCAACTGAGCAGCATCTCAAATCTGGTGAAGGTTGCATCAAGTTTCAGCCGTTTTAGGTCTGCCATTAAAGCAATTTGACCACCATCCCGAGCAAGATGTAAGCAGCCATGAGTCCCAACGAGGCACGCCTGCAATGTGATAACCTGTTGGTACAGACACTCATAGTGTAACATCGGAGGCAGTGTGATGCAAAGTTCTGACCGCAACAAGACTATGGTCTTTGATGGTGTCAGTTATCAGTTGTCCTTCCCATCAAAGGCTCAGGACATTCCAAGTTAGCATCTTATGATGTTTTTTGTAGACATTCATGCACAAAATTGATCTTGATCTTGCAGCATCTAGTAATCTCATTGCTGACGATTTTAGGTGGCAGCTCTGATGGAAATGCTTGCTGAGATTGTGGACCAGATAATCAGGACAAACAAAATCTTTCTCACCATATGTTAGATTGTCATGCCTCATTAGCCTTTTTGTCTTGTAGTGAGGTTCCTTCCATCTATGCAAGACATCAATTTAGTCAAAATTTGTAAATTAAAATTTGGAATTGCATCAAATTTTAACACAAAACAGTTCATAACACTTTTAAACCAAAATTTGAGAGTCAGATCAATTTTGTGCATGATTATTTATGAAAACAACATAAAAGACAAACTAAAGCCATGGTGTATGTGTGTAAAATGTCAGCTGGCACCACCTACAAAGGAACCTGGATTGTTACATTCACTAAAGATAATGGGGAGGAGGTTTTGGTGAATGGTAACACTTTGGCACATAGAACAGAAGATCAGCATGGAGCTGGAAATGATTCTTGCCATCCTCCCAAAGGTTGACTTTTTAGAAACTTTTCATTTGCAAGGTGGTGTTGGTATGAGCAGTAGAATGTGATGGACACCTTGCATGGCTGCCATACAGTTGAATTCGTCTCTTGTAATAACTGGTATTCACCCATTCATACTATGATTTGTAATCATACTGCACTGTGTTGATTTGAATAAAAAAAAACAAATATGTAAGAAAAAAGTATGGATTTGGCGAGATAGAGGATAAATTAAAAAGAAATATTCACTTGGTTTATTATTACTGAAAATCAGGACTCAAATCCAGTATGTATATATATTTTTGTGTAAACTGTGGAAGTTAGCATATATTTTCATTCCCAATATTTCATAGGAAAGGTTATCCATTTCTTGCATTATTGTTAGTTTGTGTATGTTTGGTCAATGAGGTGCATAATAAATGAAATATCTGACCTCTTGCATCATGTATATTATGAGCCTTATATCGTATACTGAAATCAACCAATAGTATTGCTATCACAACACCTCAGATTGCCAGAGGTACTATATAGATTTATAGATAAAAATACAGTACACTTTAAGAAAGTTGTTTTACCGTATTGCGTTGTGAGTCCCGGGACCTTTTCCTCCTAAAACAGAATAAGTTTATATCTGGTTAAAGAATTTAGCTCTAGTCTTTAGAAAACTTTATATAAATTGAACCATTCCAAAGAATGTGGCAGATGGAAGTAGGAGTTAATGGCGTCAATGGCCAATCTACCATGGCAGATTGAATGGGCAGGGGGCGCTGTGGATATAGGTTTTAACACAAAATCTGAAAGGAATATTTAATTTAGGAAAAGTATCTATTTAGAAGTGCAGCAGAGAGAGTTTTAAAATGTATTTTTTAATCAAGAAAATTGCCAAAAACCATCACGTCTCAAAGCACATTTTAAAGGCAGTTTCAAAATTGATTCAAATTTCTTAAAACTTAGTCTAAATAAGACTTAAGATGAATATTAATTAATCCTAGAGCTTTAAAAAGCATTAGACATGTTGACATTGCTAATAGCTTACTAAAACTTGAAAATCCTTTGGCAATGTGGACCTTCAAATTATGTACTATTTTGCACACAAGTGATTTAAATAAATGTAAAAAATTACTAAATGTCTAAATTTGACTTCTTGCCGCGGTGTTTAACTCAATTTTATCTTTAATAACTCCATCCTTATTATTATTAATGCTATCACGAATATTTATATGTGTGAAGGGTCACACAGAGATGGGATCCGAGGCACAGTTAGTCAACCACGATGTGAAGAGCTATTAGACATCCAGATGTTTGAAAGCCGATGAGAAATATGAATCTTGAGGCACTTCTTAAAAAGAAAAGCAAGACTTTAAACTTCGAAGAAACATCAATAGTTGGTCGGTTCCAATCCTTGGGGCAGCAACTCGACATGCACGAGAGCCCATGACAGTGCAGCATTGTGGCTCAGCCAAAGGACCCATATACAATGAGTGCAGACTGCAGGAATGCAGTTACGAAGATAATAGTGGTTGAAGATACGTAGGAGCGCCTGCGGTCAGGTTCACACTGGCCAGTTTAAATATTGTTCAGAATTCGATAGGAAGCCAATGCAGCAGATTGAGCAGGTTTAACGAATTTGCATGAGAACATGCATGTAGCACCATCTGAACTAGAAAGTTTAGCATGTTCTGAAGCCAGTCCACTTCAAAATATGAGATACCAGCTAAACCATGTTGGCATAATCCAGGTGAGAGCAGAAAAGAGAGCAGAATGTGATATGTAACTTGTCTGTGGTAAAGAGGACCAACTGTGAGACAAGTGTTATATCTATATTTGTTTCAGGCTCATCAACCACAGCAAGTGACACATTAGCTCCAAAAAACCTCAGATGTAATAAGAAAAGTAAGAAGGAACCAGGAGAGTGCTAAGTTGAGCAATTAAACATTATCCCAATAGACCAGGGTTAGTTAAATGATGTAAGAGTATGCCTCTTGTTTTAACAATATTTTAGAGACAAAGTAATGATTGTTTATTTAAATAAATCATTACCTGTACATAAGGATTATGACTATCAATAGCCCCACAAGTATTAAAACTGCAATCACCACACCAACGATCATTTGCTGGGAGCCAGCACTGGCCACACCTACAAGTAAACATGCAGAGTGTAGCTTGATTTACATATCTACATATAAAAATAGGTTTCATCCACACAAATATTAGTTAACAAAATTTGATTCTAATTTTGATGTGCATGAAAAGAACAATTTAAAAAAAATTATTTACAAGTTTAGAAACATGGACTACAAAGACAAGTAGTTTAAGAAAACATATAAGTCATTCTAGAATCAAGATCAATCACAAAGCCTGATTCAAAATAAAATCTTGATACATCACAGGTACCTACACTGAAAAGTGAATTTTAGCTTATCTTAATTCATATTTACATTTATGATTGACTTAATAAGTCTGTGCTTCAATCAAATTATGATCATTACATCAGGGCAGACTCAGCTCAATACTTTCCTATCTAATTATTATTATTCATGTATTAAGTGCCATGATCTAATGACCAACTGAAGTTTGGTCATTAGAGCAATGAGTGTGAAGGATGACTGATTGAACATCATTGAAGGACTTGCTCAAGGTCGCTACACGGTAGCTAATGTCAAGGTGAGCACACTGATCAATCGACTACCAAATCCCAACCACCGAAATTTAATTGAAAGAAGAAATTCAATGGTCATGCAGCAAACAAACTGATTTTTCCTCAGACTACTTTAAACAATCTGTAATTATAATTAGTTCACAAATCATTACACCTGTCCTCATGCACAAGTCATAACACAAGGTCGGTTCCAAGATACCTCAGCATGCAATCGATAGTGATCACATACTACACGGACAAACCGGTAATGCGGGGAAGTTCTGTTTCATTATGAACCACACTGTAGAATGGTAAAGCATGCTGGTGTCCCACAGCCATGATTAATGCAGGGCTACATGCTGAAACATAAGCATGCACTATCCAGGCCGCACCTTTTGCTTTGTCCACCTGCAGGAATATGGGTGAAAAGTGTATGCCTGTGGGCAGGACATCTGGCGGTCGGTGCACAGGAGGACCGCTATCTAAAATTTTATGAAGATAGCCAATGTAAATGTTTCTAAGCTACACAAGGAAGTATATAAGGATAGGGGAAACCTTTACAACATTGTTCTAAAATGTCAACTGATACATATCAGTTTTTTTCATTCAGCAAAAAGCATTTATAGTCAAGTTCATATAACTAAATACGCTAGTAGCAGTTCACTCAGCTTAATCAAGTGATTTGAACCGTAAAGTCAGAATTTCTTCCAGAAGACTTTGATAGAAAGGTCTGGAACACAGCTCTAGGTCAAAGTGCACCACACTTCAGACTATATACCCAGATGAAATCGAATGTTCACGATCTATGCACCACAGTGGCATCTCCACAACACACTTAGTAGTATATCTGTAGAAAGCGGAAATTAAGATCGACCAGGAGCTGGCAAAGTCTTTGCCTAAATACGATGGCGTCTTTTCATGAGACACTTGTAAACAAGCGTTGCTGCCTTGAACGCGATCCTCTTGCGAACGTGCGCTTACGTCGTATAACTCAAAGTACAGAAGTAATATGGTCAAATTTCCAAACCAAAGTAACAGATCTAACTGCAGCATTCTGAACTAGGCAGCTTCTTGAGCAGCCACGCGCTTACGTCGTATAACAAGCTGATGCAGTACTCCAGCTGCTGATAAGAGTGAGACAAACACCTGAGTCAAGTAACAGCAATGTCTGTAGTCTGAGATGACTCAGTTCAAAGCAGCAATATTTTTTGCTGAGATTGGTCACATGTTCTTTCATTGTTAGCATTTTTTCAATGGTAATCGCTAAATTATGACGATAATGGACCCATTGCAGACTTCAGTTGGAACTCTCTGGTAGTGATACACTCCAGTTGGCATTTATCCCAATATAACTGGGCTGTCTTGTCCACACTCATCTCTAAACGATCCTAACCCATCCATTCCTCAATGCAATTGACACAGTTTGTAAAGCGTTGGACAGCTGATGGAACATCTAAGGCACAGATACTTAGGCAGATCTGGGATCATTGACGTAGGAATGCATCATCAATCCTCTACCTTCAATCATGTCCAAAATGGTGGCATTGTAGTTGCCACTTAAGGTGCGGAACAGTTCGCCATACTTCTCTTACCAATGCAACTGAGTCAATAAAGAACTTGTTGAAGCCCTCTGCTGAAAGCGTGGTGCCTGCTGTGTCCTGCCTCTATTGCTGGCCTTGTTTCATTTAAGCAGCCTAACCCCTTAACAACTGTGCATAGTAAAACATAAAGCATTCATATATAATCAATAACACTGGGCGTTAAAGGGTTAAACATAGAGCACCATAACTCTATAGGTGAATTTCTTCAGTACTGACTCTCCTTCAATCACTTCTGTCCCGATACACCAGTCCTCCATTGTCTCTGACCTCGTATATCATCTCACCAGCATCTGGCAATTCCAATGATTTCTTCTGCATTCACCATCGAACTGTGGAGAAAATGTTGGCTGCAAACCCAAACTCCATGTGCTTAAGCAAAACGCTCCACAAGATCCGGAAGTAAAACTCAAGGTATACAATTCAATTCACTGGCCCCAAGTATTGAGCCCATGAGCTGACCCATACCAGAGTCTATCAGAAGTAAGCAGTCTTACATGAAGTAAGCAGTCCTTTACATGTCACTTAAGCATGGGAGCATGGACACTTTACTAGCATTCTCTTGCTTTTTATTAAAGCATAGAATCATATATCACTGATTGGCCAATTTTAGATGTAAGTAATAAAGTTAGTATTGGTTAAGAAATGTCCACTAGTTAGCTACAGAAATTGTGTAAATCACACTTTCTATACATATACAGTAAGTATATTAAGACATGAACAACATAAACACTAATGCAATCAGTTCAAACACATTCTTTAACTAACATCTAATTGGTTTCTTATCATTATCATAATTCAGCCGATAAACTGATTGCAAACCAGTTTAAAACTGTGAAAGCTTATTAAAAATCTTAATCCATCTGAGAGGTTCTTTCAAAATATTACTTCATTATGGGCTTCAATATATATCTATTTAATGGATATTCCCACACATATTGAAGTGAAACGGCACAGTTAAAGACCAAACAATTGCCAATTAAGTGTCCAGATCCATTATTATGAAACAAATTACCATGCGAACTGACTAACTTACTTACCATATTGGGATACTTAAGAGATGACTAGAAGTCCTAGTACTGACTAGTTGAGTGATACTCTTGCCTTACAAGTTGTTTTTGGTTCATGTATTTGCATCTCGTTTTTCTTCTATGACTTCTCTCACTTGCTCTCTCTTCCTTTCTCTCATGACACTCCAGCATCTTTATTGATATATTAATAATCTGACCATCTTGATTCGCAGTGTATATACATGTAAGGGATAGCCAGGGTTGTCTGGATAACCTATTCTGAGGATCCACCACCATTGCTTATTTACTAATTATTCAATTGTGTCCTTACAGTGGTTGATGTCTCAAAATAAAATGGCATTCAATTCAATTTTAAAAACCGGTCAGGCTATGGGGAGTGCCAGAAACTGTACACATGCAGAACATTGTATTAGGACTGTTCTGACCATACAGTATAAGATAACATGGCTTTAAAGTGGTTCAGAAGTATTTTGAAACCAATGCAAAATAACCTGGAACATGCTAAATATCTCAATATTCTTAGTATGAACTGAGACATCAAAGAATATTAAAAAAAAGAAATGAAAGGCTTGTGTTAGAGAACTTATGGAAATGAGATGCCTACTTTGAGCTGCTGAGAAATCTTGGACATCACATTCGGGTTGATGCCACCCAACAAAGCAGCTAAAAAGACAGAATCTGTAGCAGTTCAGCAACAAAGCTACTAACATTATGAGGCAGTGAATGTTAATAATTCAACTGTTTTTGTTTAGTACTACTAACTTCATTACATTTATAAAACATTTATAAAAAAAACTCATCCTTTGCAATGATATTTTCACATACTGTGCATGAGCAGCAGATCACCGATGACAGGCAAACTATTAGGCCTATTGTGTTAGTTTTAGTTTTAACAAGGATGCAATTAGATCCTATGTTCCCTTGTTCCCATGGATGTCTAACTTCATTTCATGTCTAATAAGTATTTGAAAAATCGGTGAAACATTGATGAAATCTTGCTATATCAAGAATGAATAAGCCAGATATCCAATGTTCAGATACCTAATATAGTGCCTGATAGGTAAGTCTGAAAAGCACTATATTCGTTAACATGAGTGGTGTGTATTGTCAATGTTTATTCATAAGCAAGTGACTACTGACAACTGGAAGAAGGCCAAGAGTGGACTATCACTCTGCAGTGCCCAAACAGCGGATTCTCATTCAAAGCTGCCACCATCTTCTGAGTTCTAGGTCTTTATTGATACAGCACCACTTCAAGAGTAGACTAATCTGTCACTGTGCTAGATAAAGTGATGTTAATTGCGTTGATGAGATAAAGAGTTTAATCAGTTAGCAAACAAAATGTCACAGAAAACTAGGAGAGCAAGCGATCAGTGGCAGGCCAGGCCCACACACTAACATGGAACTTAACCAATAGCTTCCTGTCCTCCACCACCAGGTGTACCCTTCCCCCACGTTTTGGACTCGAGGGTTACATACCATGCTATTCATACCAAGAAGAAACAATGCCCATTATACTTTCTCTGAGGAAGGCCTTCTGTTGAGCCCTCAATACTAAAACAGTTCCTTACTATCATCATCATCACGATATGGCACAACAGAGAGTGTGGGCCTGCAACTGGTCACTCTCCAAGTTATAAGTAGTTGAGTCGTCAGAGGGACATGAAATTACGGTAAATACCGTTTTTGGGGGCAAATCAGTTACCAGATTTAAAAAACCGGTTTTAAACCGGTTACTGGTTTTTATTGGTGTTCTTAGAAAACTATTGAAATTGTAATATAATACAACTCTGCATGTTATTTCATGTATTACGTATCGTATTGCAATGCAGCTTCAACACTCGATACTGAAGAGTTCAGGTGGTGCTTTGAAGTCAGGTCTTCCGTCTGAGTGATGCTATCTTCGTCGGCTCGGGCTACCCTTCCGCTAACTCACGTTCCCACTTTAGGGTTATCTCAACAAAAGGGCCGTCTATTAGCAATCAGCAGCTATTATTTACCCTTTTGAAAGACGCAGACGGGAAATATTTTGCTTAGCCCAGTCTGTACCTTTGAAGTTGACCGACTTACTTGAGCATCTTCCTATGGGAATTAATCCGGGATAGGTGAGATAAATAATAAAGCGAAAAAATGTTAAAACATCGAATACCGGTTTGCAAATGACATAAACCGGTTACCGTTTTCTAAACCGAAAACCGGAATTCCGGTTTTCGTTTAAATCCCTAATGAAATCAACTTTGAAACAATGCAAACTTTGAAACGTTGTGAACTATGGTGCCTCAGACTGTCTAGACCAACTTTATGCCCTCGTCTGCCCTCAGTTCTGTTGAGGAGAAGCATTCACCAGTACAACTCTCGTGGTGTAGAACCTTTGTGTGACTTATGATTATTGCTTGCGACTGTCTAAGAACTCTGCCTTTCTGCATAGCCAAGTACAAATTTCCCAGGAACCAGTCTACCAGATACAGGTCAACCATTTCCAAATGGCATTCAAGCTTTGGTGACATGTGACCAAGTTCTATAAAAATGCATGAAATTCAGAGCAGATACAGGAAATAACTCTGATATGCAGAACTGGACAAACAGAAGTTGAAGCATGTACAAGAATTATCGGGCATATTGCGCTTGTGACAAACTAATTTGCAAAGTGCACACAATGCATAAGCAATAGCTACCTAGTACTTTGTAGAATGCTTAGTTATGTAATCAATTCCATTTCAATATATTCTATATAGTCTTCTTGTTTTAGAAGACTCTACTCTCTAAGCACCTGGTGGAAAATGATCTTATGCACCACAATTCAACACATATTGCATGTTAAAAACTGAGAGAATGCATCAATGTTATATATGCTTGAAAGGACTGGTCACCAACTGTTTAGCGCTCTTACCTGCAGAATTGTTGACCATTACTCTCACAGCAGATGCCATTATGGCACTCAGGCGTACCATCTGTGATGTTTGAACATGGAGCAGCCACAGTTGGACATCTAACGCCACCTGCAAAGAATATTTTCATGGAAAAAATGTAATTGCTAACTGACCAGTTAGCAATTAAATTGAGTGAGCAGTGTACAGGGTAACGTTCTGTTATAATTCAAAGGCAGACAGGCATTTCTCATTCGCTTACAGCCAGCATATATTAAATCATGTTCAGCTTGGATGGCATTAGTAGAGCCAAGGCTGAATTACAGCAGTACTACCTTTTGTGGGGCAAACCAGTTACACGATTTAAAAAACCGGTTTTAAACCGGTTACCGGTTTTTATTGGTGTGCTTAGAAAAATATTGTAAATTGTAATAATTATAACACAACTCAGCACATTATTTCATGTATTATGTCTCCTAATGCAGTCTCAACATTTGATAGGAAGTGTTTAAGTGGGTGCTTTGAAGTCAGGTCTGACTCTGAGTGATGCTATCTCCACCGGCTTCGGTTACCCTTCCCCTAACTCACTTGCCTCCACAAGGGTCGTCTATTAGCAATCAGCAGCTATTAATTACCTTGTTGGAAGGAAAATATTTTGCTAAGGCGCCTGTGTACCTTTGAAGTTGACAGACTTACTTGAGCATCTTCCTATGGGAATTAATCTGGGATAGGTGAAATCAATAATAAGGCGAAAAAATTTTAAAAAATCGAATACCGTTTTGCAAATGACATAAACCGGTTAATGTTTTGTAAACCGAAAACCGGAATTCCGGTTTTTGTTTAACATCCCTATTGACAAGATTGGGAACTGTTGCTTCTCTGCCACAAGACCCACTGCATGGAACACTCTTCCCAACCATATAAAGAAAGCACCATCTTCATAGCCATTGTAAATTACAGCTCAAGACTTATCCTTTTATACAATCATGTGACACTTCTTGATTTGTTGAATTCATCATGTACAGTGGAATCAGCCTCAGCTTTTATGTGACACTATACAAATCATCGTATTAACAGTCCTCAAATTTTATCTAAACAATAATAAAGCTCAAGTTTAAGTTTTAATACACAGAAATCAAACAGTCTTTAACTTTTTCTTAAACAGATTATCGTAATTGTAATCGTAATCTCCACATTTCTACAGTGCACACAAAAGCGAAGTCGCGGGAACCAGCTTATTCACAGGTGCATTAAGGGTGTGCAGATGTGTAATGTCATGACTTCAAAGATTGATGCATACCAAAGGGTCAGAACATGTCATCAAGAACATTTTCATCCTAGAATGTGTAATATCAGTGCAGTAATGTAACAAAGCACCAGTGTAATGATTGCCTTAAGAAAATAACCATTAAACATACTAGGTAAGAATCTGTGATGGTAGAGAAACATGAATTAACCAATCTGAAACTTATTAATATCTGCTAATTGCAGTCTATTATGGGTTTGAAAAACATACTTGGTCCAGGCAGACCAGTGCAGCATTTGAGTAAAATCTCCCAATTCTGTCAAATAGGAAGTAATAAATTATTTGAGGCCCAATAAAAGTTCCAGTATAACAAATAAAAAAAAACTAAGGAACAACATAAGCTTTGTAGAATAGCTTTTGGGTGACAGTGACGAATCCTTTATAGTATGCTAATATATTTAGTTTATTTTCTTAAACATTTGCATAATCTGCTTCTTCCATATGAGGTGTACTAGTGTTAGTTTTATCCTGTTACACACCTAAGAACTTGCATGACTCAGTCTGCAAAATTAGTTTGCCATCCACGGTAAGTCTGTAATTGCAAGCTTGGTGGCAATTTATGCCAGGCCAAAAACAGAATATATAATTTGTTTTATCAGCATTTAGTGATAATTTGTTATCTCTAAACCAGGAAGAAATAGTGTTTGGTTCATGACTGGCCCTTGCAAACAGTAATTCTACTGATTTGTCCGATATAAAGGCATTTTGTCATCAGCAAACAAAATGTAGTTAAATAACATATTACACAGGAAAGCTGTGACATGTTCACACAATGACAGCTCGTAAGTCTAAAATAAACTAATTTGTAAAGCCTGCTGGCAAGCAAACAGTAACTGTGAAATTTAAGCCACATGAAAGTCAAAGTCTGTCAAACCACATGAAACTATTTTGAAATATGATTTTTGGTCTAAGGAAGCATTGGCAAACAAATATATCATCAAATAGACATTGCAACATAAATCACAGCCCTTTAGCATCCTGTTTAGTGGTAAATACTTAAACAGAGAAGATTTTTATACCAGGTCCAGGTGTTTATGATAAAGTGGAGTCCAGTAAACTAAGTGGGAGGATGCCATTGTATCTACAAAACTTATAGGCCATTTAGATTCACGATTCGACTGCTTGACCATGTATATCTTACTAACAATGACAACCAAAACAAGAAATGTCATCTAAATGTAAGTGTCTGAACTCTGAAATTTCTCAATGCCCTAAGAAAGCCACATCAGGGATCATCCTCTAATCACTGGTATGCTACATAAAATTAAGTCTGCAAGAGTCAGATTGTTTGCTTGGTTTTGGTACCAATTCAGAATTGGAGGAGGGATTAAGACCATGAGACAGTAATGTCATAATGTCATAGTTTATATCATTAATAATGGCGGTCGTACTTTGGCACAGGTGAGGAAGAGGAAAGGAGAGCTTTTAAAGTTCTGTTCTCATTCTCAAAAAGAAATGCTGCAGATAAAATTGGGAACGACAGACATTGACAGACAAAGTGGGTATTCTATATGAGTGAACTGGTGGAAATTGGAGCTGCTCTTAATGCAAGGATTTAAGAGCAGAGAAGGAGACTTAAGGCCAAGATCAGAAAGATACCAGACAAACAAGCGGTGAAAGGGAGGATAAATTATGAGCATATGTGGGTGGTTGGATTTATGTATATCTTATGAGTAAATGTGGGTGGTTGGAGTTATGTATATTTTATGAGTAAATGTGGGTGGTTGCAGTTATGTATATTCCATGAGTAAATGTGGGTGGTTGCAGTTATGTATATCTGACTAAAGTAAGACCATTGAAAGGTCTGAAGGGCGTTGTAGATAAGACATACAATATTGTGATGGATGAGCTTAAAGACTATAAGCCAATGAGGTGAATTAAAAATTGTTGTCTTATTATTATTGTTGTTTGGGGACATTGGTGACTGCATGGACCCGTGCAGTGTAGATTGTTTGCAGCTCAATCAATCAATGAAACTTAATATATCATCCCTTCAAGATGTCTACTCAGTGGCACTCCAGTCCAACTATGGCCAAAGAAAGCGGTTTTCACTAAGGAGCAGAATGCAGATGAGGATGTTTTGGGCAGAAGGCAAAGATCTTGGGGTAACCCTATTTGACGCAAGTCCAAAATATAGCAAAGGGAGTTGTAATAGTCAAGTTTTGGAGTGACCAACTGAGGTGGCTATTGGTGGAGCAATCGAACATGGGTTGAAATCTATGAAGGTCACAAACAGGCAAATAGCAAGTGCATAAAAACTGAGTGATATAGCGTTACATAGATGATTTAATGTTAATGCATCTGAAGTAGAGTGAAGGAAGAAAATATGAAAAATTGTGCATCATCGGTATAAGGTGTACGATTAGCAGAAGATGGGAAGAAGAGTTTTATGATTGAATGAACAGAAGAAGACCTAGATGAAAAACATTTGAGGATGAGATGCATTTCCAGCAGTAATAACAGTAAATGATCATGAAGACAGGTCTGAGTTGATCCAAGATGAGGATAGACAGATAACAGTTCACCTCAAAATGCAGATTTCTATGGACAGTAATGTAATGTAATCGAGCATTTATATAGCACTCCTTCAAGATATCTACTAGATGATCACAGCCTCTGGGCCAAGTCCCATCGCATCAACAGGGCAGAGCGATGACTGTCGAAATCAATTTGCTCACAATCCAACTTGACAATAAAGAACAGTTCAGATGCTTGCAAAAGGTGTATGCAAAGTCTCTTGCTAAAAGAGTACACAGGTCTGAATAAAGGTTATTTCATGTGGTTGACCCAACCACTGAAAAAGGCACGACTTTGTGTCTTTGAAGTGTGTGCAAAATGAACTAACAGTTCACCTCAAAATGCAAATGTCTATAGACAGCCAAACCTGAGGTGTGGCAACAAGGCTCCCACAAGTAGACCCAGACTCTAGATTCAATGCATTGGGAAATGTCAGGCAGAGAAACAAGCAGTTGGTAATGGATGAACCGATGACAGAGTTTGGAACAGGATGTGCGGAATGACGTGAAGAAGAGTGACTATGGTTTCCGATGGTTTAGAGTGAATTAGAGAAAGCAAGAAAGAACAGGTATTGCCTATTGGCAGACATACGATGGCTGAGATAACTGTTTCGAGCAAAATGAGAATACACTTTGGTCTACCATTCACTCTTATCATGAATGACAATATAACGGGTCGTTAATGACATTCATATATCTCAAAGCAAACCTCATAAAACTACATCACACTCCCTGTATATGGAGTCGTTAACGGGGGATAGTCGTTAAAAGGGGGTGTCTACCTGCCGGAATGCCCCCGAAAATGCCAGCTTTACGTTTCCGTCGAGTGGACGCCAGTTTGGTTTTGTGGGACTTGTAAAATCCGACGCTTAGGCCGCATTAACGTGACCTTAGATATTTGACCTTGAGTTGTTCTCTCCTTTAAAGAGACATATTCTTAAAAGTGTAACATTGCCGACAGACTTTGCAGTGCACATAAAAAAAACGTTTAACCGATGACTAGATATGTCCTTGTAAAATTAGGCATCTTGGACCACCTTAGTTTGCAGCAAAATTGACACTACATTCACTTTTCACCTTGAATTGCTCGCCTCATTTAAAGGAATAATATTAACACAAATCTACTGTATAACGCAGAGTTGGCATGTTTGCAAGGTCTTAAACTATCAGGAGCATATGTCTCTGTGGTGACCAGATACGTCCTTGCAAACTAGGCATCGTGGCTTGTGGACTTTGAAAATCTTGCGTCAAAGCTTTTTCGACGCGATCGACAACATTTGACCTTCCGTTTCTCACCTGATTTTAAAGATATATTGTGCGAACTTTAGGTGCCCCGACAATTTGTAAATAAATATGAATGGTGTACATTTGCCCGCTGAAGAAATATACCCTAGTGAATTACGCACCAGAGCTAGATTTAGCTGAAAATTTCGCGAAAACAGAAAAACGGTCATATTTGAAAATCAATATTTAGAAAACAGGGTCAAAAATGAAAAATCGACGACTTGAACATGATTTTTGCTTCAATTGGCCGTCTAAATTTAAAGTTCCAAATCTCCAGGTACTCGGGTGAAATGGGACTCATTCCCCCCGTTTTACCTCCAACAAATGCGATTCGTGACAGAAATGGGGCTCTCACACAACTGCTTTCCATTTGAAAGGACATTATGAGATAAGATATGCAAGAGCACCACTCGATAGCAAAAGAATTCCTCTTAATGGATTTTCTTCAATTTTTTGGAAGGACTAAAAAATTCCAAGATGGCGGCTATCAGAAAAAAGAAAAAGAGAGAGTAACTTTTGAGCCGCCATCTTGAAAAAACTGGTAGGAAAATTTTAAAACGGTCTACTGTAAAGACAGGACCTTCTAATCACTTCCCAAATTCCGAATTTTGACGCTACATCTCTTCAAGAACCGTGGGAATACCTCCCAAAAGTTGACCCCCTAAAAATATTCTACCCCCAAAATGTGAATTGTGTGGCGCCCACACCACAAGTAATGACTGATTCTGCTAGTGACCTAAGAGCTCTACATGCCTGTGTTTTGGTTTGGGACCAGCTCTTCCGGTTGCCGAGAAAAAAGGGGGAAGGTTTCTCGTTTGAAAGCGCGTGTCGCCCACTACCGACACATTTTGAAATCGTTTTTTTCGGAATATTGAAGAGGGTAACCGGGCGGTTAAACGAGGAAAACAAAATTAATTTCAGGAATTCGTTGCAATCGGGGCCGACATCGGATTAGCAAAACAGATGGGGGGCTCGCGCCGCTGGTTGCCATTCGAAAGTGGATCATGAGATGAGAAAGGTGAAAACACTGTCAGATAGCAGAAGAGTTCCTCTTAATGGCCATTTTTTCAATTTTTTGGATGGATTGAAAAATTTCAAGATGGCGACTGTCAGAATAAAGGAAAAACATAGTTACATTTGAGCCGCCACCTTGGAAAAACTGGGAGGAAATTTGAAAAACTGTCTTTGTCAAAGACAGAACCTTCTAATCACTACCCAAATTCCAAATTTTGTGGCTATACCTCTTCAGGAACCGTGGGAATACCCGAACCAAAAGGACACCCTATAAATATTCTACCCCCCAAGACGTAAATTGTGTGGCGCCCATAATAAACGCAATAATTGATTCTTGTAGAGATCTTGGAGGTCTACATGCTAGTGATTTTGGTTTGAGACTAACGCTTCCGGTTGCCGAGAAAAATGGGGGGAAAGGTTTGTCGTTTGACGGCGCGTGCCGCCCCCTATCGACACATTTTGAAATCTTTTTTACCGGAATCTTAATGAGGGCCCCGAGAAGGTTAAAAGGTGAAAAAAAATTGAAAATCACAATTCAAGAAGTCGGTCGAATTAGAAGAAAACAACGTTGCTCGATCGCCCCTATGGAAATTTTTTTTTACTGGGAACGAAAGGACTAACATGGAGTCGGCTATTTGGTTAATGAACTCCATATACATGCACGTTTGATCTACAATGTATGCAGTCACATACCACCGGTGTATATATTATATGTATATATGATATATATATATATACACACATATATATATGACTATGTATACATGACTATCTATACAATACAATACAAAACAATACAATACAGCTGTAGATTGGTAATGCCTTCCTTACACAAAGTTCAGAAGTGCTCATTGAAGCTGTTCAACCATTCAGAGACATAGCGGTCTATCTAATCGACGGAAACAGTGCTGAACAGAAACTGTTCAACTGCATCATATAAAGCAGTGTAAATATGAAGCAGTTCTAAGATTTCTCCAACAGGAGAGATTATTCGAAACACAAGAATGCACAGTTTGCTTGAGTTGATGAATGAAAATGAGACAGTCTGGTAAATCTCTGGTAAAGTGGAGTGTAACGATTGCTCAACTGCTTGGTACATGTGTTAGTTTTGCATTCCTTGATAAAACTCACCCTCAGTTACATTTTCTATGCTCTGAAATACTTCTGTAGATGAGACAAAGACTGCCATTGGAGTTGGACTTGGCTGAGGATCAGGCTCATGTCTTTTCCAGCACATTCCGTTAAAACAAAACAAAAATCATCATAATTATAGTCATCGAATGATACCAACCGGATGCACTGTGGAAGCAACTGTTTTAATTAATATAAACTCTCAAAATGTCTAGTATTGAATTCTCTTACATATAAGTACCTGTTGGTAAACTGAAATTGTACTTCGTTAATCTCACCAGATCTAATCTGGCATGATGGTGGCTTGTTTAGAGTCCATGTTAAAAGCAAACCATTAATTAGTTGAACATCATAATCCATTGGTCAATTGATCCAGCAGTCAAAATCTCATTGGTCAACGAAACCAAAAGTCAGGTCACAGTGTGTGGGCAAGTTGACATGAATGCACATAATAAATTTAGATCGATTGATGCACAGAAATACTCCACAGCACAACACGTAATAGTATGAGAAAGAAATGTGAAAGTGCACAATAACTGTTGGCAGGTTATGTTACGACTGGTACACAAAACTACACATGGTCAAGAGAGAAACAGCTGTATAACAATTGATCTAATAAATCGTTTGAAATCAGATTCTCTGCTCAGTGGGGTAATCTGAGCATAACTGGTTTGGCTTCAAACAGGACATTCTTAATAATTTGTAGCTTCAATTAATCTCTCTGTTATCAGTACCAATCGGAAGTGATCTACAGCCATTAAGTTGACTAGAAACACAGTTATATTGTAATCAAACCGAACTGATTTGATTATGTTTTTTACCAATGCATAAAATGCAGTGTACAGGTCCGAAACACAGTCAGAAAGTGAAAACTTCTAATCAAATGTTAAGCCAAGTGTAAATGCACTTAGGCGAAAGTAAAATAACAATGGGTCAATCTTTTCTGTAACTTAAACATATCAAAATCAAGGAACCTATGAAGCCAGCATCAAAGGTGAAAGGCTCCAACGCCAATATCAGCATCACTATCAATCTCATTCAACCCAACCATTTCAGTCATGAATGGCAAATATTTTTATTAAAAAGGTTTTGAAACAAGCAAAAGTTAAATTCTGATGCCAAGGTTTTCACATTTACCAGTACCATTATTTCAATCTCAAAATAACCAATAACAGGAATGTCTGTATTACGATTTTATTTTATTTTATTTTATTTAATAAATCATTTTCAGTTATCATTGTCATTTTACAAAACTTTCTAATGCACACAAGGCCACATAGAAATATGAATCTTAGGTGTGGTCGGACAGTCAGGCGTCCGTAACGAGCTGTTGGTTATCCAGATGTTTGAAAGTCGATGAGAAATAGCTAATAGCAAGTTTTGATGGGTTACTTAAAGGAAGAAAAGGAGCAACTGAGAAATGTTGGTAGTTGATTCCATACCTTAGGTGCAGCAACATGAAATGCACAAGCGCCCTTCAACAGAGGATCAACAAAGGATCAACAAGATAGCAAGATGTTATGTGATGCTGTGTGATAGCAAAGATCATGTAGACTGTGTTGCAAAAGCTCAGAGTAGTGGTTGAAGGCACTTACTGCCAAAGGTCACAGTTCAAGCCAGAAGCCACTCTAGTCAATAGGTCCAGGACGAGACCAACATATCCACCCCTAAGTCATTATGCAGTTCATTAAGTGCATTGAATGACTTGATAACAACTCAAAGCAAATAACTTTCATACAACTTTTGATCTGCAGACTCAATAACGTATTCCCTGTCAGACTACAACTTTACATTACAACTCTGTCAGCCTACAATTACACTACAATTAGGCCAACTAAACATGTTTCATACAATCTAGTAACCTCCATCTGACAGTTGAATCAAGTAAGATTGGCAGGAAATCTTGATATTGATTAGCTCAAACACCTCGATTAACTTCATAACCCAAATAATAAGATTGCTTTTTAATGTATTAAGTGTCAAGCGCATTCAAAAAAGTAACCAACAGTAAAACTGTTGCAGTACTCAACGCAACAGTAACAACGGGAGAATCAAGGACAGAAGAATTAGCACACAACCCCATGGAAATGCATGGAAACAACAAGCTGGAAAGCATATAAGACAGTGAGAGAAATGCTAGACACAAACAGACAGAAAGAGACAGCCTGGGTACAGCTAGAGAGACAGACAAAAGAACAGCCTAAAATACAGCCAGAACATCCATGCATAAACTATTAGCAGTTAACCAATAGAATGACTTCTATCGTTAAACAACTGCAGCATCTCTATGTTTAACCCACCTGGGAAAAACCAGTTCCACTAACAAATGTTTTTCCTTGTGGAAAACTGGCATGAGACTTCAAACAGAAGAAAAAAAACATAAATCTCTCTTTCACATATTGATTACCAGTCTGCTGTCAACTGTTAACACATCCCATTGTTTGCACACGTCTTTCATTAAACTTATTATTCTTAAGTACATCAACTGACAAAATAACTCTTGAAACAGCATTATTTCCCAATCAACCCAAAACCAAAATAGAAAATAAGTTTATGAACCACATCATTTATTTCTTACGTGTAATCATAAGCCAACTAAAAACTGTTGCTAAAACCTACATGAAAACTGACGGTTAAACCTATGTAGATGAATTAATTGGAATTTTGATTTTCCCCAAGAAAGCATTACAGGAACATCTATGCAAATGATAATATAATAAAAAATGTCATAATGGAATTTAAAAGAAATTAATTACTTGAATTCTATGTATTCTTCTTCTGATCATCTGCTTTCAGACAAAATTAACACACACTCTGATAAGCTCACCAAATGCCATGCATAGTCAAATATTATGTGGCACCAATTAATTATTTCAGATCAATAAAGTGCATTAAAAAAAGCTACCTAAAATAAGCTCTTAATCCAAATTAACAATGTGCAATAAATAAATTCTACCTATGCTTTCATTTTTTATTTTATGACTATGACTAAAAAGCTGCCATAATAATGCACAGGGCACCAACCGACTAGCTCAGTCTGAGTTATCTGCAAAACATGGGCAAGTTTTATTTGCTTCTTGAAGCTGTGCTGCTTCAATTTAGCAATTTGCATAAATTTTATACGCCCTCCAGATGCACTTTGAAACAACCGCAAAAAGCATTAAAACATATCCACTTAACTTTTCTTCTTCTCTTACATTACATTTTTATATAGGTCTAAGTCCAAGGATCATCCTTTAAGGTCTTAATGATTTTTACCACACTACACATTGTACACAACCAGTGATATACCAGCAGACATAAAACTTCCTATGTACACATAACTAAGAAAGTTCAGCATCAGCAAGAATCTCATATGAATGGAACGTCAATGCTTTATACCAGGACCTGGCTATTAACTTAAGTATATCTTATATATGCTTTTCTTCCATAGATCACAATGCATGTATAAATAAATTTGTGATTCATGGTTGTAACAATGTTACACTAAAATTTATGTTAAATCAATGCATGTAAAAGTGAGGGTCTGGTTTGATTTGACTAAGAAGGAAATACTATAATAACATTGCATGCATTATAAACATAATGCCCATTTAAAAAGTCCATATCACACCAACACAGGCTGTAGTCAATTAACTTTTTAATCATGTTGATATCAGCTACAATACTGTGAAAATGTGAACGCCATACAGTGAATGGCACAAGAAAATACTAGGATTTCAATTTTAAAAAGTCAAGTATTTTATCTTAGAAACACCAACAGTTGCAGGAAAGAATTCATACAAGCTGGGTGAAGAGCAAATCCCAGATCTATTGGTTTCTGACTCAGTCTGTTACAATGGAAAAGGAAAATGAAGATTGTTGTAAACACTAATTTCAGCGTTTAACCCATTATCTATCAATCGGTCATTCTAGTTTTCTGGTAACTACGCAATTATATCTCATACATCTTGTGGATCTTCTAAAATAACTTAAGAATAAAGTTAAGCATCTAAGGCATCTCAAATATATCAGGATATCATAATTAATTCTTAATTACATGATAGGCTGGATGCCATTCAACTCAACATTCCACAAACTAGGCCTACTTAGCCATAATAACCATATAATATTACTTCTAAACAGCTAATTATTGGGTATATCCTAATTATGCCGTATATCCCTAATGTTTTCTAAATAGCTTTCTAATTATGTTGAAACTAAAAGTTTTATACTTCTTGTTCAGTCTGTTGTCTGCTGCCTCCATTCTACTGACACAGCTGTTCTCAACGTTTATAGTGACATTATCTTAGCACTTGACCCTGGCTTCATCGCGGCTCACCTTTTAAACTGGATTTCAATTCACCTTTTGACTGAGTTGACCATCCAATCTCCCTTGAAGTGCGTGAATTGCAATTTGGCATTATGGCCTCTGCCCTTCTCTGGATCGCAATTCAGTGCGTCTTGGTAGCAACACTTCAAAGAACCTCAACATCCACTTTGGTGTCCCTCAAGGCTCCATTATTGACCAAATTTGGTTTATTCTCTACACCTCTAACATTGTTCACATTGCTTTTAAACATGGTATCCTTGTACACCACTATGCTGATGATACACAACCATACATCAAAACTCTATGCCAAAGACATTGATAATGCTAATTCTTGCTTATTGACTTGTTTCTCTGATATCCAAATATGGTGCACATCAATTCACCTAAAACTCAATGCCTCTTAAACAGAACTTATCTGATTGAACCACCAAATGACGCCCACCACTGACATCCTCCACACTGTCCACACAACCTCGGTTCAGACTGCTCCATTCAACCAGTCAATATTGTCCGAGACTTTGATGTTCTCCTCCGTAGATCTCTTTCATTGAAAATTCAAATTTTCTTCATGCATGAAGAAATCAAGTTTCTTCCATCTCAGATGCATACGGCAAGTCAAAAAAAGTCTAAACGAAATATGTCTCTGCACACTAGCAGTACATGCCATGGTCATTTCTAGAAATGAGCAAAGTTCTCGGTCCTCTATGTTCCACCTGCATCTACCCTCCAAACTCCCTCATGAGCTCTGCAAAGCTTGTTAACTCCTAGTGATCACATCACTTCACCCTTCATGAACTACAAGGACTCTCCAAACAAGCCTGCATAAATAAAAAAATTCAGTTTTCTAATGTGCCAAGTCCACACAAAATCATCTCCTTCTTGTGTTTCTTCACTTGTTACACCTTGTTCATCTATTTAGTCCAGACAAGTACAACAACCTTAATCTCAAGCTGACTTTCTTATCAAACAATCACTTGGAAAAGTTGGAATCAGTGCATCTGCACTAGCTGACCCCGCTGATTGCAATAGACTGCCGGACTTTAGTCATAGCGTTTGAACATTATCACTCTTCATAATTAACCTTAAGACTTATATGTCCAAAATTTATTATGACTAGACCTTCATGTTACACACCCTCGTGCAAATTTTTTTAATTTAGGCATGATATAAATGACAGTTTAATAATTATAATAATAAAAATAATAGCCAGTTAATTGTACAAAAAGTGAAATTTTAAGATTATTTCATTTGCCAATCAGTGCATCCAATCTCAAAGGATGAATCCAACAGGAGCCACTTATCTGTCAGTACTAATACATCCATCTCCATAAGTAATTTAACAGATGGTGCCAAGTTACAAGAAACTAAATAGATGTTTTGAGCCAAGTTGCACACTCAGGTTGACAATGCACATTGCAGATACACTCAACCATTTTGACTCAAAGACTACTGTTTCAACCGGAGCTAAAACTGGTACACAGTGGCAAAAGCAGAGATGGCTGAAAGTCATGAATAACAGAAGCAGCAAATTTCAGCATTTTCAAATGACTTGCTGGTGTGAGCATGACCCTTATGCAGTCATGATCCTTACATAATCACGACCCTTAAATGATCATGACCCTTACACAATCATGACCCTTACACAATCCTGACTCACACACAATTTCCAACATGTCCTGATAAATAGATGTAGTAATCAAAATATGTTTCTGATATAAGCTTGATGTTTATCTCTGATATTATATAGTTTGTTAAATTTTATTATACCATTATTAATACATTTTGTGTTGATCATGGTAAATAAACAAACTCAATGTAACCTATTAAAATACTGAAGAAGCAAAATATTAAAGTTGGCAAATGCTTGCTTTGTGCTAACTAGTACAAGTAGTTGTTCTGTTACTGTTCGCAAATAAGTTGTGTACTTTAAAGTATTCCTTATACTTCAGAATTTAATGTCATTCATCATTGCAGTGCATTTTATAACAGGCTGGTAACCTCATTTCAATAACCCAGTAACACCTGTGAATGCCAGATGGCCAAGAACTATCCGATTGCTGCAACTGCCAAAATGAAATAAGCACCAGCTTAATAAATTCCAGTGTCGATCTACAACTCTGTTGTGGACAGTGTTAAGTGTTTTAGTAGCTACTAATGTCTTGCTCAAAATTCACCTGCCCACAATAATATGTCTGATTCAGTCTATTGGATTAGTAATTATCTCACCAGTAGGATTATACATAATTGTCTGGCAAAAATTTTATGGCATTCCATGAATGCAAATATGTTCTTGCCTGTACTTTGCAAGCATTGATGATTTCCCAGAAGAGATTCAATCAATAAATATTTGTGTTTGGGATATTCATATAGAATATGAAAACTCAACTAAACTGACTAAAACACTCACCCAACCGAAAGAAGCTGCTACAGTTACACTAGAATCATAATTCAGACTTACACACCTACCACCAGAAACAGAAACCAACTGCCACAGTTGTGTCTGTAATTACATCTCTCTCCATCCAGGCTCACAGCATGGACTCTCAGCCAGTGGTAACAACAGCAGCAGCAGCAGCAGATGGAAGGAGGACAGAGGGAGAGGGACAACATCAGCATCCCTAATCCATCCAGACAGGAAAATCTGCCACTTGCCAGCCATTCGGTTGATCTTCAAAGCCAATACAATACCATTTAAGCCCAATGTGCACTTTCACAGTAATAAGTGACCTACCATTACCCTCCCTACCCCAACATAACCCTGGCTCCCCCCCCCCAAATATATCAACCTATGTACCTAACATAAAACCATATTACTTAGACATAACACATTCCCATCCTATTTCATTCTAAGTACATATATTATGTGTACCCGGACAGATGATAATGCACAGCAGCACCAAAGCATTGCCTAGTTCTGGTAGCCAACATTGCAGCTTTCTAATAGAGACAGGCCAGGCACTGTTTAATTTACAGACAAATTCTTCTTACATCCTTCATTTATGTTTTCCATTCACAAGACGTAAACAATTCACAGCTACATGACACTATTCGGAGGATGCGAACAAGACACGAAACATGTGTAGAATGCAACTGATGTTAATAAGAAGAAGAAGAACAACAACAAGAACAATGAGAGAAAGAGAAAACAAGAACATGAATGCAAAGAACAAGAATGCAAAGAACAAGAATGCAAAGAACAAGAATGCAAAGAACAAGAATGCAAAGAACAAGAATGCAAAGAACAAGAATGCAAAGAACAAGAATGCAAAGAACAAGAATGCAAAGAACAAGAATGCAAAGAACAAGATGGTGAAGAAGAATGCAAAGAGGAACGCAAAGAAGAATCCAAAGCGAAAAATAAAAATATTAAGAGTAATAAGAACGTGAAGGAGAAGAAAGGGAAGAAGGATATGGAAATAGAAAGAGAATGAGAAGGGAAGGAGGAGAAAAACAAACAAGGAAGTGCAAAGGAAATGTGAAAGCAGAAGCAGGAAAAGAGTGAGGGATGGAGAAGTGAAAGGAATGCAGGAAGAGGAGAACGAGGAGGAAGAAAACGAGGCAGATGAAGGAGAAGGAAGAGGTGAAGTAGAAAAAGAAAAATAAGAAGGAGAAGAAGACTAGTCTTTCGAGGAAGCACCATGGTCATGAAGTGTCAACTACTGCTCGTCACATGAGGCAAAAAAAGAGAAGTTGTTATAGAGATTATATTCTGGGTCTCTAAACAATGAATCAAGAATGCAACAATTATATGCACTTATGATGAAGAAGCAAATGATCTTTGTAATTAGAAACACAAACAATGACCAAACATGCAAGTAACTGATAATTCTGTGGGATAATTGAATGTGTCAAATTACAACGCAGTGCTGAATAATAACCTTGATGTACTAATGAATATGGTCTGAGTAAATTATCCTTGGAGTTGCTTCCTGGTCAGCCCATTCAACAGCTGTGACCACATCAACGTTTACACAGCTCATTCAACATCACCACAATTATTCCAACCTATTGACATAGGCAAACATCCTGGGTCCATT
The DNA here is from genome assembly GCA_959347315.1 of Bimastos eiseni. Taxonomy (NCBI): domain Eukaryota; kingdom Metazoa; phylum Annelida; class Clitellata; order Crassiclitellata; family Lumbricidae; genus Bimastos; species Bimastos eiseni. Next base: position 23,621,689 of record OY365809.1, on the reverse strand, counting down.
GATATTAATTGGCTCAATGTACAGTATCACTTCAGATTCCGGTCAGCGAAATTTTCACTGTTTCATTATACATAATATTTCAGTCAAATAACTACCAGAAAATGTTGCCATCTTGATGGTTTTCATTGTCCTAATCGTCATAATCATGGCCATTATCATAATCTGTAGTCAGCAGCATTGTCAGTTTTGTCAGTTTTGCATGTTCTAGTTGCTTCCCATTTCTCTGAAACTGCCAGCAACACTACCATCCTACTGTCATCATTACAATCACCACAAACATCATCCTTATCATCATCATCATCACCATCATCATCATCATTAAGTTCATATTGGGATTGAATCAAAACACAAACATCATCGGTAACTTGACAAAAAACGGTCATTTCCATTACAGCTGACATCAAAGACTTACTAACTGTAAAGCAAGTTCCGAGTTTAGATAAGGCAGACGCCAAAGTAAAAGTCTGTTGGCCTTACTGCCCCCTGCATGAAGAAGCCGAACTCAAAACAGCTCAGCTGCTCTCCCTGCTCCTCAAACTTTCACACCTGCTCCTCGGACCTTCCCTCTGAAGTAAAGCCTTCAATCCTCCACTCTCCCCACATCTGCCTATATGAAGAAGAATGCGGTGCCAGGTTGGGAGAATCAGAGAAGAATGCAAATGCTGTCATCTTTGAGAAACAATCTAGAATTGAAACCAGCTGCATGGGTAGGCATTAACCCCTGCAGCCAGACAGTACAAAACATAAGTAGCATTCATAATTCATATACACATATATATATATACATACATATATTGATATATATATATGTATTATACATTATATATATAAGTGAAATAAACAGAAACAATACCATGCTTTTTAAACAAAGGTTGTGTATTTATACAAGGACGCACAAATACACAGCACAGAGAAGACATCTGGTAAGAAGGAAGCTGTCTGTCAGTATGATATAATATGCTTAACAGGTTCATACTAATACACAGTCCATATATTTGAACATATTGTGTAAAAGTCTAAACTTTTCAATGACTTACATTGACTCCTGCTGATGATGATTGCCTGATGTATTTCCAAGTCAGTCGACTACAGTATTCAAGTGCTAACAAGTAACTGACACAGCTGAGTCTCCTCTCCAACCCTTGGATGCTGACAGTATAATTCCTCCGCAGCTTATACCCACTCTACTTCCTGATTTCGTCACATTAATCTCAAAACTGAAGGTTGTTCTCACGCATGTACCGATGCCATAGAGCTCTGCATTCAATGAATCTCTCCTCTGATCTCTGGTTTCTGTTTACCAAGTCCTGCTAATCATTTCTATGTTGTGCTACTTCACGGTTTCACTACCTAAAGTCTCCAGCTGCTTAAGTAAGTAAGTAAGTAAGTTCTCTATTTAACCAACTTAATGTATATCCTCAGTGAACACCGACCATTTGATACTAATATTGAGAACTGTTGATTCTTGACATCTATATCCCTGCAAGATTGTATACCAAAAGGAACTCCCATCTTTGGCAAATGAGACATTTAAAGTGGTGAAGAAGCATTGGTAAGGTATAACAAGTTGACTGTTAGTCAGACTCTAATGGAGGCTGATACATGATTCAAAGCCAGCTAGGAATTGCCCCTGAAATGTAATGCGCTTCATTAAAGTCATTCTCACTAATCTCCTAGGATGAACGCAATTGGCATGCTAGACTTATTAGTGATTAAATGACGTGTATAAAAACTTCCAAAAAGATGCGACAATAGCAGGTACTGTGGAAATAGTCATGTAAACCAAGGGAATTTTATTGGCCAAACACCCAGGTATCAGTCTTTGCTGTGAAAGACTATTGAACCAGTCTTAATCTCTGACACTGAACACCTTATGAATCCCACAAGCAAAAGTCTGCAAGTTTAATCTAAAATTAAAACCTGAAGATCAACTTAGTGTCTAGATGGAATTTCCATTGAGGAGCTAAATAATCATAACAGAACTCGGACCCTATGTACACAACTGATTATCACCTTTTGTAACTAACTGCAGTGTGTCAGTTTGTGACTGTTTGTCTATTAAACGAAGATATATATATATAATGCCAAGAGAAACAGATCACTTAAGTTCAGCTCATTCTGATTAATTAAGACTTTTCTGAATAAAACATTCCTCAGACATTATTACAATAGATCAGTAAACTCAGACATTTGTGTAGTCAAGACATTATACATGTGACATGTGACTGTTTTATAAACTATACAAATTACACAAATACTTTTTATAATTCGCTTATAGAGGTGCTCAACTCATCACAAGGCATATTCATTAAAAGAAGTGTGCTTGTTACACAACTAAGTTCAATATTCAGCCCAATTCAATATTTAATTCAATTCAATATTCAATTCAATTAAATATTCAATTCAATTAAATATTCGTCTATTGGGCTGTACAGAAATTATGTAGATGCATTATTGCTCACTGGCCGATTGGTTAGAGTGGTTGGCTTGTAACTAAGTCTGTCAACGAGTACCCGCCCAAGGCTGACTACCCAGGTAATGAAATCAGTTAAATATGTGCTATATTACCTGAACATATATGCCAGAAATATTCTATTCCATCATATTGGCTGACTGCCGGGAAATTAAATCGCTTCTCGGGTGCCCGACATTCCCCAAAAATGCGCAATTCCCTACATTTCCTAACAAAATATCCACGCGGTCGGGTACCCGACAGCGCGGATCAACGGGTACCCAGGTCGTGATTAGAACACTTTTTGACAGCCTTACTTGTAACAGCCAATTGATGTTCATTCATTCATTCATTCATTCATTCATTCATTCATTCATTCATTCATTCATTCATAGGATGTTAACAGTTCCACTTCAAGACTAGGCCTGCTATTATTAATAGTAGCATTTGTATGACTGATTGATACAGTGCAAGTCAATATATGACTAAATTTACACATTAACTGCTTGGTAAATGCACTAAAACGCTGCATTTGGTGCAATGCGCCAGGTTGGCGCCACACCAGAAGATGTCTATTTAGAGACATTTCCAGCCTTGCACTCGAGCCACAGTCAAAGAGAATAGTTATCAACTAGTGTAGATGAAAGGTACAAGTAGCATCCATGGCCAGAAGGATGTGCAGAACTATAAAGGGCTATTGTTAATCACTGCAAGGATTCTCAGCTGCACTCAAAGACCTGTGTACTAAGGAGCAACCAGTTCAACTTGGGTCATTGAGGAAGACTCAGAAAGTCAGCCAAAACGGAAACTGGATAACATAGCCTTTTCATGAAAAAGGCAGACAGTCTTCCTAACAAGCATCGCCAGATACATATTGATATCTCTTTTTAGGACATGCTCTAACACAGGCAAACAATGAAGCAAATAAAGCATACAATCAAAATATGGTCAAATTCTGCAATACTAACAATGCTAGCCACAAACAGTATGAAATGGAGCTGCTCAATGCACCTCTAGTGAGCCAGTATAGACTGCTCTATGGTAGTCAATACTCTATGGGACCATAGGCAAGGGTAATTTTAGCATTGGATTAAAGTTTATGGGCTGTTACAGTCTTTCTCCAGTTTCATGTCTTCTGAATTAGTGATGTTAGTAACTTACTAGACAACTTAAAACACAGTCAGCAGCACAGACTATATAGATAAGACAAAAGTAAACAGCTCCCTGGAAGTTGGCTAATATAAAGTTTTACAGTGCAATGTACAAACAATCAAGACAGAAGGTATTCAATCTGTCAAACTACCTGTAGGAATTAAACTGTGAACCAAGTGAACCTCCACTGGCTCATTTAAAGGGAATAGTGCAGACGCTTGGTCTAATTAGCAGTGCATTTCTAGCATTCTTTTGATGGTACACCATCAAATATCTTCAAATATGCAACAATGTTGGCTCCTAAGCAGGCTGAAGCTGTGGCCTCCTTCCTGATTATTCAGGCAGCTGCAGTTGGCCAACACCCACCCATTTCCCAGCTCTGGTTGTGCTTAATTCTACTATGTGGGCTTTTAGACATGTAGCCCAGGAGAAATCGATTACCATAACTAGGGTTGCCAGATACGTGGGTAGCCAAAAGAGGACATAGAAAGCCAGAAAAGAGGGCAAGGTAGAACATATTGAAAGCTTCACTCTGGACTGTGGAGTCATGGTTTGCTATGTAACCAAGAAAAGAGATCACACTGAAGTCACATTGAAAAGCTACATATAAAATCGGTAGAAGTTTGTATCATAATGTTGTAAAGTATTTACTTAAGCAGTCAGTTGTACCTTCATGATTGAACACATTATATCTCTGAGGAGCCAACTTTCTGCAGCAAATCCTTGTTACCCAAAACACGCAATACACATAGCATATCTCACAAGATTTGACAAGAAACATTCTTCAAAGTGTATTTCGTGTATTCTTCAGCAAAGCATGGATATTTAGTTTTCACAGTGTGGAGAATTTGCATTGTCTCTTATATATTACAAAAACAGTGATATTCATTTTAATCAAAAAGCATCACAGAATTACTGATGAAAACAAACAACACACGATCCTTAGCTACTGGAAATAAATAAGCACTTCGAACATAGTCACTAACTAGGCAGCTAATAGATAATAAACCTTGCTACATAATGCAGATCATGGACTAGATAAGGTCTGGAACAACTGGAGCAGCAATCAAATAATAAGTAAGAGAGTAGACTGGACTGTCAGCCTGCTAGGCCATTTAGCCCAAAGTTTAAGGGAACTTAGGGACCACATGTGATGTCACGCGTGTGTAAAATCAGAAAAGCTACCACAAAAATTCAATCCAATTAGCCCAATTATCCCCAATGCAACAAACTTAGAAAAACAGGACATTTCAAGGTTTATAGCTCGACACTGGACAGAGGACAGAAGGACAGAAGGAAGGACAAAAGGAAGGACAAAAGGACATGTCCTCCTTCTACCGGTCGTCTGACAACTATGGTCATGACAGATGTGGCCTAAGCGTTGCAGTTTCTATGTAAGTCTACAGTTGTAATAGTATATTATGGCTGAACCGTTATCCTTTTTTTTTTAAATCAGCACTCAACTGCAAACATGTGATTACTGCAATACTCAGGAACATAATTATCATAGCACAGAGTAAAATAGCCAAAATTATCAATAGCAATACCCTGCTGATCTGCTAAAACCCATCCAAAAGTTTCCATCCGACAGATAAAAAGGGAACAACATGGCAGGCTGGCGTTATTCATACCAACATGATCAGTAAAAAATTCAGAAAATAGTGATGTATAATGATATACAATTGGAATATTATGGCATTTGTGGTAAAATTCACATCATGCTGTACCCAAAAGATGAGATTTTCACTAATTCATACACACCACATCCAGCCCGTGTTAAACTCTAAAACTGTGTCCACCATTGCTACCTCCATTGACCACTAAAAGCTGAATAACTGCAATTCTTCCTCAACCTTGATTCCATCCAACTTATGCATCTGCAATTTAACCAAAACTCCACAGCTAGAGGAGCTGTCACCAGAAAGTCCCATCACCATCATCATCATCATATCACTCTCATTCTCAATTCACTTAATTGGCTAAAAATCCCAGGACAAATCCATTTCATTGTTCTGTCACTAACTTACAACTCCCTGCACTACTCCCAACCCATCTACCTTCACGAACTCTTTCCATCCTTATATCTACCTGATCATCCTTCGATCTCACTCTTCAATCGACCCTTCATCATTTCACATCTCAAGTTCTCCAGTCAAGCCATGTCCTGCACTGCACCACATCTCTGCAGTGATCATTCTCCACCATCATTGCCAATCAACCACCACCGTCTGCCTTAGGCTCCTCGATCTATCACCCCTGGGCCTCAATTCTCGGCTTAAACGGCATCCACCTTAGCAGTAATATGCTCCTCTGACCTCCAGGTCACCGGACTTGGACTTCTTTCTCGATACCCTTTGGACAACCCTTCTGACTCTATGCTTTGGTCATGAAATCAGCTGACGCACTGTGCTTGGGTTTCGTGTGGCACTTCAGAAGAGGTGTTTACGATTACAATACGTAATCTCAGTCACGTGTGCTCCAAAATTCGAAATAACACAATATGTATGGCCCTTATACTAGTGACATTATTTCACAGCGTACCTGTTCGACAGATTGACCCAGGGTCCGACTTATCAAATAGAAGCAGATGAGAATTTCTGGGAATCGGAACAATTGAATTCCGCATTATATCAACGCCTTTATAGCTGAAGCGGAGGGGTTCAATCCCTCTGAACACTCCCCCCCGCAAATCGGACGTTGGTTGTAGCTAGACCTAGGCCTACTGCTAATATCCGATAGTCAGTATATATACTTACTGGATCAACTGGCGGGCAAAGCGGGGTAGAAAGAATTTGAATGGATCCGATGTCGAAGCAACCGTCGTAAGCACAATTGGACTCTTCTTAGGTTTTTTGCGTCTCCACTCGACCTTTCTTTTGCCTCGTTACACACAATCGAGGTACAACTTAGATTCAACCAACGTGCTCGATTAATATCCCAATACTGTGAATTGAAACGACCTAGTTTTCCGCGATGGCGTTCGACTGCGCAACCAATCAAGCCGTGAACCAATCGATACGAGGCAACTTCTTACTACATAGATATATACGCCTAACCTCGTGCTTCTTATGGAGGTCACGTTATGCAAGCGTCTGCGTATATACGCATATATCTGCCTCGGCTTGTGCTGATAGGCCTTATATAATGGGTCTATAATAATATATCAACGGCCTAGCTGGGAGGCCTGAAGTTCAACGCAGACAGTCGGCCTATGCTCGTTGTAGGTTACTGCTGTCTTGCATCCGAAAGGCCGATAAAAGCACCCGTACGTGTTGCGCGGAAAAGGCCTTGCTATCACCGGTGTGTGTTGTCAGTTGTTTACGAATGCTTTTATTCTTCAGACTCCGTTCTTGCACGCCATTGGATGGCGTTTTCCCGTGGAAAACGGAAAATCCAGTTCAGACGTACATGTAGGCGCACGTGAAGATGAATCGTCGCCTAGGCGATGATGTAATGATGAGGAGGCTGAGTATGGGATGGTGGGCTGCGTCACCGATTCAGGCGTGGCAGTTCGTGAGGTAAAATTGGCTGATGGTAAGGAATCGGACCGTTACAAATGTTTCGTCATTATGGGAATTGTTCAACAACAGCATTATTATCATTATTCAGCAACGGTTTGTATTTTAGTCGAATGGGGAGCAAACGTATATTTGGAACCATTTTACAGATTAGCAATGCGGAGTTAACAGTGATTGTCGCCCACGCATGCAATAGGCCTAATTGAGGTTGATCGGCTTGTTAAGTTTTTGGATAAGGTCTCTATAGGCCCTAATTAAACCACGATCAGTCAACCTGTAGATCGCCTCATGCGATGAGGTCACATAGCAGCTGTACGACTATAAATAGCCAGTGTTGGGCACGAGACCAAAACCTCGAGACCGAGACCAATATCGAGAGGTTCAAGACCAAGACCAAGACCTGGTGATCCGAGACCAAGACCGGGTGGTCCGATACCAAGACCAAGACCGATGCTCTTTTAATAAACAATTCAAATACCACGATTAAAACATTAATTTGTTTACTGACGATTACTAATCTTAACAATGGTCCATAAACAGTTTTACCGGCCAGTCTGAACTTTTGCGGGTTCTGCCCTTGGCTTCGGCCGGAGAATATCACACTATAAATTACTTACAGTATACGATTTGAATACTAGGTACTTTAAGACAAGTAGATGAACGTTCCGTTTGAATGATGTAAGCCTACTTGTATTCGGAATTGTTGGTTAATAGTGACTAAACGAGGCTGACCACATAATTATTAGATTGTTTCAGAACCTTGAAATTTGTGAAAGCAAATTTTGAAATGGCTGGTTCCGTTGCAAATGCATTTTTTGCCCACAATAACATTTATATATATATATATATATATGGTCTAAACGCCGGTGTCTCTAATCGAAAATAGCCGACAAATATAAAAGAAATTGCTCTGATACGGCAATTGACCAAGAACGCTAACTTATGACGAAGACCAATACCAAGACCGTTCCTTTAAGACCAAGACCAAGACCGACGCATCCAAAACCAAGACCGATGCCTTCGAGACCAAGACCGAAGCCTTCGAGACCAAGACCCAGACCACAGTTTTCCGGTCTCGAGACCGTCTCGAGACCAAGACGGCGGTCTCGAGACCACATCCCTGTAAATAGCCTCTTAAATGAGTGAATAGTTGGATAGTGGCTATACACCGCATAGGCCTTTGGTCACAAATTTAAAAAATGACGCAAAGCTGAGAGACAAAACCTGCTCATGAAGTCCACTTCAGATATTGATTCGCCTTGACAAGTATATGTCCAGCAATCACAGGCCGCTTAAAACAACCACCTTTTGAGTCACATATATAGACCAAAAGAAGACCCTGCTGAGATAATCGATCATGTAAGTAGGTCTGTTGGCTATTATACCAACAGCCTAAATGCCCATAGCAAAGATATTGTATAGGTCAGTGTTTGCCAAACATTTTCCACAAATGGTCAAAACTAATAATTGTGTGGCTCCCTGCTTGGTCAGTGGTCACGCATCTGTAACCTATGCCAAACATGTTTTCGCATAATATTAAATTAGGGCCTAAGAAAAAGCTCGTCAAATATAGAAACAAAATCCTGTTGCTATTCCTACTGCAATCATTCCTCATTCCATTGTCGAATCTAATGTTTTTCAATTTAATAGAAAAATTCCTGTGGATTATATATTAGGTAGCCTATATAGGCCCAAGTCGATTCGACCAAAGAGTTTGATCGAGCATAGCCTATCACCAGAATTAGGAAACGTGTGAAAGAATTCCCCGCATAGAGACTGCTTCAAAGGGTATCGAGCTTCTAGGTTCGATGCAAATTAAAATCCACATAATTAGGGCCTTTAGCTTATAGGGCTCGAGCGTCGACGGGAATAAAGAAAAAGAGAACTTGCAAAGAATGGCCAGGAATTTGTCAGAAGTCGGAGAGGTATAACGGTCACGACGGGTCACCTATGAAACAGCTGGCAGGCCACTCTTGGGCCATTGACTCAAGGACCATTGACACAGGACTATAATATATATGTGTAGGCCTATATATAGGTAAATGCATGTACCTTGTATGTACATAGTTTTATCAGAATGACGAGTATCAGTAACAAATAATAGAATCGTCGGAAATGGAACAAATAATTTAAGCAACTCTCTCAGTCTAAACTTGAAATTAAATTCAATCGTGCGTGACAATGTAGAAGCCTGTAGACTATAGTGACCATGGCGCGATATTGAAACGGTGAGACCACCAAATTGATCTTGCTTTGCTTTGATTGAAGTGGAACCTTGGCCTCTATAGGCCTAGGCCTATATCTGAAAACATCCTTATTGAGACTGTGCACACATATTATGCATTATATATATATATATATATATATCGATTTGAGAAATATAATATTACATGGGCCATTGGGCCTATTGAGCAGGTCACTCCAAATATGTTAAGCACCACTTGCAACTATTGGCGCAAGGCACCAAATGAGCTCTTATCAGCCGGTTGCCAAAGAGAACAGAGTTGTCCCCAAATCGGGTCGACCCGCTGGTCGGGTCGGGTTACGGTTATCTGTAGATTAGGCGGGTCAGGTCAGGTCGGGTCGATATCCTGGTGGGTCCGGTCCCAAATCTGGACCCGTTTCGACCCACCAATTTTTTACAGAGCTTTGTTCTCAACTCTATGCTTTTCACAATAATTCGTTACGGTTTGCAACTTCTGTGTATGTGTTCATTCATTGGCATGAGATCTCCAAGGCATCTAAGTAAGGAAAGAATTAACGTACGGCAGAAGACACCCCACGGGGGCCAAAGCTATAGCAAAGCCGATTGAACTTGATACGAGCGATTGACTTCTGAGACAAATAATCGGGAGCCTTCTAACTGTCCAATTCCTTGACTCAGAAGTCAATCGCGCAATTTGATGCTACCCTTTTGGAGTAGGCCTATATATGCCCTACGTGTACATGAACACGGTGTATACCAACCCGAGATTAAAACCTTTTACATAAGCCAGCATCTCTTTATAGGCCTATGACTGCTCCATGGCAGCTAGGGGCCAGGAATTTCAGTCCTCGCCCTTGAGTCAGTTGATGTAGGCCTATCTAAAAATCAGAATTGTCGTTTTTCCTATAGGCCTTATCCAATCTCTCGCACATTTGCTTCATAGATATAATAAAATGTGCCCTCCACCGCATTCGATCCACCTTTTGATTTTAAAACTTCATCCACTGTCGATAACTTCATTGTCTATAACAGGCCTATAGAGTCCTGGCTTGAGTACCGGAACTTCCTCAGCCTCAGTCCTTGTATACGATAATATATTATATCCAAACTAATCTTATGCAACTCACTCCAAACTCACTGACTCAAGCAGCTGCCTCCAGTAGGTCTACGCCCAAGCATCAACATGTCATCTTTAAATGAGGTGCGTTCTACTTTTAATTAATTTTATTCCTATCGATCACTAACCTACGAGGTAGGCTACGTGCATATATGTAATAAGCGCCTACTCGCAGTCGCATCATGAGGTAGGCCTCCTATATTCGCGAACTTTTTTCTCCATCCAGTCAACCAGGCCCGTTATCCTACTCTGTCATCCGGGGGTGGACTCATCCACTAATCGTCTTTTCAAGTCCAACTCGTTTATTTCTCATCTCGAGTTCCGCAACGGATCACGTGACACCCTGCACCTCAACCCAGTCAGAATCTCCTTTCTGAATTCCGCATTGTCCCAGATCTTCACCAACTCAACGACCACCATCACACGCTCCTCGATCTGTACATCCCATCACCACCACTGTCCACCAGGCTTTCAATCTATAACTACATATTGTAAGTCTGACATTTTCAGGAATTGACAGAGACCTACTCATCTATTCTCTTTTGGCATTCCATCACTATCGTCCTATACAAATTCATTCTACATTATAGCAGCTCCTCGGTCCCTCTGTCCCGATCCTCTGTCTCCTCCTTTCGCTGGCTCCTGGACATCCACCTCTACTTGCTATCTCTGGACAAGCCCTCTGACACGACGCAACACTCATGAATAAGCTGGTGCCTTGTGCGTAGTATTTAAATGGTGTTTTTTAACTGTTGAGATTAGACCTAATAAAAATTAGGATTGCATACGGTGGAATGGTGTTGAATTTACCCACTGCAGGGTTCGGCCCACGCTCGACCTAGGTCTATACTATATACATCCACATGTAGCCATAATTAAGTTGATACCATTGGCATGATGCATGCCCGCTATGGGCCGAATGCCTCATTTGGCTTAACAGTCGCTGCCCGTTTGAATGAGCACACGTATATATCATTCTGCTGTGTAGTAGAAATGTCGAAACTGGTCGACGTCCTAGCTCTAGTCTAGCGCAATGCCACACAATTATATTGTGCATAGACCTCTACTGCCAGTCTAAGACCTAGTACATGTACAGCTGAATTTGGCTAAACATGTAGCTCTCCATGTAAGTGCTTTCGTTTTCATCTATACCGACCGTCCGCCCTTTACCCTGATATGTTTCAATGAATTGATCGGGCAAGATCCTTCACCACCGCTCACCCGTTTGAATGGTCCCCGTGATAGTTTAGGGTCTCCATGCAAGGATTATCTGTTCTAGCCTGAAATTTAAATCTCTGAAAATGTCTTCGGGAAGCGAACCCGCCGTCCGAATGCTATCTTTCACAGAGGCACCTGAGACTCATCATGCGCTCTTTCCCATGCTGCAGAGTCCATATATCATTGCGAAGGATGATTTTCACAATTTCTGGAAAATACTGTTTCCTTTGCCGGCGTGGTTACTGTGGGAAACTGGAAGCATTTATCGTAAAATCCACCGGAGACAGAAGCCATCTTGAAATTACTTCGAATTGGCACAGTGCCAAAACCAATCCGAAGCAGGAAGTCAGAGACAGATTATTCCGCCACGGAAATAAGCATCACCCTTCATCGTTCTTGTGTCTGGCACCGATGCGTCAAACTGTAGCTATATGCAGGCCTATATCTATAGCTGATCCAAGATCACATGGCTGAACAATGACGAGGTACATTTGGACAGTGCCTTTAATTGTAGGTTGTGGTAGGGAGAACGATCTCAAAGTGTTCACGTAAGTGTGTATAAGCAAAACAATCACGTCGTGCCTTATAAACGGTTTTCTGAATTATGAAAAAAGGTTTTCACCGAGGCGAATCTAATTGAGGTGAATAACTGTTAAAATTCGGTATATATTGAAGAGCTACTTCAAAAAATGAATGCATTTAAATTAGTACAATTACAAGTATAGATATCTATCACATAAAACACACATAAGCGTAGATTTACTCGATTTTTCTTTTACTCCTATGTAATCAATGGTAAATCAGCCACCTAGCGACCATTCTATTCTTAGCTACCGACGCTGTGGATAGACAATGACGTCCCGAAAACTATTTATAACTCTGATGACGTAAAGATATAATCAACTCGCGCGGTAAACGCCTTTACAATGTATTACGCCTTCGCCATGAGAAGTGCGAGACGAGTGAAGAAATAGTGAAACAAATAATTGTAAAATGAATTGTAATTGTAATTGTAATGGAGCATTTATATAGCGCCACTCATGCAAATCAGAGGCGCTCACGACTCAACACAAAGCTAAACAAAGCTAAACAGAGAAAAGCAGTGTTGTATGCAAGACTTGAAACTTCAAGACCAAGACGAGACAGAGACAGTGAGGGGCCGAGACCGAGACAGTACGTGAGGTACCAAGACCGAGACCGAGACACTAGACTCAAAACAGTACGAGACAGTAAGGGACAGTAAAAGACAAATGATCCTATAAAAAATTCTGTAAAAATACTAATTTATCAGTTTTCGGGAATAAGGTTTATTCGTAATTTTAATTTGAAACTTATAATGTATACACGTGTATAGTACCAATTCCTGAGAACAGTTTTTATATTGCCTCAAGATTTTAAGACAGTTAACGCGAAACTTATCGAGATCTCTTGTTCGAGACAGAACAAGACTTTCACTTCAAGACAGTTTCTAAAAATTCGAGACACTACCTCGAGACCGAGACCGAGATAGCAGGTTTCCGAGACCGAGACACTAAAAAATTGTCTGGAGACGTCTCGAGACCGAGACACTGTCTCGAGACCATACAACTCTGGTAATAAATGATTACATCTGAACAAGTAGATTAGCGTTCCGTTTGAATGGTGTAGGCCTACCTGTACTCGAAATTGTAGGTTAACAGTGACAACACGTGGCCGACCACATAATTATTGGATTTTTCCAGAAACCTTGACGTTTGTGAAAACAAATTTTGAAATGGCTGGTTCCGTTGCAAATGCATTTTTGCCCACAGTAACATGTATATATAGATGGTCAGCACGTCATAAATCGATGACTAGCGCGTAGGCTTAAACATCCGGTGTCTCTAATAATCTAAAATAACCGACAAATATCAAAGAAATTGCTCTGATACGGCAAATGACCAAGATCGCTAACCTAAGACGTAGACCAATCCCAAGACCGTTCCGTTAAGATAAAGACCAAGATCGACCCAGTCGAGATTAAGACCAAGACCGATGCATTCGAGACCAAGACCGCAGTTTTCCGGTCTCGAGACCAGGACCGCGGTTTCCAGACCACATCCCTGGTAACCAGAATGTATAACACGAATCATAGACATCCATCATACACATGTGCTACTTCAGATAATTAATAGGTCTAATAAAATATGATAGTTTTGGAGTAGTAGATATTTAAATGCTGTTGATAATAAAGTATGTAGAGGAATTGCACTGTTTCATGGACGCATATGGATGGCGTCCAGGCTCAGCTGGCGAAATAAATGGCAGGACGGCGTCCAGCCGTGATTTAAGCACTGCTCCAGTCGGATTCAGCTCATCTTTGTCTAATCCAATCGTCTCACCATTTCCTTCGTTTGCAACAAAAATCATTATGAACCAGCTCCAGACACAATTAACTTTCATTTGGTTGGAACTTGGACGTTGGACAGGAGACCAGCGTGTGATTCAGTCACTCAAAGTTATCAGATCGGTTTGTTCCGTTACAGATTTCAGAGCGATGGATCGATCGTCGAATCCAATTCCTCGCTTCCCGCAGGCTCAGCAGCTGGTCCAGACGGCGTCACTCCACAACTCCTCAAAGGCTTATTTTCTATTGTAGTTGATTTTAATCTTATCCACCATCTCAATGAATTGGTCAGTTTATCCAATATTAATTTGATGTTGGCATGGAACGTGTATCCATCAAAGTGAACAAAATCATATAGGCCTACGGTGCCAATCCGATTGCTTTGAAGAAAAATTTATTGCGGCCTCCATACGTGAACACATGCACTACATATTATACGCATGCATGCGTACATTGCAGTTTTAGTCATTCACCTCGATAAACAGACAAAGGCAAGATTTAAAACTGAGTCCACTAAGAATAGTGAATTTCCTATCCTAGTTCCTTCATTGCCATTGTCTAATTATTCTAAGCTTGCTTTCATTTTGTTAATTTTTGTATGTTTCTTAATATTTTAGAAAAGATATTGTTGATTCTGCATTCTATGCAGACCCTGAGGGAAAATATCCCACTGTGGAGGAACAGGTCAATTATGCCCGCCAAGGTATTTCATTCGAAACTGAAAACATGGCTTTTCACAAATCCTATCTTTAATCCTCCTCTTCCTCTGCCCCCTCACCGTTTCAATTCCAAATACTAGCTACATTAGACCCATTACCATCTTCCAGGCTTACTCCGGCAATAAAGAACAGTTTTCTGATACTAGTGAAATACGTAGGCCTATGCAGTATCTAGCCCAGCGTTTCCCAATATTTTTTGGCCGTGGAACCCTTTTCATTGTAAATTTCTCCATCCAAAACTAAACACACATGTATTCTATTGTAGTTACAAAACACTTGATAATGCAGACAATAATAATTTTAGGCCTGTATTAGATCAATAACAACACAAATATCGATGACAATGGCATATGAATTCTCTTTCACATAAAGGTAGGGCCTATACACAGATGTTAAGCAAAATGACTGCTATGAATAATTTGTATAATTTATTTTAAAATATTTGAAGATTATTGTTCACACTGAAAGTTTATCACAGAACCCTTGTCATCATATCACGGAACCCTAGGGTTTCGCGGAACAGTTTGGGAAACGCTGCTCTAGCTATAGGAACAAGCATGCAGATCGGAGGCATGGTTACTTCAGGCTGATTAATAAATAATGATCCAGGTAGTTGTTTTGAAGCTTCTTCCAGTCTGTTTGTGCTATTCAGTACAGAGCCTCAACTTTTCTTCTTGCCAGCTTCAACGTGGAATTTCAAACTTATCGGATTAGTTCGACTGCATGTGTACATTGTATTGTAAGCTACAAACTTATTTGTCACTTTACCAAGTGAAAGTGCCATCTGTGCTGATGCTGCTTAAATTTCCTCTTATCACCACATTGTGCTTATGTGTGATGAAAACTATAAAACTCTTTACAAACTTCTGCTATGCCTACTTCAAATTACTTCTGCTGTAAAATCTGACCACCAAAAACTTTCATAGACTGAATTAAGATTTTTTAGGTTAACATAATTGTGCCTTCTATAATTTATGCAAGTTATGCTGTTTCAAAAGGCACAGTACAGACAAAAAGTTCTGACTGTATGAACAAAGTTATTTAGCATAACATACGGAAATACATGTATTAAAACTTAATATGTGATCAAATGATAAAAAAACTGTTACTTAGCAAAATAAAAATTGCACTTTCTGGACTACTAAAACGTGTTGGTTTATAAATGCTGCATTTATCATTTACACCAAAAATATTATCTAGCTCTCATCTATGTATCAGCAGATATCATGGAAGTAGTAGAGTCAGCAGGCACTTTGGTGGCACAAGAAAAGTCTTCACTGGCTCTTTTGTTGATCTCCTGAACAGACGACACACTCTGTTTGTGGATTTCCGTTGTCTGCGCCTCTTCTGTGGTTCCAGACTCCAACTGTGACGTCAGCATACTGTCAGACACTGGGAAAAACAACAATGGATTTTCAGCAACAGATGATCCCATAATGGAAGATGTTGGTGCCAAAACTGGATGGTGATGTGACTCTGTGACAGAGGGTAGGAGCACAGATTCCGAGTCAGATGTTGGTCCTAAGGTGAAAATCTGTGGTACAGATGATATGTCACTAGTTTGGCCTGTAAAGCAATGCACTGAATACGATGTGTTGTCAGAAAGTGGTTCGGCTCTGGCAGACGGCACTGATGTCTTGTCACAAGCTGGTCCCAAAGTGGAAGATACTGAAGTAAACTCTTCGTTACGAGCAAACACTGAAATGAAACCAGATGAATCAGTTTTAACACTTTCTACACGCAACAACATGTATAAGAAAAAATAAGTAATTGCTTTGGGGATACCAGTGTTTAAGGAAAAGGCTCGTCACAAATTGGAAAGTTGTCCTAAGGCTTATAAAATTTTCCATTGCATCTTAGTGAATCTACCACACTAATGGAAGAACTGCCCCATTATTATTTATTATATCTTGCACTGTTATTGCAAATTGGGCTGAGAGTCAAGAACTGCTTTAAGCTAGGACACTGCTGCATTCTGCTTTATTGCCGATTCAACATAAAAATGGTAGCAAATCTTGCAAAGTTGTTTTCATGAACCAGCGAGTTAAACCAAATTCACTTGATTTTTCCACCACAGTCCTATGAACAATCAGTAAGCACTGACATGCCTATTACATGAAGGTTTATTTTTATAAACCACCCAAGGAGGTGATCATGATCATTATGATTTATTCAGTAGCCAATTGATGGAGACAGAAAAGTACATGTTTGAGACCATCTGAGAATAAGATAGGTAATCTGTAGGAACTTTGAATAAGTCTTGAGCAATTGTTCATCATCATCGATTGATGCTTTAGAGAGTGGCACTTCGTAGATGCATGATAATAATAATGACAATGATAGTTCACTTCATAGTTCAGTGTTCGTTTTGTTGTCTACGGCCATAGTTTGTTAAGAGCCGGAGATACCATAGCTACCTCTGGACACAAAATAAGAAAAATAAGAAAAATTATAATTCCTAACTTAATTTTTACCATCTGAAGCAGATGGCCAGTATTCTTCTTTGCCACTGAATCATCTAATTCTCGCCTACCAACTTAAACTAAATTCTATGATTAGATATGGTTCATGGTGTGGGGGTAGTGAATGAGAGTCGCAAATTCTGGATTTGTGGTCTAATGAAATAATTTCAATACAGCATGACACTAAAAAACAACTCCTGGGCTACTGTTGCTCAAAGTGCATGTGTACTGATTGCTGTCACTGATTAATCGATGAAATTTCCAATTAAGTAGAACACCAATATACCTGATGATGATGATAAACTTTCTTCATTTCCAAGGTGAGTTTTGTCTTCTACATCGCCACCACAAGATGGTGATGGCAGACCACCCTTGGTATGTAGTCCCAGTGACTTTGGCAAGGTCTTTGGTGGAACTTTTGAGTGAGTCGGTGAACTTGGTTCATTGATAGATCTCTGCTGAGAGCCTAGCTTATTCCCGTCCTGCAGTCCCAACAAAGAGCAATTGGAATTGACACTGACTGCTGGTTGTAAACTCTCCACAACCCTTCTGGCATCATCATCTAACATCCAGCTTTCTGCCTTAGCCTGGCGTTCAGCAAAGAGCTTTGCTCCCTTTCCTTTCATGTTACGTATATCTTCGGAAAACCGGAAGCACGCTTGTAACGGAAGTTTTGAAGGTCTTGATTGAGCCGACATTTCCTGCAGCAACCTCACCCTTTCCAACTCTTCTGAGCTTAGAGCGTTCAGCTGTTCGTCAGTCATGTTTGTGGTCAAGAGAGGCGCAAATAAAATAGATGGTGGGGCAGAAAGTCGCTGAGTTTGAACGACCTCAAGACTTTCATCCTGCAAGGACTTGTTTTCACTTTTCCGTCTGGCCCATGGATTTTCCTGATAGAACTTCTCTGCTTCATCAGGACTGAGATTCAGTTCAGCCAACGCAGCAGATATATCTTCAGCAGTGGCACCAGTGGTATGGGCTCGCGCTCTCAGTTCCATTCTCATGAACATCTTATATCCTCGTGAGTTGTGGTTAATTGGTGACAGAATGGAGTGAGCAACTTGACGGGCATAATTGACCTGTTCCTCCACAGTGGGATATTTTCCCTCAGGGTCTGCATAGAATGCAGAATCACCAAATATCTTCTCTAAAATATTAAGAAATATACAAAAATTAACAAAATCAAAGCAAGCTTAGAATAATTAGACAATGGCAATGAAGGAACTAGGATAGGAAATTCACTATTCTTAGTGGACTCAGTTTTAAATCTTGCCTTTGTCTGTTTATCGAGGTGAATGACGAAAACTGCAATGTGCGCATGCATGCGTATATGTAGTGCATGTGTTCATGTATCTGTCAAGACACTTAAGTGACAATTAAGTGCTCTAGAGAAGTGTTGCACATATGACTTTATGAGCTAAACAATTGCCTAAAAATCTAAAATAATAGCTATATTAGGTGTGGGAATGCCTATTTGGACCACCAATATCTAAACTGTCTCACGGTCCTCTTGCTTTCATATAATTATCAATTATTTAAACTGTGGCTGTAATTCCCTTAAGTGAGTTCGAAATATGTTTGGTATTTGTGCTGGCAGAGGTGTCCAGATGGGAGGAGGGCCCAGAGACATATGCCTCCAATTTCAGGTGAGGGGATATTTGTTGAGTATTATGGGCAAATATCTTGCCTTCTTGACACTTTGGACCTGGGGGGGGCAGTTTGCCTCCATCACTCAGAGGGGATTGACGTTCCCTGATGAACAAAGCATTCAACTGAGCACATGGACAAGAAAAGAGAGGAAAAATAAATTGGGTTAGAATGATTCTAAAAATGACAAGAAGCCAGGGTGATTTGAGTGACAGTAAGACACTTACAAACATTGATAAACATCAATGACTACAGTTTTAACGTTTTTCTTTCAGATATAAAAAGTAAACTGCACGAGGCTTTTCTTTGTATAAGAAGATGCTATCAATAGTATAATAAGGCTTTAATCTTCCAAGCAGCTAAACAGACAAGAAACTTGATCTTCAAGGCTAAATTTCATAGGAAATGAACTCTTACTTTTCGATGTGATCACACTCTCAGCAGATTCTATGGCAGGAAGCTCACTAAGCTTGCATCCGGCTGAAGCATGTTTTAGAAAAACAATATCTTCCTTTGAATCATGACGACCTAAGTTTACTTCCTCCGTTTTGTTCAGTTCTCTTTGCTCTGCAGAAGTTAATTCAAGTGAAGAATCAGGGCTTTTTGATTTCTGGTACACATCTTTGGCACTTCTTGGTTCTGAAATTCCCAGTTTTTCATGACTTGTTCTGGAATTCACATTACGAAATGTATCTTTATTGGTCAGAAAACTACTTTCTTCACCTTCTACTGTGACAGAGACACCATTAGAACCTGTCACAGGAGGCAAATGTTGAAGGCCTTGTGTGGTGGTATCTGTTGCTTTTTGAGCAATTGAAGTGTTACTTCCTTTTCCTTCGTCAATGTCTTGTTTTTCTGACGATTTACTTGAGAATAGAGACCATTTCTTTCGTTGTGGCTTTTGTGACGTCGTCTTGGCAGCCAAAAGAGGTTGTCTCTGTTGTTCGTTTTCCAGATATTCCTTCTCCACTGCATGACTGCTGAAACAGGAAGCAAACACATGTTTCTTCTAATTCACAGTTAACATGGAGAGTTCGAGCTTCCTTTGAGATGCTTAATGTGTTGGGACTTTGAACAAATTCTTCACTCACAAATGATCAGTGACATCGACTAATGCTAGATCACAAGATTGTGGCGCTTATTAAGAGCAGAAATAACAAAAATATATTCAAGCATTATTTTTTTACTTTGGACAACTGTGACAGGACTTGAACAGGAAATAGTCACCTTCATCAAAGCTGAAGAGGTCGGAAAATAAAGCTGATTCCAATTTATAATGTGTAATTTTGTTAAACTGCTCATCTTTAGATTAATTGGACAGTTCTTTTGTCAAATTCTATCAGGTTACAAGGCAAGACGAGGTTGATCTTAGGATCTCATATAGTATAAAACATGCTTTACAAATAATTTATATAAATATGTCATTAGCAACTATAAAAATTTCCAGTCATTCACAAAAAATAACTGTAATTCAAGTAGCTGGTCTATCTGCTTTAGATGTCTGTATTGTCCTCGGCTTAAGGGTTTTAAACTTGGATTTTAGGTTTTGACGTTAAGACTAAAGAAAAACAGAAACAAAGACATCAGACAAGTATCAGGTATCAAGCAACTCTGCAAGACATAGTCGTTCAAGGAAGACTCCAATGGTTTGGACTTTAGACTTATAGAGAGAATGCCATCCGATAGAATCCAACACAATGCACCACCTACAAGATTGGATAGACAAAGAAAAAAGGCAGACTAAGACAGTGCTCGTTAGAACACACAGATAAGGACATAACATCACTTAGAATAACACCAGGCTCTCAGCCAGTCACCCGTTCTCCCTGGTGGATGAAATTACTTAGCACTGACATAAATTGTGTTATTTTGTGAGATAATTAATTATTCACCCTCCCTTCATATGAAATTCAAATACCTATTGATGCCCTACTATTTATTTCTGGCTAAGGGTCTGATTAACACTGAGGAGAGCACTGGACTTGAAAAGTACCCATTGTCACAAAATGGTTTGAATCGGTAATTGGTAATGGAACTGATGATGATGATGATGATGATGACGACGATGATGATGACGACGACGACGAGGATGATGATGAACTTTTCACTGACAATAATTAAACAGTTGAACAGAAATCTGACAGTTTTTACATCTTATTACCAGAAATTTAATACTTGTATGCAGTATTGAAGTTTAAGACAATTAGGATGGGAGCATTAATTAATGTGACTACATCTATTTTAACTACAAATGTATAAAATTGGAAATAAACTTTATGTTTCGGTTACCTCTGCCCTTTAAAATCTTCCTTAGGAGCTGTGACTGCATGACTTGTCCCTGATAAACGTTGGCCTTCAAGTGTGATGTTACCTTCTCTAAGAACAGATTCTACCTCCCCACTGGTATCCCGAACCTATTAATCAATGGTAAACAATGCAATCATCAAGAACAAGTTATAAATCACTAGGTCATAATCCAAATGAAAATACACAAAAGGTAGCAGCAACATTATCATCCAAATCGCATAAAATACACAATCATTTTTGCATTTTTTTCATCACTTTTGTTATGCAGCTTCATTGTTATCAAGCAGAAATTTCAAAGTAATCAAAACAGAAGTCGATGTAGGTATGGATATTGGCAACAATTCCATTTTGGTGCTACACTAAATCCTACATTCCATGCTTAGAAACTACAGCTAACCACAGCACTAAAGTTTAATAGCTATATTTGCATAAAGAATAAGTTAGTTATTCTAAGCTACAGACTACAACAGGGTTCAGAAACTATGACCTCATTCAGTTACAGATAAGACAAATTTTCTCTAGAAACTACACACAGGATCAGGAAGAAGCTCAGATAACAGTCACTAAAGTTACATGACTAAACAGCTTCTTAGGCTTCGCCAGTCACTAAAACTTAAACAGAACACCAGGGATAGAAACAAGAAGATATAAAGCAAGGAATAGAAAAAGTGTTTGCAAGAGGGAAAGTCAGACAAAGTAAAAGGCAGAAAGACAAAGACAAAGTAAAAGGCAGAAAGACAAAGACAAAGTAAAAGGCAGAAAGACAAAGACAAAGTAAAAGGCAGAAAGACCAAGACAAAGTAAAAGGCAGAAAGACAAAGACAAAGTAAAAGGCAGAAAGACAAAGACAAAGTAAAAGGCAGAAAGACAAAGACAAAGTAAAAGGCAGAAAGACAAAGACAAAGTAAAAGGCAGAAAGACAAAGACAAAGTAAAAGGCAGAAAGACAAAGACAAAGTAAAAGGCAGAAAGACAAAGACAAAGTAAAAGGCAGAAAGACAAATACAAAGTAAAAGGCAGAAAGACAAAGACAAAGTAAAAGGCAGAAAGACAAAGACAAAGTAAAAGGCAGAAAGACAAAGACAAAGTAAAAGGCAGAAAGACAAAGACAAAGTAAAAGGCAGAAAGACAAAGACAAAGTAAAAGGCAGAAAGACAAAGACAAAGTAAAAGGCAGAAAGACAAAGACAAAGTAAAAGGCAGAAAGACAAATACAAAGTAAAAGGCAGAAAGACAAAGACAAAGTGAGGGATCCTGAGACAAGACATTTGTCAGCTGTCGATGGGAATCCGCTGGTCGGGTCCACACTTGTGCGTGGGCCACAGCTGGTGACTGTCTCCGCTTACTGTTTTGCTGATTGATATATTTTGTAAAGCAATGACAGCTTATAACTAATGACTATTCACATACTAACATGCGTCATCACTTTCCAGAAGTTTTACTCCTCTGCGATCTGGAGACTTCAACAACCAAAGGGTCATTAATAAAAAGTTCAATACCTTCGACATGTGGTGTCATAAGAGGGTTCTACGGACCTATTACATGGATCAAAGTCATTATTGTATTGTATTTACATATTTCTATAGCGCTTCATTGCCACTGTCTGGCAATGCATACCAGTAGCTTTTTGTTAGCATGCTGCTCAGGCTCTTGAAACCAATGACAAAGCACTGGGAGCTCTGTGGACTGGCAGTTGTGAACAGCTCATGCAGATTACTACACAGTAAGTTCCTGTATTGTATGTTAACACATCTCACATGTTAAAAATTGCAATTGCAGTTGTACTGCAGAGCAATTGTGTGCGAAGGACTTGCTCAAGATTCCTACACAATGACTTCCCGGACGAGGCTCGAACCCGCTCGCTCAGCGCACACTGAACGTTACGGGCTGAGCCGATCGGCCACTGTGCCACGATTATTGTTAGATGAAATATGATATCCAGAATATGGGAAGAAGGAGCAGGTGATTACTTTGAAGACCCAACTGATCAAATAAATAATGAAATGATGTTGACAGATCCAAATATTGCCAGTGTTACTAATACTGCCCATAAATCATAATTACCCACCACATATTAAATTGGCAATAATTAGTTAATCACCCATTAAACAAAACATAAAATTACCCAATTTACAGACAAGGACAGCCTGCCGGAGTAACTGGTTATGATATAGTTAAGATTTTCTGTCTTTCTAATAGACACATTCTACCTACATGTAGATGACTGAAAATATTTTTTAAATGACAATGACAATTGTTTCACAATAATAGTTTTGGCAAAGAGAAATTGTGTGCTCAAAAATAGGTTAAATGAAAGCTTAGATAGACCAGTTATGATAAATTGGTTACATGTGCTAAATTAATCAAATTTAAGCACATTCACCTCTAAGTAATTAAGAGGTTTTAATTTTTATATACAAAGGCATCCCAAATATTATCTAAGGAAATTTGTTGCTTCAATTGTCACCTTTGCATTTTATGCTAGAATGAGAAACTCATTAAATTCAATAAAACAAGAATGCGTGCATTTTGAAATTTAACTGTTTAGATCAATCCAAAGTTTCACAGTAAAAATTGTAATATATGACAGGTAAAGCTACAGGACTTTGGGGACAACCTGTGAAAAACATTATTAATATTATTGGCCCATATTAATAAGGTAGGCACTAGGGGCTATATAAAATTGCTATTGCAGAGCAGTCTTGTTAATTAATGCTTATCTGAACTTAATTTCAGAGGGACAATTCTGGCTAGATTCCCATATTTACTATCATCAGAGAACCAAGAAGAATCTTTTAGAAACTGTGTACCAGATACACACTGCAGCATACAGCAGCATACTGTCACAACAGCTATAATGTTATCATAAGAGAAGTACTGATAAGCAAGAAAAAATGTTGTTAAGTGCTATTGCGATTAACTCAGTACCCTGAAGAATCCTTTAGAAACTCTGCCTTAGTAGGCCTACTGTGTACTGCTGCATAGCGCATGTTGGTACAAAAAACTACATGAAAGAAGTACTGATAAGCACGGAGTAAAATGGCATCAACCAGCTTGCAATAGTCAGCTGTAGAAAACTGTATAGAATTGATCACAACCAGAATAAGAGCTTGTCTGATTCTGATCAGTTGGCCAATTGTTGGCGGGGAGTTACTTCCTCTTATCTGTACAGCACTAGAGTACAGCGTGACTCAGAAAGAGAAATTCACTGAATGCTGTTCATGATCTTGAATAATCTCTTCATTTTTACTCTGCATTTAGTAATTTCATAGAAATCTGCATTGAAATCTGCATTGTTTACACAGCACTGAAAATGAAATGGCAATAATTTCTCAAATGAAATGTCAGCCCTGCTATCGAGTTTTGACTCTTGCAACTGTATGAAACAAGTCCCAAGAGTAATTATATTTCTGACTCAGAAGCATTGCATTTTTAATACAAACATACCACAAACCTAATCATTATTGTAGGGCATTGCATTTTTCTACTGATATCTGTCAAGCCCAAGTGTTTATGCATCAGAAGATAACCAACGATTTGTTTGTGTGATGACCTAACGGCATAAAGTCTGAAAGTTATGGTGCACAACGGCTCAGCACCATCAATTGATGCAGTGTTGTTAAATAATGGATATTACTATTATCATCATCCACATCGTCGTCGTCGTCATCATCATCATCAACATCATCATCGTCGTTGTTGTTATTGTTATTATTATCAGAGGAATCTACTCAGAACAGGAGTGCTTCCTAGCGCAACCACGAATATATAAGACAGTCATTAAGTTAGTAAAGAACCTGATAGTGTTGCTTAATAAATACAGAAGTATTAGTAACACCAACCTCCTCCTCCGTCTGAGACTCTGTGCACAGAGGGGTCGTGACCCTTTCTCCTTTAGCGGATGTGTCCTGCTCATGGTGTTGTGGTGATGACTCTTTACTGTCCGATTCTGCCCTAGATGAGCAGAAACAGGACAGAAACCGTTGCAACGTGGAACTTATTTTTGAGGTTGTAACCGAAACCAACAGGAAGACAGCAATTGCCTCACATTCTTTAGTGACAGCCGCTTGAGATGTCTCCAAATCTAGGAGAACAGATGACCTGAAAATAGATATTTAAGACAATTTGAAAAATGTGATTCTTTGTCTATGGGTGAGGAGAAAAATGCAATAGAAAAATATTATTATTTTTATTTCACCAGAGGCTTAAGTAATCCAGAAAATAATTCGGTGTCTTAATTTTAGTAAGTATTATGTAATGGATTCCAAACTGATGACTCCAAATGTGTTAACTGCTGGTCATATGTATAAAGTAAGGGTCAAACAAAACATATGAGTTGAAAAACAGGATGAATTATAGTGCTGTTCTGCATTGGGCAAGGCGAGAGAAAATATAGCTATTGTTGAACTTCACTATTTGTACTGCATGGTCCATTCGCAACTCCTCAGAGATTAGCTTCCGTCTCACCATTAATGTCTGCTGAAGTCATGCAAGTGATTCAGACAAATGGGTGTGGGTGAGTTGCTTGTAGAGAATGGACAAGGAAATCCAAAGCACATGACAATCACAATTATTTTGAACCTCTAACTGGCATGGATGTCGCACAGAGAGTGAGACAGAGACAGAGAGAGACCAAGCTGAATTGACAACACAAAGAGACACGGACAAAGGGAGAGAGAGAAAGAGAGACAGACAGACAGACAGACAGAGAGAGCGAGAGAGAGAGAGAGAAAGAGAGAGCAACAGACAGACAGACAGAGAGAGAGCGAGAGAGAGAGAGAAAGAGAGAGAGAGAGAGCGAGAGAGAGAGAGAGAGAGAGAGAGAGCGAGAGAGAGAGAGAGAGAGAGAGCGAGAGAGAGAGAGAGAGCGAGAGCGCACGAATGAGTGTTAATACAGAGAGATAGTATGGGCCTACTATAATTACTTTTCAGTTCACACACTTCATCTTGTAGATTAAGGATGTATCAGATTTAACTCTGAACACTTCATATGGGTTAGGATATAAACATTCCATTAATATGTTGGTCCTGCGAGGCAGCAGCCATAGTACAAAGTACTTGCAACTTCACTATTAGGGCAGATAGCCCAGACATCAATTATTCTGTCTTGAGACCAAATTTTCCCAGTGACCATGCGTCATCAGCGAACCCATTTTAAAACTGAGTTCAATGAGGACAGGGCAGAAGGGGGGTTGAAGGGATACAGAAGCCCAATGACGTCTTTCTGTCTTGGTGAGGACTTGAACCCTCTGCCTCAGGGTTTACAATGTGTCACTCAAACCAATAGACTGATGCACAACCTCAACTCATTTCCAAATGCATTTAGTCATTTAAACAAGCAGAACCTTTTCAGTTGTGGACCTGACTACTTGGAATAGCCTTCCATTGGATCTTCGGCTCTTGCCTAGGAACTCACCCACTCTGAAATCTGTCTTATTTGGCTGAAGTTAGACTGGGAGCGCCTCTGAGTATATTTCTTGAAGAGGTACTATATTAAGTTTCATTAATTGATTGATTGAACCTATCATATTTAAGATGCACATATTCTTAGAATGATGATCTGGATATTGTCATCATCCTCATCATCACAACCATCATAATCACCATTATCAATACTGTTATCATAATCAGTATCATTACCATGCTGAGGTAATAAGTCATCGGTTCTGAACACAGACTCTAAGGTCATAGAGAGTATATGCTAACTGGAATGACCATAATCACATTTGTCCACAGTTATCAAAAGCATTTCCGGTCTAAATGGTGTTGCACAACCTTTATTAACAATGTTTTTACTGTTGTTACCCTTATTGCTGTTATTGATGAACTTGCCAACAGTTCAACTAACAGGATGTTTAAAACTAGTCATAAATTCAGAGCTTGTGCCATGAGATGTATATAATCATACAGAATATTACAGATCCTGTGCCTAGGGTGATAATAATACATATCTTGTGCAATGTGCATTCAGAAAGTGTCTAGAGCAATATTCATCCCGATCTTGTGCAATAGAGTGCAGCAAGTTCTTATAATTAAGGAAGATTTATATAGGGACCCTTCAAGTAAGTCTACTCAGAAGAGCTACCGACCCAACCTCGGCTGAATAGCACATTGCTCACGAGGTTTGTTTTGCATTTCCAAACACAAAGATGGCAATGATGAAAGCATCTAGTCCACTTACATTAACTGTATGATACGATCTCTGACATATACTCAAGTCCACTGAAACCCTCATGAATTCCCCGACTTCCTCAGTTCTAGAAGGGGCTAAATTCTGCCATGAGGTATCTTCATGTTTGATGTGCTCTGTTGAGATATCTTGAATCCATCCATATTCTCAATTGACTAGACTTTTCTTGAAAAATCAGAGGTAGGCCTACTCCAGATTTCTCAGAGCCTCTCATTCCAGAACTCTTTTGAACCATCCAACATATAATTACCTTCCTGTCCCTCTTGACCAGTTCTGTTGCATATTCTTATCCCTTGGAAAAACTCCCAGTTGCATGGAAGCTATCTACCCTCACACTGTCAATAGCTGTGGGAATAACAATAAAGCCCTGATTGTCATTACTCAGATATAAGACCACAAAAGTGTTTTGTATTTAATAAAATACTCTTAACACTGCTGCATGTCATTTACAACAATATTTTCAAGATGGCAGCCAAGTTTAGTCTAACTTAATGGTGCTATATGCTAAGGAACTATTTACATAGCCTATCAGCATACCAGCATAGATCACTCTCCTCAGCCGTAATTATTACTCTCCACATTATTATTACCCTCATCAAATTCTTATTATTACTCATAAGCATAGTATTGATCAATCAAGACTCTTTTATATATATATATATATATATATATATATATATATATATATATATAGCATTAGTAATTGGTATAATGAATGTTTTCCCAGAGGTATAGATAAGATCCTTTAGGATTGAATATAATTATGCTCTGGAGAAATTATAGTGTCTGGACCTATACGGTAATTGTTGTTTATCATTTTTGTCATCATCATTGTGGTCGTCATAGTCATCATCACCATCAGCGTCGTCACCGTCATCATCATTATCATCACCTTCATCATTATCATCATTATTTCTTTAAGGTCAATGCCTTAGTTGAATTCATTAATTTTCAAAATTAAGTTATCACTAGTAATAATTAGGTCAAGGCAGACGTAAGAGAAAGCATTAGAAGCTTGAGTAGCTGCTGGTATACAAAGAGGAGGACGATGTCATTAACTGTGTACCACAATGCCATCGTAGATGTCAGTTGATCACTATTACTTAACTAGTTATCACTGTGGCTTCTACTTATTTTAACAAATGCACAGGTTCCTGTACATCGCAAGTAAAGCGTCAGACTCATAAAGACGACGTGCACATGTCACTAGAGTGATGATGATGATGACGATGATGAAGATGATACAGCGAGAACGAACGATGACTGCTGAGGCGGGAACATTCCATCACTATAGTCAGCAATGAAGTAAGAATGTTGAAATGAAGTCGGAAGCACTTACAACGTTTGGACATGCAGTTCGTCAACGTACTGGATCTTTAGTATCCGATAGACGGTTTGTGAAGGCCAACAACCCAAATCTCCTGCTATATCGAAGCGCCACACCTTGCCTAATCCAGCATAAACCACACGCTGCTGCTGCAGTAGTCTCGATTGGGCCTCTCTAGCAAGCACAGGAACTTCAGCCTCTGTAGCTGCCACAGCTTTACACGCGCTGGTGCAGCAACGAATAACTGAAAGATATACTGTAGACGCTAGCCTAGCCGCCGCTAGAGGGGAGGAGCGCGGAGTCTGGCGCCAGAGCGAGCGGCCCCAATAGTAGGCGCCGCACAAGCCAACGAATACCTAGGGCTCGCCAGACGCTACCCAACATTAGCCCAAGGCTGCATCAGGGACACTCAGACGGACTGGTTCGCTCGTCCATATGTGTTTGTTTATGCATACATACTGACATGCATAAATACAGACACATGTACATGTATATTATGATATATGCATACATGAATACATATATGCATACGCACACATACATACATGCACATACAATATGCAAAATTGTACATATACATACACACATAGGCCTATATACGTACACAGTACGACGAGAAAGAGGAAAGTAAAGACGGGCACCCAGGCGGACAGACATGTGCACACAGACCAACTTTCCCATCATCGCAGGCATTTCGCTGATGTTTTGCAATAGGCATATATATACATATACTATTTTATATATATACATATATATAATTCTTGTCTGAATAATGAATAAAGTGCGTATATAGAGTATTGATGTTGACGTGAATTACGATGGACTGATATCGCCCATTATACATCGTAGTCCTGTTAGTATACATCTATAAGGATAGTGGCCGATTCTGATGCGACAATCGCATATCAGTCAGTTCTGCTGTGAATCTGACGATATAATGATATATCGACCATCACATGCAGACTGAAGAAAATCTAAGTCCATGTAAAAGTCTATGTACGATCGCCCCCCTTCTCTCTCTCACTCTCTCTCTCTCTCTCTTTCTTTCTCTCTCTCTCTCTCTCTCTTTCTTTCTCTCTCTCTCTCTCTCTCGAGGTCTCTCTCTTCTCTCTCTCTCTCTCTCTCTCTCTCTCTCTCGTCTCTCCTCTCTGTCTTCGTGACTCCTCTCTCTATTCTCATCTCTCTTCTGTCTCTCTCTCTCTCTCTCTCCTCTCTCTCGTTCTATCTCTCTCTCCGATCTGTCTCGGCTCTCTCTCTCTCTCTATTCTATCTCTCTCGTTCTCTCTCTCTCTCTCTCCTCTCTCTCTCTCTCTCTCTCTCTCTCTCTCTTTCTCTGTCTCTCTCTCTTTCTATCTCTCTCGTTCTCTCTCTCTCTCTCTCTCTCTCTCTCTCTCTCTCTTCTCTCTTTCTCTCTCTCTCTCTCTCTCTCTCTTTCTCTCTCTCTCTCTCTCTCTCTCTCTCTTTCTCTGTCTCTCTCTCTTTCTATCTCTCTCGTCTCTCTCTCTCTCTCTCTCTCTCTCTTTCTCTCTCTCTCTCTCTCTTTCTCTGTCTCTCTCTCTCTTTCTATCTCTCTCGTTCTCTCTCTCTCTCTCTCTTTCTCTGTCTCTCTCTCTTTCTATCTCTCTCGTTCTCTCTCTCTCTCTCTTTCTCTCTCTCTCTCTTCTCTTTCTCGTTCTCTCTCAACCCCCCTCTCGTTCATTCTGTACCCCGCCTATCCCTTTGTCTATATTATATCCCCTTGTACCACGGGCGCAAGCATGACCCCTTCGTGGTCATTTACCCGTCAGTAAAAGGGCACCGCCCATTTGTAAATCAACCGACATAATAACTTTTATCTGATACCGAGTCTACCAACTATTTATATATGCGTTGATAATGTTAAATGAGATGCAGGTCTATAGTACTATAGTCTGTGTATAATAGTGCATGTGTAGGCCTATAGATAAGGAAGTGCTCATTACTTTGTCATCAGATTATGTTCAAGACGATGCTTACATGTAGGTCAATGTAGGTCTTGGTTATCGAGGAGACGTGATCTTTAAAAGTCTAAATGAATCTGAATTCCTGCAGAAAACTCTATTGTGTCTGAATCCTTAGTGTGCTTAGATTTATGATTCTGCCAAGATTTGCATTCATGGTCGTCTACAAAGACACAGCCGACTCTCTTACGGATTATGGGTTTGGGAGGAATAAATTTAGACAGACCTTTCAAAATGTATAAACTGAGATTACTTTATATTAGAGCGAATATACTCCCCTCCCCAAAAGACTCATCGACCCATGGCCATAGGAAGGACAATTAGGATTAAATTTTACTATTATCCGTGCAGAAAAACATTTCTGACAAACTTTTATCGTCCTAAGGTCTATTGACTGTTGAGACCCACGACAGAACTTTAGAAGTAGGGCCTAGCTCGAACAAGACTGGCCCAAACTTAAGCGTTTAGGTGGCTCTTTTGCGAAAGCGGCGATCTCGTTTGACAGGTGGGGGACACCCAATGAGAGGGGTAGGAAGGGTAGGGGGACACGCGTATAACGTGTCCTCTCTCTGTAAAAGGTGGGGGACTTGTCCCCCTCGACCCCCGGGATCGCCGCCCCTGCTATTTTGCGCTATTTCTTCAATGAGTCGCTCTTTTCTAGCGTGCTTACTCTTGTTTCTTGGTTTATCTTAAAATTTTGGACGAACATTGTTGTTTAGTTTTCTGTTTTTCTATTTATCTCTTCTAGACTTTTATCGAAGCCGTTTTAAAACGAATCCAGACCTGCATGTTACAACCAATGCAACTATCGAGAAAACATTAATGAAGAGTTAGTAAATTGTAAAGGCGTTGTCTATGTCTATGGCATCCAGTGGCGTAGCAAGGCAAAGCGCCGCCTGGGGCGAATGTACAGAATGCCGCCCCTGCCTATTTTTCCATCACTTCGTTCTTGCATATATAGGTCTACCCCGAGATATACACAAGGAGATAGGCATTTTTTGTCAAAGTTAATTGTGCCTGTCAAAGAGCGTTCAACTGAAAGAATTGCTAAATTGGAATGTTGTGATTCTCTAATTGTTTGTCTTAAGTAGGTTTTAATTAGTTTATTTTAGTTAGTTTTAGTTTTGAAAATCCAAATTCTGTTTAGGCAATAACTCTTTCATCAACCCAGATTCTGATTAAGAAAGATTTTTTGATAAAATCCAACTTCTATTTAAGTTAGATTTCGATTGTGAATCCAACTTTGCATTAATTTTTCATCACTCAAAGTAGACAAAAACGTCTTTCATTACTCAAATTTCTGTTTCATAAAACTTTATCTGCATCAATAAATGATGCATTTTGCAAGTTTTTTCATAAATCAAATTTATATTTAAGCAAAGATTGTCCTTAGTTAATCCAACTTATTACTTAGGAAAGAATGATTTTTCATCAATCTAAGAATTTGCGCATTATTATAATTGCAAAATTGATTTCATTTTATAGGTGCGAAAGTCATGGCAAGATAGACAGGGCGGCATTGCCATTTTGCAGCGTATCTGCTAGCACTAGGTGCCATTCGATGGTCCTTCTGTATATCGTATGGGCCTATGTTAATTTTAAGTCGAGAAGAAGCAAGAAAGCATATGGTGCCTGGTTTAGACAAGAGCAACAAGAATCTTGAAGAGTGCAATTTATACAACAATTTTTTATTTATTTTTTGCCAAAAATGCCGCCTCTAGGACAAGTGCCGCCTGGGGCCATTTTGCGCAGTATTATTATTGCAAAATTTATTTCATTAGATAGGTGCGAAAGTCATGGCAAGATAGACAGAGGCGGCATTGCCATTCTGCAGCGTGTCTATGGACACTGGGCGCCATTCGATGGTCCTTCGGTATATCGTATATGTTAGTTTTAAGTTGAGAAATAGCAAAACAGCTTTAGGTTTTGACAAGAGTAGCAAGAATCTTGGAGAGTGCAAGTTATACATAAATAATTTTTTATTTATTTTTTCCCACGAAAATGCCGCCCCTAGGACAAGTGCCACCTGGGGCGACTCGCCCCCTCGCCCCCCGTCGCTACGCCACTGATGGCATCTATGCAGAATACTGTACGTATATGCCTACCATTACGGCCTACTACAGAGATGCACGGCCTGTACATCATCTGCTGCTATATTATAATAATGGGACTAACAGCACACGCAAAACTTCCATGGTTATATATCCACAGCCGGATTAATCGGTATGCAAAATATGCAATCATACCTATATATATATATATATATATATATATATATATAATCAAAGCCTTCCATTTGAGGCGAATCATCGATCGCTCTCCTTGGTCGCTCGCCTATCAAGGTTCTGGTCGTGCGATAAATCGCTCGTCTGCCGTTGCTAAGTTAGACTGCAGACTTCAATACTATAGTTAGACTGCCTGTGTTGCATATATGACAATAAAATTATATAAAAATCACTTCAACTTTTTTCTGGGAATAGCCTGTATACTGTTACTCTAATCACTAATAATCTTAATAATAACAATAATAGCCAGGTAGCACACTAATACGTATTACAACTACGATGTGAGACGGATGACGGAACTGATTATTATGCCAAATACATGTAGATTAATACCATATAATCGATACACAGCTACATGCATACGAAAACGATTCACAAAATGCATTGTAGGCAATGTATGACCTATACACCAAAGTTCCAGAGGTTGACTGCACATCGCTTCTCTATAGACTCAATCCAGCGTGTTCGATTTTTAAACCGACAAAAAATTCAAATGGCAAACTTTGGCTAGGACACCTAAGCATCATCACATCACTCCAACCATCTCAAGTTCTTCAACCGAATCATATCCAACACCACGCCTCTGGAACGATCGATCTGACCGCTGAATTCCGCATTTTATCATTTCCTCCACCATCATTTCCAATCGCTCACCTTCACCTGCTCTTCGATCTATCACCACTCTGGCTTTCCACTCAAAACTGTATCATCTCACTCAAAACTGTATCATCTCCTATTCTGCATCCTCTTGACTCTGGAAACCGGACTTGGGCCTCTTACGGCCTACCCTTCTGACAACTCCTTAGATTTGACGCAGTGCTCCGGAATAATCTCTATAGCAGTGCAACGGCTTTTGAGTGGCACTTTAGAAGTGTGGAGATTATGACCTACTGTGGCGGACAGGCCACAAGGCTTGAATGAATAATTTATTTAAATAATCGGCTCGCCATAGCGCTTAATTTAACATGTATTTTCTTACAGTGTCGGTATAGGAGGGAGGACCGATCGGCGATTTTAGTTCAGTGCATAGCTTGCAGACGCATGAATTGGCTTGAGTATAGACTGACATACGGTGCATCGTTATATATGTGGAGCAGTGGTTCGTACTGTTTCATACGTAGAGTGGTTGGTTCTCGTACCGCTCCAGAGATCGTGTTGCCATATAAATACGACCTCTAGTGACAGCCGCTCTCGCGGTCATGCCGGTGCTGCTTTTCGCTGATCTGGTGGGGTGGGCCCCTCTGAAGATGGTCCTGTCGGCAGCCGTGAGAAAGAGATCGGGTAAAGCGCCGAGGAACCGAACGTTTATATCGAGAGAGGCCTCGTTGGCCGTTGAGATAATCTACGGGAAGAGTTCCCCAGTGAACACTTTGGTTAAAAGACGGGGAGGGCGGCCCCGTGAAGACGTTGGAAACAGACCGAGAGAGCTACCAGTGAAGCCGTTGACACATACTGGGAAACGTAAATACGTTCGATGAATACGGGCAGGGTGACCCCATTGGTGAGTTAGATACAGGGAAAGTTCCCATTGGTGCCGAAAACCTCATCAATTGCGGGCGTCTCCGCATATTCTATTCTCTTTGCGGTTTTCCGTAAATATCTATACTTGGCTACCTAACGTGGTCATACTTACTCCCGCCGTTTACCAGCAATCTGTTGATTTGCGTGTCTGATCGCAATGTCTTTGGTCGCGGTTTCGACGCGTATCATTGCTTGAGTTACTAAACGCAATATCTGTACTTGCGGTGTCCCCGCAGTATGTCTTCTTGATGGTCTTACGGTCTTTCGGTAAATATATTCTTGTGGCTACCTATGTCGGTCACAGTTACTCCTCTCGTTTTTTAGACATCTATTCGCTTTAATGTCTAATTGTAATATCTTGGCTCGCGGTTTCTCCGCGAGGCTTCTACTTGCGGAACTAGCCGCAGAATCTCTTCTTGCAGAATCTTCTTTCTACATAATCTCTTTTCGAGGACTTCCTTGAGAGATCTGTCCGTGGTTCGTTAAGGTGTATAAGAGAGTACAATCGCTTCAGAGAAAGAAGTGATTATAATAATACAGGTCTGTGTGAAACATGGAGATAACGTGGTGACATTTACCTCAGGTGCCTGTCAGAGAATCAAGTCTAAGAAACGAAGTTTACGAGAATTGGTGCATTACCGTTGGTCAGAACTCTAGGTGATGAGAACAAATATGTCCCTACGATGAGAGGAATAAGCGCAGTCCAATGAAGTTACAGATATGTGAGAGTCTGGGTGATCGGATACAAAAGTATATAACAGATGAAAGCAGGTCGAGAAATATACTTATTTGCTACCTAGTTTGGTCATAACTACTCCTGCCAGTTTCCAGCAGGCTCTCAGAGACGTGAAAATTCGAGTGACCGAGATCGAGAAAATGCGGGTGGTCGCAATCGTAGAAGTTCTGGTGGCCGCAAGAGATACAAGCCGGGTAGATTCCCGGAGGTAGCAACCGTACAGACCGAGCGAGCTGCCGGTGGGGCGTTGGCACATACGGGGAAAGTTCCCCAGTGGATACGTTCGATAAAATACGGGGAAGGTGACCCCATTGGTGCGTTCGACTATTACAAGAAACGGTCGTGACTGGTGCCGAAGAACTCAATAATTGGGGGTGTTTCCGCATATTCTTTTCCATGTACGGTTTCGTTAATATATATACTTGGCTACCTAACATGGTCATAGTTTCTCTCGGGGGTTACCAGCAGCATTGGGTTGTCGGAGACCGTGAAAGTTCTGGTGGCTGTGATTGATGCAGACTGGCTAAGTCCCAGTATTAGCGATCGCATATGGTCAGAGAGGCCCCGGTGGCCGAGAGTGGTACAGACCGTGAATGAGTTCGGGTGGCCATTCAATAGAAATACCGAGAAATTCCCGAAGGACCCGCTGGAAATACACGTGGAGGGTGACCACGTCAAAAGAGCACGTTACAAACAAGAGAAAACACTGGTGCCGATTGATACCTTCAGGTTACAACTTAAATAACTCTTCTTGATGGTTTTATGGTCTTTCGATAAATACTCTTGTTTGTTACCTATGTTGGTCATAGTTACTCCTCCCGGTTTCCCGAAGTCTCAGATTATATTACGGTGTTGGTGGACAATTGCCAACACAGGGGACTGTCAATCTTATACATGATAACTTGTGCGTGTGAGGCCGGTATGCCACACACGGAAATGGACAAGGAGGCACGGAAAAGTCCGGGTTGTCCGATACCCAAGTATGAAATAGATGAACGCAGACGTGAAAGTCTGGGTTGTCGAAATAGACCAAGGGCACGTGAAAGTGGGGGTAGTCGGAAACCCAGGTTAAAGATAACAAGTAGACGAGTAGACCAAGAATTGATCGATACATAAATATTACTGTTGGCTACCTACGTTGGTCATAGATACTCCTCCCGTTTTCCCGAAGTGTATCTACTTGCGTGTCTGATCGAAGTGATCGATTCTAGTACGTTTGGGTAATCGAGTACCCAGGTGAATACATGGTTGCTTGTCGTCACACACAGTTCCGAGAAATGACTGAAGTGCGAGGTCGGGCCCCCTCGTGCGTAGGTCGGATCGGAGATCTGTGTGCAGATAGCGAAGGTTATAGACGGAAGACCTTCACTATCAGAGTCCGTGATTACCATGCCAGTGTCATTTTTATCGAAGTGTATATCAGTGTTGGTGGGTAACTGCCAACACAGAGGACGGGAACTTACTTCGTCAATTGTGGTGCATGATAAAATATACGTGTGCGGCCGTTATGCCATACACGGAAATAGATCGAGAGATACGTGGTGAGTAGAAAGCGTGATAGCTGTGTCTAGCATGATATGACGAAGAGCTGTGAGACTGGTAGTGTCTAGGACGACAGATTTTAGAGGGTTGAGAACAGTAATGTCTAGGAGTACAACCAGACGTTGAATTTCTACCGATAATTGTCTAGGCAGATATGACTTAGGGACTTGTTTCAAGTATATCTGAACCTCGTAACTTAAGAGAACGTTTGGGGTTCCCTGTTGGCGATAGTTTCAGAGTCACAAGATGTTGAATGGTACGACATCAGGTAGAGAGGAAGAAGAGGCTAGTGGCTTGGAAGGTTGACAAGGCAAGAAAGACTCCTGCCGGTATGATTATGAACCCTGTTTTGAGTACGGCCATCCTCAGAACGTTGCCCATCCGGCGACCTCGGAATAGACAGAATAGCCTCGTGACTAATTCGAACCAGTTACCTTTCTTGGAGAAGAGGCCCATCCTTAATCTATACTGATGAGAGTGATCATCCAGGTAGATATAGAGAGCAACCATTTGGCATTGAGATTTTATAAGGAAGTGACTCGGGCGACTCCAAACGTGTCAGCAAGCTGGAGTCGACACCGTCCGAGAGCTGGGCAGGCGCTCGGGTGGCAGAACGCCACACTACGATTACGATTGTGCCTGCCGTTGATAGATCTATAGGTCTTAAAGTAGGCCCATTTCTTCATTTGAATTAGTCTCATGCGGATTTCAATAGACCGACTATTAGTTTTTGGGAACGAAGGAGTCAATGTTTTTGATTATAAATCAATGAGAATTTCCAATACACCATATATAAATGAGCTTCTTGGACTCAGAGACGTGTGTGCAGTGGTTAAATTACTTATCCACGTAGACCTATTAAAACCTTTAAAACTTAAGCCTAAGTCACTGTCAGGCTAAGTGGCGAATCCAAATCAGAAATGTATAATCGCTATTTAGGATTCGAATAAGCATAAAAAGTGTGAAACAGGATGTGCAACTGTGCATGGTTTAGTTTTGAAAGAAAACATGTATGAAGTGGCGGATCTCATCTGTCGAGCGGCGGATCTCACGGTTGAGGTAGTGGAGCCTTAACACGAGGCCCCGGATCTCAGATGCGGCGGGATCCGGCTGAAATTAACGAGTCTTTTGGCAATATTTTGTAGGTCTAACTTGCTATAGTATACGCCTACGACACATATTAAAAAACCATGATTTTTATTTTATCATTTCTTTGATTTTCTTTGTTCAATTAAGAGACCGTGCATGCAAAGTCAAAGAAACAAACAAAGAGATAGTTTATAGTTTGTAAATAGCTGCGTTTTTAAATGAAGTTACATATGGGGATAGATTCGCTAAGTCTTAGAAATTGGCACTCAGAAAATGCCAGGTGATCGATCCTATAGATCGATATTTGTGAATTTTGTTCTGTAAAATAATATATGCAGCAAGATGCACATGTATATTGTCTGTGGTATATTTGACGCGGAGGGAGGGCCAGTTAGTCAACGCCCATTGATTACTCTAGAGATATGTGTAGCCATCCGACATGTTTGAAGATGATGACCCACCTCCAATCATGGATAATGGGTGTAGCTATAGCCCATAGTGATATCATGTTAACTTTATGTTAGCTTTTTATTATAGCATTATGTTATAAAACAGTGGCACTAGCTTGTAGCCCAAATCATATACAATGTGCATGAAAACGCGTTGATATCCAATCGTTGCGATGGGCTGCGGAAGCTTACGACGCCTCTGTTCTATATGGGTCACATGCAGGCTTTGCGCTTCGGATTACATCCGGGTTCTTCGCACCGTGGGCAGATCTAAAAACATTTGCATAGTGCATACGTTGTCTACCGTAATAGATGTATAGGCCTATGTTGCCAGTGTAACTAAGCCTAAACAGCTATTGCCTACTATTTAAGTTATGTGTTGTGTCATTATAAGATTCTACTACACTTTGGTTGTAACATATCTGTGCGGCATTGTATGCGCAGTATAATGAAATCCAGAGACGTCCAGATAGGGGTCCGGAGGCAGATTTCCCCAATTTAAGGCATGGAAGGAGACATTTTTGCCTCTTAAGGGAGGAATAGCTTGCCTTCCTGGCACCTGGACAGAGGGATTGCCTTCCCAGTCACTAGAAAATAAGAAATGTAATAGCAGATTTTATTCTTTCTATTTTCCTTGTTTACAGGCTCCTTGTTTATTTTTTGGGATGGCGGGGCCCCTCCTCAGCCCGGGGCCCTAAGCCATGGCTTAGTTGGCTTATGCCTTAATCCGGCCCTGAGTGGAGTCTCTTCTTACTATTAAGGCGCAGAGGCGCGTGCCTCACCTAGCTGAGTTTTAAAAAATCTTTTGGGGAAAAATAACCTGAGACGACCAGCATTGACAGCGTTGCAAACCGCGTAACTTATGACAGCTTGTTTGTAAGCTTGATCATTCTGCGGTGGCCGGAGATTCCAGCGTGATACTCGCTGCATAAACTTGTAGCCTATTATACTGTATGCATGATTAGGGCAATTTAAGACTGGTACGTTTAAGGTGAGCGGAATATCTACTATTTTGCACAACATGCAATGTGCCCGTCGAATTTAATCGGAAGGACAGTTTCACTAAGCAGTGAGCACCCTTCACAAGCGCAAGGCGCAAAGTACAGAATGTCGAGAGTGGAAAGACAATTGCAACCCGTTCTTTCCGCTGTGTTGGCAAAGAAGACATCGCAGCAACAGCATTCACCATTATTGGCATAAATGGTCGCTGATTACTCAGCTATTGACTTATTTATTGTGTTACACATTTGACCGCGTATACGCAGCGAATTCTGTGTTTTTGACCGCGAATTTTTCAATTTTCGACAGTGAAAAATTTAAAGCCTTATTTATGCATGATCCAGCCGGTGACTTCCCACTTTGGCAGTCCGACAAAAAAGCGCCCGATAAAGGAGCGCCGACAAAATAGCGGCCAGACAATTTAAAACAGAAGCTGGACTAATGAAAAGAATTCTAGCTTATATGGTAGCTGGATTATTGAAATGCACCTTGTTTAATTAGAAGTTGGAGTTATGACAGAAATACTGTTAAACTAAAAGCTGG
This sequence comes from Bimastos eiseni, assembly GCA_959347315.1. Lineage (NCBI taxonomy): Eukaryota > Metazoa > Annelida > Clitellata > Crassiclitellata > Lumbricidae > Bimastos > Bimastos eiseni. The sequence goes on along the minus strand of OY365809.1, from coordinate 23,581,868 downwards.
ATTGATGAGAAGCATTCCGTTAGAATGAGCGCAGGATTGATACGAAAAGAATCATGCTTAAAATAAATCGTGCAATCCAGCTTCTAGTTAAACATGTTCTATTCATCAATCCCGCTTCCAGTTCAACAGCTTTCAGACTTGTAGTTAGACATAATTATTTTCAGCAGTTCCACTTCTAAATAAACAAACTCTTTTCCTCAACATCAACATATGATTATTGTTACTGTTACTTTAAAAAAATCTTCCTTGGGATTTTAGATAGCAAATACGTTGCTCCTCTCTTATCCAGGAGCGGACTCTTAGGGCGGGGCACGAGGGTACGGTCCCCTCCGAAATTCAAAGTGGATTGGATGTTTTGAAAAATGACATTTCCCCGACCTGTCCCCATTTTTATTTCGACTTTCGACATATCTCCCAAAGTACCCAAACCCATAACCAAGTCTCCGCCTGTGCTCCTATCCCATCATATCTAATAATCAGCCTCCTCTGATCTCTAATGCTGGCGACATCACTGCTTAGCTATGATGCGCACACCGATCGAACGCTGCCGGTGGGAGGATTGTACAGCGAGAGAGAGAGAGAGAGAGAGAGGTCTGGTCACCCGTCCTCGTATGAGGATTGATGCGATTATATGAAATTAAAAAATAAATCGCTAACACTTAGTACCCATGGCTGCCTCGGCGTTATAGCATAAAAAATTGCTGTTCTTCTTCCTCTTCGTCTTCTTCATTGTCTTTCTCCTCCTCCTTTTCCTTCTTTTGTTCTTCGCACTCTTCACATTCTTCTTCGAATTTTGCCTCGCATTCTCCTTCTTGTTCTGTAGTATGCCTACACATTCGTCGTTTAGAAATGTTAAGGCTGTGCAGTAGGAACACGAAAGTCTCTTGTTGACATAATTATAATTCTTAATTTCACAGGGTTAAAGTGAGGGGTAAAACCGAACTCGGACCACATTTTCACCCACATTTTGGCGTTCAGTTGACTGTTGTTTTCGAGGTGCATAGCTGGAGTTCACACCATTCCGGCAAGTTTCAACCAGGGCAAATGTATCACCGAAATTAAATAATTTCGCGTTAGTGCGACTTGTGCGTGCAGAGTAGACTTAATTGAAGCTAACGATAGCCTATTATTATTATTGATGGAAAGGAGGCAGTGCACTGAGTGCAGTCGGAGAGATTTTTTGAATCGAGACCAAATAAAGCAACTATTATTATAGGCATAAATATTGAAAGAAACCGAAAGAGACATTAGAGCAGGTCTTGAAATTCGTCAGTACCAGAGTTGCGATCTTGTGGGATGATCTAGACGATTGTACGGTCAAATGGGACAGTGGAGACAATCGATCACAGCTTCAAGAGGAACCAATAGCCTACTACTATGAGAGATTTACGCATTTGATGTCAACTTGCAGCGCTACTAACACAGACTAAACGTCATCTGAACCACTTCATTCCAGAGGGCCTACATAGGCCTATCCTAACTAACGTTAATGCTGTTGATTATAAATATCACGAATCGATTCAGACAACGACTGGAAAGAGAACAACTCGATTGGACATAGAGCCGATTTAGTAGGCCTACAGTACACACCAGTCACTCAGACATGAGAATTCAGACACAGGCTTCAACATCCTGGTTTTGCATACAAGGCTGTTTAAACAACACATCTAAATAAATTAACCTATGTTTCAAGATACGGAGTCTGACTTTTGTGTAGGCCCTACATTTCCAAAGTAGCCACCAACGATTTTGAACAACGAATGATTCAGACAGTTAGGCTGCATCTGAGTATTTATTCAAGTTGCGGACTAAGGGTCAGCTCGGTTTAAACCAACATCTCAAACAAGCCTTTTGAACTGAGAGAGTTGAAGACTCTTAAGACTCTTAAAGAGTAGGCCTATACTTAGCTTCAAGCTTACAGTCTCCGGCTTATTTCTTGTGAATTTTGTCGCTAGTATTCACATGTATATGGCACGAGTCAAGTCAAGGGAAACATATCAGAATCGCTCGGTATCTGACAACACAAAGTTACCAGTGATCGAACAAGTCATGCAAGGACATCAAGGCTCAAGCCAATGAAGGCCAAGTAGTTCAAGTGACAGATTACAGGACATCCCATTGCATAAAGAGTAAAAATAAATTTACGGTCTACTGTACGCACAAACAGGTCAAGACATTTTTCAAGCCCTATTCAGAAGCACAATTTCAGATATGCTAGATTGCCTTGCTAAGCGCCATTGCGAGTTTCTTACAAGGTGCCAAACAAATGTATAAATTTAGTCGGACAAAATATAATTACACACAAAAATTGACCGACTACTGCACGACGTCTGTACTGTACTATAGGCCATATAGGTCACTATATATTTATCGCTCGGATGGTGTCATTATGGTGTGGTGCTGTTGTCATGCTGGTGTCATGCGACTCATGCTCCCAAATAGAGTCTTCCCCAACTTCCCCGAGTCTACGCAGTGTCGTTAAACTGCTAAAAAAGAAGTATACGCAGACTAAGACAATGTCCCCTTCAGATACTGTTTCGAAAGAAATTCGCTTACAACTGAAATAGGATCTACATTCCCTATGCTGCAATGCAAAGTCAAATCATAGGGTTCACTTAAAATTACCTCTCCGTCTCAGTCGCCATAGGCCATATATTTAATTCTAAATCTTAATTTTAAATATAGGCCTATCCAGTATCAAAGTAAACGAGGGAATTGCATGCTCAACGTTTTCTAACATCGTGACTAAATGCACAGGCATAGGCCTACATATATATATATATATATATATATATATATATATATATATAGCGCCTACCAATTGAACGAAAGTTTAATCCACAATCACAGAGCCACAACAGCAAGTGTAGCTCGTATCTGGAAGTCAACCATTTCTGTTCACTGAATACGGGTCCTTAAGTACATGTATACATATATATGTAGAGTACGTAAAAGTATATGTAGGCAAGTAAGTAGGTATATATGCATGTATGTACATGTATAAATGTGTGCATGCATGCAATGATGTATACATGTATTGTTCAGTGTACACCACTTAAGTGCATAATCGACAAATGCATAACGCTCTCGTGTGCATAATAGAGGCCGGCTAGTCCCGTACTAATATAGTGCGAAGGTATTTCAATGGGAGACAACTCCGAGTACGTGCTTATATCGCATCAATGTGGCACGGTGGCCGATTTGTTAGAGAGGTCGAAATGTAATGCGGAGAGTTTGGGTTCGATCCTCGTCTATGGAGTTGCTGCGTGCAGCCATGATAGGGACCTTGAGCGAGTCCTTTGTGCCCAATAATTATTGCTCTGCAATTTACGTGTAGTCGCAATTGCGTCATCGAGGCGTGTGTGCACTTCTGGCGTGTTATTGTAATAAGGGCAATATAAAATTGCAGTTGAATTGTAAAATTTCATTATGTGCATGGCCCGCCATGCATATGCATTACTACATGTAAATCAACTGAGCAACTCAGCTCAATTGCTTAGGCAGCGTAGAATATTCTGGCTGCCTTGGCAATTAGTAGGCTAGTCAGTTAGTCATTGGAGAGCAAACGATTCCGAATGTCCAGGAATATGAAACTGACTGTGTTAGAGCTACATCTACATTGTGGCGTAACATTGTAGCCAGTCGACATTCCAGAGTGTGCAAACCGAATAAAAACCCCCCACTTGGATTTGTTTCACCAACGGCATTATTGTATGCAGATCCCTAGTATTAGTATTGAATATATGGTATATGTCTAGCATTACATTTGGCCAATAGTACACAGTACATGTCAACATCTGTCACGTGCATAAACCGGTTAAGTGCATAGGTTCAAGGCAATTCCTATGCTTTTATCCTACGTCGCTTACTTGTATGCGTGTATTGTATATCCAGAGAATAGATTCAGAGAGCGCCTCTCACAGTGCACCAATCAGATGTGCTAAGAGTGCGAGAACCTCCGAGAGAAAAGATTTACCTTAAGACAACGAAAGGAAACACATGTCATGGACCACCGGTTAACATCAGTATTATTGGTTTATAGTGAAGGATTAATGATGGCGAGAGTCGAGATTCGGCCATGACAGTTCTTTTTAGTTGGACAAGAAGGCCATTGCGTTCTAATGAGTAAGTACATGTAGGCAGAGGAAGGTCCGCGAAAGAAGTCACATGACACAATATACAAGTATGTAGCTGCATGTAGGCAGAGGTAATTCCACGAACGAGGTCACATGACACAATATACATGTATGTAGATGCATGTAGGCAGAGGTAAGTCGGCGAACGAGGTCACATGACACAACATACATGTATGTAGATGCATGCAGGCAGAGGTAGTCGGCGAACGAGGTCACATGACACAACAAACATGTATGTAGATGCATGCAGGCAGAGGTAAGTCGGCGAACGAGGTCACATGACACAATATACATGTATGTAGATGCATGTAGGTAAAGGTAAGTCGACGAACGAGGTCACATGACACAATATACATCTATGTAGCTGCATGTAGGGAGAGATAAGTCGGCGAACGAGGTCACATGACACAATATACATGTATATAGATGCATGTAGGCAGAAATAGGTCGGCGAACGAGGTCACATGACACAATATACATGTATGTAGCTGCATGTGGGCAGCGGTAAGTCCACGAACGAGGTCACATGACACAATATACATGTATGTAGATGCATGTAGGCAGAGGTAATTCCACGAACGAGGTCACATGACACAATATACATGAATGTAGATGCATGTGGGCAGAGGTAAGTCCACGAACGAGATCACATGACACAATATAGATGTATGTAGATGCATGTAGGGAGAGATAAGTCGGCGAACAAGGTCACATGACACAATATACATGTATGTAGCTGCTTGTAGGCAGAGATAAGTCGACGAACGAGGTCACATGACACAATATACATATATGTAGATGCATGCAGACAGAGGTAGGTCGGCGAACGAGGTCACATGACACAATATACATGTATGTAGCTGCATATAGGCAGAGATAAGTCGGCGAACGAGGTCACATGACACAATATACATGTATGTAGATGCATGTAGGCAGAGATAAGTCGGCGAACGAGGTCACATGACACAACATACATGTATGTAAATGCATGGAGGGAGAGGTAGGTCGGCGAACGAGGTCACATGACACAATATAGATGTATGTAGATGCATGTAGGGAGAGATAAGTCGGCGAACAAGGTCACATGACACAATATACATGTATGTAGCTGCTTGTAGGCAGAGATAAGTCGACGAACGAGGTCACATGACACAATATACATATATGTAGATGCATGCAGACAGAGGTAGGTCGGCGAACGAGGTCACATGACACAATATACATGTATGTAGCTGCATGTAGGCAGAGGTAGGTCGGCGAACGAGGTCACATGACACAATATACATGTAGGTAGATGCATGTAGGCAGAGGTAAGTCGACGAACGAGGTCACGTGACACAATATACATGTATGTAGATGCATGTAGGCAAAAGTCGGTCGGCGAGCGAGGTCACATGGCACATAATGTATGTGAGTTGCATGCATGTAGGCCTACTTAGAAGCAAGGCCAGTATGCGAGAACTTACGCTCAGAAGGAGCCAGTGAAGTTGCTCTATCAAAAAGGATAAGGTTTGAGAGAACAGGAAGTTAGATTATCAGCCTGTCATCTGCACTAAACACAGATTGAAGAAGGAAGGGGCGGAGTTCTAGGAAGTCAAATGAAGAGAGTTTCAGTAATCAGTATGGCTTATCAATACGGGAGCAACTAAAGGCACGGTCTATTGACGGGTGGGGAGACAACGTCGAATTGTTCTTAGACATCTCAGAAGAAATTAGCAGGAACGGGTGAGATCCGTTATGTGTTCTGAGAAGGCAAGTGTCAAGGACAACAGCAAAGAGGTCACAAACATTGGACGATTAGATAAGAGCTGGTAAACCGTAAATGTTTAGCAAGAAGACCGAAGTCCGGTTTTTTGAAGCTGCTGTCGGGCACCAAACCAGATCAGTTGAGTGTTTGATGAATAGAGTAAGAGCCGATTGGGGGAAATCCAGAATTGAAGTTCTTGGAAGATAGCACCGATGCGATCAGTAAGAGCAGACTTAGCAGAAGGGCACATGGAAAGGTCTAGCGCTTCGTGAGCATAAAGGTGGCGTTGACAAGAAGTGCTTTGGGAAGAGGGTAGATTATCAGCCATGCACAAGCGGAAATGAAGTGGGCCAAGAACAAAACAAAGGTGGAATAAAATCTTGCAATTACCCACGGGTTCAAGAGACTGCACAGATATATATATATATATATATATATTATTATTATTAGTTACAGTAGTCGAGTTTGACCATTGGCAGCCACGCAGCTAGGGTACCCATTGCGCTATGTAGGCCTATAGGGTCCACATCTAATTTAACCAACGCCACCGCCTGGTGAAAGAAGGACCAGTCAACCTTACGAGGGATAAGGGTCTCGAACTCGGTTCCTTAGCTCTGCCCTCAGTGTGTTATCCAGTACTCCACGCCCCCAACCCCAAAACCCCAATTGCGCCGAGCTGGGCGCATGCGCAGTGAACTATTGAGTTGAGCCGTATCACTTTATTGGAGGGAAATACTTGTTAGAAGAAAGAAATTAACGTCTAAATTCATCTATTTCAATCACCTCATAATTGTCTTGGTCAGCAACTTCAAACACAGCAGTCGCATTATTTGACATTATATCTTTATCGACGGAGAATGATTTCAATCCTTTGAGTTAGGCTATTTGCTAGACACTGTTTGTCATATCTTCAAAATTTACCCTTACCTATATAGGTTTACCGCTTCTCTGAGTGAATCTACTTGTTCTAGCTAAATTTGAAATTGTCTCTGTCGCTTGTGTAATTTCTTCGCAGGTCTACTAAATTTAAACTTATGTTCAAATTGTGTAATCCGCAATAGGCTGTAACTGGCTGTTTCTCTGTATCAACTGGGTGTAGAACTAATATTGGCTTCGGATATGATGCGCCATCGGTGTTTACTTTGTGTATTATGCACCAGCGATATAGATAAAGTAATTCACTAGCAAATAATTAGCTTAACGTTTGGCCATCTGGTTAAAATGATATTTTATGACGCATCCTCTCTCCAGGCCGTTTCAGAGGTTCGAGGAGGCTATAGATATCCTTTTTTGTAAGGGCCACTTACAAAATGTATTATTATGCGTTAAAATCGTTACTTATTAGAAGTAAATTATACAATTTAGTATTGAGCAATTATATTCCAGAAATTTGTTAATTTTAATTTTTAAGGCCTTTTTTATTTTGAGGCCCCGTTTGATGCAGAGACCCGGGCCAATTGAGTAGGCTGGCTGACCACCTTTTGATAGGGTTTGCCTCTCTCCTTCCCCTTCGTCTATTGCCCCTCCCTTCAATCATCCCTCCCTCCCTATCTCCCTAATTGCCCTTTTATCCTTAGAAAAAATCAAAACCATTTTTATTATTGAGACATCAATCAGTTGAAGTCAATACAATTTAACATACATCTGATAGAGTCAGTCTTATCATCAGAGTCTTAACATTTTGGTGCGATGTTCAGCAGCGGGTGATCCAAAAAGAGACATGTCCCGCTAACTTTGGATTCCATTTACACGACGGATAGATAGATGGCGGCATGTTATGTTTGTTTAGCAATTAACAGTTTTATGAGTTGACAATGCAAGCAACAACTTAATTAAATAAACACATTTAATAGCAATGAGTAGATTGCCTAGATTGTCTAGATTGGGTAGATTGTAGATTCCCTTTCCCGATTGCTTCCTCTGCCTTCACCTCTCTTCTCTTTATTGGTTCTCTCTAACGAAGATGGTTCTGTTGGTCGCCCCCTTTCGAATGACACAATGAGAAAAAGCGTCCCGTTACAGACTCTTCTGTTCTATTATAATTTTATTAGTGATAATGTATAATTTATGTACGTGAATTTCATGGAAAATAGACGGTGAGTGCGTAACCCGAGTTTAATCGAAATCGTTATCGCAATTTCCAAACAACTAAAGCGTCACTGGTAAGCCAAGAGCAGAGGGCTCCAGCCTATTCACGAGTGTAGGCCTATATGCACCCCAAAGATTTGCACGTCCTTGTCTCAGATGACTGTGCGCTCCAGAAGTCGCACGTGTGAAGGCCTACGAGATCAATAATACTTATGCATATGCCTATAATTGTTTATTCTGAATGACCAATGTAATTATCATCTCTAATATAAGTGGGACTGTTATAATTGCCGTGGCATAATTGTCTAATATAACCATCGCACTATGAACCCAAATTACACGATTTCGTGTGTGTATACTACAGCCAAATGTAGCCTGAATGCCCTTAACTTAGGCCTCCAGCAGCCTAATTACACGATTTCGTGTGTATATACTACAGCCAAATGTAGCCTGAATGCCCTTAACTTAGGCCTCCAGCAGCCTAATTAGGCCAGAGATAGAGCAACTGTACTCTTACACATCCTTGTAGAGCCACGACTGTCCCATAGGTTGTATACATACGTTATGACTTTCCGTGGTTACACTGGGACTTTCTGTGTGAACACCATCACTGTAATTTCTGCAGGGGCCTAGGCGTATTCAAGGGCATAGGCCTACAGGCCAACGACTACGCGCAATTTTACGGTCATACCTTTCGGACTGATGAGCATTCGAAAAGTTAACAGACTGCAGTTTAGACGTTTTCTACTGAAAGAAGGAACATCATCAATACAGACCGCGACATCAGTGTTAGCCAATGAAGATATTGCAACACACGCAGATATTGATCGCATCCTAACGATATTACCTTCTCCGAGTAACAATATTACCTTCATCGTAATTGAAAGGCTCGAATGAACTCCAGCAAATTAAGAACAAGGAGGATAACTTAAACAACGTCATTTGATGCCGTTCGTCGACTCCCTCTGCGCTTCGTCCTCTGTTCGTGGCTTAGACATACATGCTTCATCGATGGAATGCCTAATCGGAGCGGTCTAGGTTTCGACGCCCAATGGCCTCGCATTCCGACGATTTCGTCAGACAAGGATTGGTCGGAATAAAGAGCAAACGATTCGGAGTAGGTTTAAACAATTCTGACGAAATAATATACGACAACGACAAAGATGATGACGACGACGATAATGGCAATGATGCTGATGACGCTGACGTGTGGACAATATGATGATGACGGTTATGATGATGATGGCTAGGACATTTATAGTGATGACGAATACAATATGCAAATTCAATGACGATGCTGATAATGGCGATACTTAGTCTAATATTGTTTTGTTAATGTCGTAATTTTTATCATTATTATTGTTATTATTATTATTATTATTTATTATTATTATTGTTATTACTAGCTGTTAACCCGTGAAAAATCACCGGTCGTAGCCTACTTAACCCGAAAAAAATGAGGGGTTGCTGAAAATATTTGTTGATAGCGGTCTTTTCATTCGCTCTCTTCTCTATTTGACCCCAAATTGCACTGTTCTCGAGTTTCATCTATTAAGTTTCCATTTAATCCTAATTGCCATAAGTATACTTACAATATATAACTTAATACGTCAATAAAACTTCTTTTACACTCATTATTAACATCCTTTGCAGATTTATTTGAACCTTACAAAATCAGAGGCCGGTCATATTAACTTTGCTTACATAGGATGGATGCAACAACAGCGCCAGATGCCGTAAGATTTACGCTGCATATCATTAAAGTCAACCTAATTACCCGGCTTTTCAGATTTGTAAAGCATAGGGTTGGCTTTTGGGATGTCGAAACCATTTAAGGCGGGAAATGCTTGACTATTGCCACATTATCTCGCATATTCCATTCAGTTGTGGGCGAGTCATTGACTCCGATGGCTATATTTAGACAACGAAATCCAATTTTCTGTGTATTCATGTAACGATCATACCCTCAACGCACATGCTCCATCCGCATTTAGTTCGGTTTCTGTTTAGAACTCGAGGCTGTGATGTAGGAGTCTACATCCCGCGCAAACGAAATGTAAAGCCTTTCAAAGGCGACATAATCATTTGCCTCTAAAAATGTTTCGTGTTTGAATCAAGTTGCCCGTTCCTATTAAAAGTTCACGTGCATGAGAATAAGATCTTGAAAGAGAGGCAGACAAAATGAAAGACAGACAGCTAAACACACATAGAGAAAGATGCACAGACTGAAAGACACAAGGGCAGAAAGGCACATAGAAATAAAGACATGCACACAGACATGCATATTATGATGTTGGAGAGGATAGAGGAACAGATACAGAAACATAGAGGAAGACATATAGAGGAACAGATGGAGAGAGGGAGAGAAGGGAATGAGAGAGATAGGCCTACACATAGGTGCAGGCGGATAGACACAGACGCATGAGATGCTGGGTTAACTACAGATACATAGACATACATACATACATACATACACACACACACACATACTTACTTACTGACCTACTGACCTACTGACCTACTGACCTACTGACCTACTGACCTACTGACCTACTGACCTACTGACCTACTGACCTACTGACCTACTTACTTACCTACTTACCTACTTACCTACTTACCTACCTACTTACTTACCTACTTACCTACTTACCTACCTACTTACCTACTTACCTACCTACTTACTTACTTACTTACTTACTTACTTACTTACTTACTTACTTACTTACTTACTTACTTACTTACTTACTTACTTACTTACTTACTTACTTACTTACTTACTTACTTACTTACTTACTTACTTACTTACTTACTTACTTACTTACTTACTTACTTACTTACTTACTTACTTACTTACTTACTTACTTACTTACTTACTTACTTACTTTCTTACTTTCTTACTTTCTTACTTTCTTACTTTCTTACTTTCTTACTTTCTTGCTATGGTTGGTGGGAACACACAGGACACGTAGAATGCATTTTGCTGTGACATTGAATTGATGAGCATTGTCTAAATCGCAAAACATTATATGGGCGATAATAGCTATTCTGGTCGTCCAGGGTTTCAATTAAAGTAAACAGAACAGCCGTCGCAAGTGTGATCGTTGTTTGTTTATCTCAGCGGGTTTTTACAATTGCCTGACACGTGTTTGTATAATAAGCACAGTCACCGATGCTGACCAATGGCAACATCTGCAATTAATTTCTCCGATTGTTGCGATGGAACCGGAAAGAAAGTGGGATTGGTGGGAATGTGGAATTTACACGTCACTTAACCAAATCAGTCGATCTGATGCAGCCAGATAATTTCCCAAAGCTCAGTCACTCCCTCGTTGGTATTTTGCTCTTGGCCTCCTATAACTAATATATTGACGATGAGCCGAAATTTTCTTTTGGATTTCATCCAACTATTCAAGCGTTAGATTTTGACAACTGCCACGAGAGAATCGGAATTTTGACATTTTAACCTCACTTAATATTGCCACAGTAAGAAACACAAAATTTTGGGTTAGTCATCTTGTTAATAGGCCTAATGAATTGAACGTGCAATTCACGGTGTATTACCTACGTCTAATTAACGTATTATAATTATTATTATCTTATTAACGTATTATTTTTATCTTATTAACGTATTACTATCATTGTCTTACTAGCGTATTATTATTATTACCTTGTTAACGTATTATTATTATCTTATTAGCGTATTAACCGATGGCAGCAAACAAAGCATGATCAAGTCATTATAGGAAGATAAGTCCGTTAAATCTACATAGGCCCCTAAGGATTGCTTTATTTTAATTAACAAATTCGAAGTCATCGCGCTGAATATGGGAATACCTTGCAGTTTTGGTATCTGATGATGGTACGAACCTAAGCTCAATGAAGTCACCAATATTTGATCTCTGATGACTAATGTGTGCTGCGAGCAACCATGCCTGGACGGTGGACCACTCACTGGTCTACACCATTACGTGGACTGAAATCTATCCCGTAATTGTAATTGAACATAATATAATTATATATAATATCATGACGTCACACCATGACCAAACTTATCAAGTCGCTCTCTGCTTTATAGCGTCTAGGCCTATGCCATGTTGAATGTATTTAATTTTTCTCATTCATCAAAACAACACACAGAAAAGAAGAATATCGCCAGTGGCGAACCAACACAAACATCACTTGTGCATAATGGACAAGCGTGATCCATATTAGGCCAACTTTTATTTGATTAAAAGAGTGTCTTATATAAATATATAATAGCTTAACCATAACCATTTTTATTGAATGCCTCCAACCGAAAGAAATACGAAAACACAAAAATAAACAATTTATAAGAGGAAAAACAAAAGGGAGAAATAAATAAATAAACCCCTAAGGGACCAACGAGGTCCCGCTAATGGGGCCCACCCTTTCTCACAAAAAATACAAGCAGCAGGCAGGATAAGAATACAGGTACGAAAGTAGTTTTATTTCTTAACTAGTTAACTAAAGTTAACTTATTAAAGTTAACTGAAGTTAACTTAGGAGCATAATATTTGTGTATACATAGGTATATGATATTCGTTTATCAACACACAGGTTCTCTTCTATGGCTGGATCTACTAGTCTGTCACCCATACCTCAGTTGAGATGATACTATTGCTGTCGTTGAATCGGAGAAAACCCTCACCAGGCCACTGGGGCCAGTCGTCTATTGACGATAGCTAGAATGAGAGCTAGTTCTGACGCTTAAATGTTCGCAGAATGGAGACTTCATTGATTGCAGATTACGCCAAGTTAACATAGCTGCTAATAACCGATACAGCATCCGCTATGTTCTTGTGCATAAATTATGTGAATGTGTATGCACATGTATGTGCAAGCTTATGTGATATGCTGATGTGTATTATATGTGTATTTATTATGCATTTGTATACATACATGTGTATGTATATGCAACTCCATAATCATCATCATACATTCATACATGTATAATATTATGAATCATAACATAACGGTGATTTAGAGTGGTTCAGTAGAATTGCTTCTGTGTGAGAACCACTTTTCCATCTTCATCATTCGTCTTAGTAGACCTGTCCAAATTCATTCAGTTTCATCTGGAATGTTGCAACAGAGTTCACAAAAAACAGTGTCATCATCAGGTTCATTACATGGATTCACCACTCTGGCACTGAAGTACCTCAGCTTTATCAACCCAAATGTGGCCTGAGTTGTGGCCATTTGTAGAACGTAGGCCCATATTCAAATGCATAATGCATGAGTATATGCAAATTCATGTGCATATGTAATGCAGATGCAATTAAGATAGAAGAGTGGGTGTTTGTGCATGGTGTGCTTACAGCGACATTTTGTGTCTCATAGTCGATTGTTATTTATAGACGTGGAAGAAACGCTGGATAGTGTTGCGCAGCTACTCCAGTTTTGGTCCCACTCGGATCGAGGAGTTCACTGAGCTGCAGTCATTCCATCGTCTCAACGATCCTTTTTCCACTGATCCCATCCGCGTGTGGCCTCTTATCAACGTCGCCGGGGTCACCCAGGGCAACTCTCGACCCAACCCACGCAAGAGGAAAGTCACCATCTGCTTTGCCAACAACTCCGTTGACCAGTTGAAGTTTCGCACAAACTCTGGTGAGCAACTTCAGATGACGTAGTATACGCCTACCCTAGAAATCACAAGTCAGGACCATCTCCTCCGTCCATCACCCATCACAGTCCACAACTACCACCACCACCACCATCATCGTCAATCGTCATCATAATTATCATAGTAGAAACAATCTCATCATCACTGTCGTCGTCATCTTCATCGCTAACTTTAGCTAGATTGGAAAGGAATCAAAATCCTAATATCAGACTATTTTTGAAACTAGTGGAAATTAGACGAAAGGAACGAAGCAAAATAAACAGGAGTCGGTTAGGCAGATGAAAAGACATTCATACAGACAAATACACACAGACAGAAGAACAACGATCATCAGTGAGGTTTTATAGGGAAGCCATTGATAGGGCAATCTCTTAACAGTAGACGCAGTATAAGCTTCACTTTCGCTGTGTCTGCGTTCAAAGCGCAAGAAGCCGAGCAGTGGCGCCGTGACATCGAGGAAGTCTCTTCCATGGTCTACGCAGACATAAGGATCAGCGATGATAGTGCGCCAGGCTATCCTGCAGTCGTCCAGACAGGTAGACAACCTCACATGGTCAATAAACATATATATATATATATATATATATATATATATATATATATATATATATATTACTCGCCGTAGATTATTGAACGCTAAGCCATGCATACTCGATGTCTAGGCGATACGCTGATCGTTGTTTTACAAACAGGATGCTTGCTATGCTGCTGCTGCTGCTGCTGCTGATGATGATGATGTTGCTATAGTAACGCTGCGATGCTATCGATAATTGTGACAATGCTATAAAAAGAATTGGTGTTGGTGGTGTTGGTGATACTTATAGTCTAAGTTTTGATGGCGATTAGGATGGCAATGATGCTGATGATGATATTGACGACGATAATAATGATGACAAGATAGTAATAATGATTGTGCTGGAAGCAATGATGGTGAAGATGATAGCGATTCAAAGGACAACATAACGAAAACGACGACAGCGACGACGACGACCTCGATGCTGATGATGATGATAATGATGATGACGACGACGATGACGATGACGATGACGATGAGGACGATGAGAATAATGATTGCGATGATTTTGACATAAAGATGTTAAACCAGCTCTTGTGATCTCTTGCAGCCTGTTTTCGTGTCTTCCTGCAGCCCTCTCTTCTTTTGCCCTTCAGTGGCGAATGCCACATGGAAGTGACGTCACGTTACGTCATCATCACAGATCATTCGGATAACAGTAGGTCGATCACGTGGGATATTGACACGATTCGAAGATTTGGTTCGCACGATCATCGGCTCACGATCGAAACTGGAAGGTATTCATTACTTCTGATACATGTCCCTCGATATTAACAAATATTGACTCTCCGTCTCTATATCTCTCTTCTGTCTCTGTCTGTTTCTGTCTGTCTGTCTATCTGTCTCTGTCTCTCTATCTATCAATCTTGACAAAAAGAAAGGTTAATTGTTGAATATACAACCTAGATCGTCAGCCTGAGTCATCAGTTGTTAATAGCAGGTAATCAGCTATAGGATACGCAGCTTAGCGACAACAAAGGCCGTTGCAATTGACATTAATTAGGCCTACACTGTACCGTTCCATAGATCGTGTGTCATAAGTCTTAATTAAGTTTTTACATCTCTAGTATTTAATCACTCACACGCTCGCTCACTTCGCTAAAGGCTGTCAAATTGTTTGCAGTGTTGGCCTTGTAAGAGTCATACATTGCTGGTGAACACAGATCTAACGAAGAGAGGGATGTATAGGGCCTATATAGAGCCGCAGAGCGGAAAGAGAGCGGATTGAGAATGGCCCTTATATTTAAGATCTATCTGATCATTACCTCACTTACTAATCCTAGAGTCTACCGTAGTGGCAATGTAACTATCTAAGCACAGAGGTTATACCGGGCAGGTTCATACTGTTGTATTCACATGTACAGTTGTCGCACGGTGGCTGATTGGTTAGAGCGGTCGGCCCATGACGCTCAGTGTGCGCCGAGTGAGTGGAATAACGTTCCTATTTATTTAAAGGCGATATTTGACCCTCGTTCAAAGCGTCACTGTGTAGGGACCTTGAGCAAGTCCTTCAAGCACAATTGCTCTGCATTACAACTGCAGTTGCGCCGTCGAGGCGTGTGTGCACTTCTGAACTTATATTAAGTGTAAGAAAGGCGATTTCAAATAACAGTTGTATTGTAGGCTATAGTTCAGCTTCTAGCCGAACAATGCTGAACTCAATGGAGTTTCAGCATGTTTGTCGTAGTGATACCAGCAAAATGCCAGACAGCCAGTTACAGTGATCAAGACAACTCCCAACGAATGCGCCTGTGAGAGATACCCTATAAATAGGAACGTTATTATTAATAGACCTGCCATTTACAAACTCGGTTAAGATACACTGCAGAATAAAACTGACGACCAAACTAAAATAGCTGAGTAGCATTAGCTGATTGAGCAAATGAGTCACACGGCTTCAAATTAATTACGGTAAAGTGCACGGTAGTAGAAATTATATTTTTTTATGAATTAAGAAGGAATGTATTGGTCATCACTCACTACCCCAAAACTGTAACTCCTAAAACACGCACAGAGATGCGCATTGTAATTGATGACAATGACAGCAAATAGGGCCTAATGAACATTGTGCTATAACCTATATTTAAGTCGAGACCTGACTATGGTAAGATAACTGGGACTAGACGGTGTGTTTAGGGAAGGCGTGAGGCTAATTAATTATGTCCTGCATATAGTTTGCAGAATAAAATAAGTGATAATTGTCTTAAGGATTTGGTCGAAATGGATGGATAGTACAAATGCACGGAAAAGCTAAAAATTTACTGTAGCATTTTGTTAAAATGAACGAAAATCACGGCATGAAAAAGCTTTTCATTTGCTATCAGATCCGAAAATAAAATATAATATATAATATTCTCTATATATAAAGCAAAGATTCTGTGTGTCTGTTTGTGCTATGCATTTGCACAGTTTTAGAGCTATTGGCTCGAAACCTTCGCCGTTGGCTTGGGGGAAAACCTTGCAGACCCAATAGGATGGGAGTTGGTGAACTCCACGGCCGCCATCTTCCTGGTCTCCAGGGCCAAAAAACCTGTCTCAGGACCCCCAACGAAAGTTTCCTTCTCAGTCGCCAGGAGTGTGTCGATGAAACACTTGCTCCACATTTGCCGACATTCATGTGCACGTGATATCTGTCTGCCACGCCTTTTCTTCTTTGGCATCGTCATGAATGAATGGACGGTTTGGGAGATATCGTACAGGTAGCAGGTATACAGTATGTCTGTCCGTTTATGCGTTTGCACATTTTTATAGCTATTGACTCGCTCGGGGAACACCTGAGACACCCAATAGAGGGGTTGGTGAACCCGCTCCCACCCTCTTCCTGCTCTCCAGGACCAAAAACCTGTCTCAACCCGTGCAAGTGTATAAATATGAGTGTAAAGTATAAACGTATACGCCTACTGTTTTACTCAGGATTGCAATGAGATCTATATTTAAGTCGCGTAAGAGTGAAGGAATGAAGAAGAAACACCGCATCGCTATTAGCAAAAGAGCTTCTGCATGGGAAGTTCACACAAAAGGTCAGCCATCAATACAACTCCTGTAAGAAACTAGGAAACACTCTAATCGTGGCCGACAATAATGTACTTTGGAATAATTGTAATTAATTGATTGCGTACGTTTTTAAACTACATATATATATAAATATATAAATCTGTTTGCAAACAGGTCGAGCAGAACGGGAGAGGGTATTTTTGAATTTCGAAGTTTCGAGGCGCAGGAAATTGAGCGACACTTGAACTCTGTGACCTTTGCTCTCATCACCGCAGTCCACATCATGGAAATGGATGTCGTAGTAAGTCACCAGTCTCACGTGTGTCACGCACGAACATATCTTCTCTTTATACGTGAACCCATACATCTACACACCCATACAATTACGCCCACATACATGTGCACACATGTGTATACTCACCTGCACACACTTTCACACACACCTGCACACACACGCATACATGCACACACACGCACACACACCCACACACACACACACACACACACACACACACACACCTGCACACACAGACACGCACTCACACGCACACAGAGTCACACCTATTCTAAACAGCTACATGCACACCCAAACACACATACACATGCCGTCGTACACGCATACGACTATAATTATTATCATTCATAGAGATAATAGCCCTATATTGACTTATCAAACGACGCGGACTTTATGGCTTATGGTGAACGTGCATTTCTCGGAAACCAGTAGTTTCAACTTTCTCCATGCTTCTTTAATTACCCCAAGCAGGGTTTATGGGTGGAGTTCACTGAACAACGGCATACAATTATCTTGATGGTCTATATTTGACTCATGGATAGAATATATGTATATGTCACTGTTTATATATACTGAGAGTTGGCTAATAATATGTGTTCTGTACTTATAACGCGCATTACACATGGCCTTCACAGATGCACTTGCGTTTATGTTCGTTGGCTTTATATACACCTATCCTATTTATATACACCTATCCTATTTATATACACCTGTCCTATTTATATTCACCTATCCTATTTATATTCACCTGTCCTATTTACATACACCTATCCGATTTATATTCACCTATTCTATTTATATTCACCTATCCTATTTATATACACCTATCCTATTTATATACACCTATTCTATTTATATTCACCTATAATATTTATATTCACCTATCCTATTTATATACACCTATCCTATTTATATTCACCTATCCTATACCTGCAGATCGATACATGTATGATCGATCGTGATGATCCATGCGTATAATTATAATTGGCTATACATGCATGCGTATACAAAGCATGCACAGGTTAATGTGATTAATCATCAGTGTATAATTAGTTGATTCGTTCGTTTTTCTAAGAATCGAGGAGGAGCTCCGGCGGTTCCAAGCAGACCATCTCTGCATCAGATGCAGAGGCAGCAAAGGCAGCAATACTTTCAGCGCAATCGATCGACAGATACCACCGATGGCTTGTATATGAAGCATGCCCGAAGTGAACCCGGATCCAGTGACGGACTCTTCACATTCTCAGGTCAGATTCACATGCACGGCCCTTATAATACATGTAAATACCTGATCCTATACGAACTTCGTGCTACCATTTATACACATAAATTAGTGTAAATACATGTTAGAATTAGATATGCATGTATACATGCATATATAATCATATATATAATTATATATATATATATGTATATATATATATATATATATATATATATATATATATATATATATATATATATATATATATATATATATATAGGTTGAGTCATATATATGCCATAAAGTATCGCCTGCAGTTACTAAAGGTTAACCAAAGAGACTCGTATAACGAATTTCTGCAAGGTTCGTCCGTGTGTGAACGAATAATAATTATTGGTTGTTGGATTGTATGTTTTGCTTTTAAGAGGTCTTTTTCTATGAACGACCCATGCTTAGTATTCATAACACGCGGGCGCTTTTCATAACTAAGGCAGCTCGGGTGGAGTCTACCACTGGGTCATCAACCCCATCTTCGCCTTGAAGCCTCGAATCCCGAGTCTCACGACTTGTACACTAAAGAGGCAACGCTGCCAAGGTGGCGTGAGCATTACGACTCATTGCTCAGCCACCTACCCATTCATTTACTGGCTGATTGATTTGTTATTTGGTTGATTGATTGGCTAGTTGGTTGCCATGGTTGATTGATTGGCTATTACAGTTCTAGAAAATTTTTGGGGACGCCAAGGCCTGAAGGATTGCGGGCACACTTAGCATTCATGTGTACGAAACTAATTATAATATTATATTTGTGTGTATATGTAAGCCTACATTATGTAGGCCTATGTATTTGCACTTTCTACGGTGATCGATGAATTAGGATTAATATAGAATTGCACTTTATTAGATGTGAGTGCTTGTGTACTGAATTAGCGAAGATTGTCTTTGAAATGTTCTAGATTCGCCTGAAGCATATCGAAGGCCATCGGCTCATAATCCATATCCACGAACGACAGGAGGAACTCAGTCACCGCCTGCAGTCACGGACAGAAAAGGTAACTAAAATCTGTACTCACAAAGTACTTCTACCGCTGACATAAGCAGAATTACATGAGATATATGTATGTTCTGTGCAGAGGCGTAAAAAGGTTTTGAAAAGGGGGTAGGCATAATTTAAAAAATATTGCGCAAAGATTTCTTTTGTCCCCTACTTTTTTAATTTTGGCCCCCAGAAATTTGAAAAATGGGGGGCACAAGTAATCTTAACAAAAGTTATCTTAAAAGGCCATTGGAGAAATATAAAATAGAACCGATTTGGGAGGCGTATGGGGGCACTGAGCACTAGAACGGGGGGGGGGGCGATGCTCCCTCCCCCCCGCTTGTTACACCTCTGGTTCTGTGCTTGTCAGTCTGGCAGTCTATAACTAGCTTCGTTGCCTACAAACTATTTGCCGCGCTCATCATCTATGCTTTTACTTAATTTTCGATCATCGCTTTGGTTTCAGTTTCAGCTCAACAACGTCAACGTCTCAGTTTCAGATTAACCGATTTTACGATTTTTACTACAATTAAAGGTGCCTTAAATAAATAAATGATTCGATTAATTAGTTGATATCCTGCCTGATGTTTCCGTAGATGTCTTTTCGATGTATTTCGCTGGCCCTGTGGCAGGAGCTCGCCGTCCATCCACTCCAGTCTTCTTTGAGAACCAGAATCTTCCTCTCTCGTCTGCGCCTCCATACCTATTCAGCCACGGTATGCAGGCTTACCCTACACAAACCTTTGCTAACGTCTATTCGCATCTTGATTAACATGAAGGATGATGATGATGATGATGATGATGATGACGATGACAAGACTAAAGATTGCGATGATTTTGACATAAGGATGTTAAAACAATTATTTTGGTGTCTTGCAGTCTGTTTTCGTGTCCTCCTGCAGCCTTCTACTCTTCTGCCGATGATGATAACAGTGATGATGACGACGACAACGACAACGATGACGACGACGATGATGATGATGAAAGCTACGATAATGATTTCTAACAATTTGTCTATAAGTAAAACTATATGCGGGTCCTTACATATTATATTTGTGTGTGTGTATGTAGGCCTATTTATTTGCACTTTCTACGGTGATCGATGAATTAGGATTAATATAGAATTGCACTTTATTAGATGTGAGTGTTTGTGTAATGAAAATTTGAAAAATCTTTTTCAAAAATGATTTGAAAATCTCTTGTGTTCTCACTCTTGAACGTGACATATAGGCCTATAACTATATGCAACATATATCCTAAATTGACTGGCTCTGAGTTATTGCGAATTGGCTGCAGTTGATTTATGGTCTACGTTAGTCTGAAGTCTTTTAACCTTAAAAACAACTGTTCATCTGTTGCCTGCAGAAGACTCCCGATCACAAGATGATGACTCATCCGATGACTTCGAATGTCCACCTGTTTTGTCACGTTATCCATCACATCGTCGTAGTCGTCATCGTCGTCTCACGTCGTCCGGTGACAGTGAGTTGAAATTTCCCCTCATACCGTTTTCTCATCTTATATGGTTCTCTGTGTTCTCTCGTTTTGCCACCTCAGTCTTCTCGTTTTATCTCTCGATCTTTCCTATGCTGTGATCTTTTCTTATGGGCGTCGCCCGGTCTCTCTTAAATGTGTCATGAACCTATTCTAATAATTACTGTATGTGTTGTGTTTTCCGATTTATTTACCTCGCATTTCATAACTACATATGTGTACCTGCATACACACAATATTATTGACCCAATGCGCCGTTGTAATCGTACCGGGGTTGGCAGAGTTGTATGGTCTTGAGACAATGTCTCGGTCTCGAGATTTCTCGAGACACTTTTTTGGTGTCTCGGTCTCGGAAGCCTGCTGTTTTGGTCTCGCGGTAGTGTCTCGAATTTTTAGAAAATGTCTTGAAGTGAAAGTCTTGTTCTGTCTCGAACAAGCGGTCTCGATAAGTTTCGCGTTAAATGTCTTAAAATCTTGCGCTAGAAACTGAAACAGGAATCTACGAGAAACGGTAATCCAGGTTAACGCGCGAGTCACATGATACTGAAATCAATTCAATTATCTTAGAGTGGAAAAATGTCTGAAAGAGAACCTGAAATTGTTAAGTTTGCGTTTAGGCAATTTGAAGTTATTGACAAGCAATAGATAGCTATGCCGTGCCGTTGGTCATTGATGTAAAACCACCATAACCGAAACGATCGGAACAACTTCGAGTTGCTCAGGGTGAGTAACGATATGCGCAAATTTATAATTTCACTTGGTATTAAAGTATCGAGTTTGCTTGTTTAAATTAAAATCGTCTAGAATATTTCAGGCGTGTCTATAAAGGCTTTCTTTGTACTATTCAGAAGATAGGCCGAAGAAGAGATATCGAACAAGATAAAACGCGGCAATATAAAAACTGTTCTCGGGAATTGGTACTATTATATATACATATGCCCAAATAAATTTCAAATTGAAATTACAAATGAACATTTTTCCCGAGAACTGATAGTCCTGCATTCGTATTTTACAGCCTTTAGATCACTTAATTGTCTTTTACTGTCTCGTACTGTCTTGAACCTAGTGTCTCGGTCTCGGTCTTAATTGGTACCTCTCGGTCTCGGTCTTGGTACCTCACTGTCTCGGTCTCGTCTTGTCGTCTTGGTCTTGAAGTTTCAAGTCTTGGATACGACACTGGGGGTTGGTGAGATGGTAGATGACAGCCTTTGACGGTTCCGCGGCCATGACATTCTCTCCTGTCCTCTGAGCATCGACTCCAGCAGACAGTCGACGTAGAAAAAGCCTGGCGATGAGGATCAGTGAACCGCTATGTTTCCTAGGGTGACCGGACAATTCGGCGCCTGACAATTCGGCGCCGGATGAGTTTGTAAGTGTACTTAGACCAGATGTCGGTATGTAGTAACTCACATTTAAAAAAATTCAGAATGGGAGCGAAATAATATTTTTCATATTATCCAGCACATGTTTGGTTATTGTAGAGTCATGCATAGTCAACACGTAGGGACCGTGTCACCTTCTAACTAGAGTAGTCCTCCACTGTAGATAAAACTAAAGAATATTGTCTGTTTCTGACTCACATAGTAGGCCTAATAACTAGACATGTGCTGGATAATATGGAGAGCACTATTTCGCTTCAATTCTGAATTCTAAAAAAATGCTAGTTACTACATACCGACATTTGGTCTAAATACACTTACAAACTCATCCGGCGTCGAATTGTCCGGGGACCGTTTCCTAGACGAGCAGAGCCAAGACTCGGTGAATTGGAGGAAGTCAGGATCTTCACAGAGGATCATCGTGTCCAGTATTCAATGTTTAATGTTAAATTAAAAAAATACTACCATCGGATTGAGCTGGTATAGGCCCCTATAAACCGAAATGTATAGTTTGGTATAACCATACAGTATAAACACGCCGCTGCGCCACCTAACGAATGCAATGCAATGCAATACAATACTTGTTTATGTAGGTCTAAGTATGCACTTAGTGCGCTTTATCTAAGCGTTTAGGTGCCTGCTATCTTGCAAAAAATGTAAATCCTGTTCAAATGTTTTTTTGCAGTTTCGCCATTGCAAACTCAGGAGTTAACACCTTACTTCGAATATCCACGTGTTCTTCCTGAAAGACCGCACAATCGTCAGCCCGTTTCTTCCAGTAACCGTAAGTTAAACTTGATCATCAGTCTTTGTGGGCTTCATTCTGTTCAATTTTGCAACGACCATCACATTAATATGACGATTCGCATATCAGTCGTGGCTAATTTCAGATAGACCATATTTGAATCCTGATAAGCTCAGCACACACGCGTACGTAGGCTGGGACTACAATGGTGCGACGCACATCCATTCACACGAGCAGCGATGAGGAAGGATCTTACTTCATCGGACTACCATTTGACGACCAATTTGATTTGACGCAGCGCTCGTGAATAAGCTGGTGTCCTGCGCTTGGCTTTTGAGTGGCGTTTAAGAAGTTTGACGGTTACGATTATCCGATCAATTCATTGGAAAGGATGACCAGGGTCGACGCCATATACGTTCGCCATACAAAACTCTTTAAATGTCCACTTTCATTTGTAATGGACTGTGCTGAGCTTTTATTGACGCTCAACGTGTTGCAATGACAGACAAATACCTGTTTTTAAACAAATCTGTTCCAAACACGGAGTTAATTTCAGTCTGAAGGCTGTCAGAATAAATTAGGCCAATAGGTGTTATGGCATCAGATTTGCTAGATAAGACGATGTAGCTTTGTTGTTTAACCAGAGACATAAATATATCTGCCTCGTTGTACAGACAGACAAACAGACAGTCAGACAGACAAGAAAAAAGAGTGATGCTAATAATAGAACGAACCCATAATCAATAGGGTATAGGGTCTGTGTGTAATATTTAAGTCATCCTAAATACCTCTGATGACGTGGCTGTTCTACATTGAGGTCCATCACTTTCTGTTTTCAGCCTTTCAGTCCCATCATCAGCAACAACATCAGCATCAACAAGATAGGCTACCGGATGTGACATTAATCCCTCGTAGACCGACTCGAACAGCATTCATCTCGATGTCATCGTGCCCTTCACCATCTTCTCCATCGCACACTCGTTCTTCAAGAAGAAGACCCCTTCCTCCTCCTCCTTTAAGATCTCCAAACATTATTCTTCCTCCTTTTCCTCCGAGAACCCCACGCGGTCTTTCTCCTCCTTCTCCTCCTCCGAGATCTCCACGCAATCTTCCTCCTCCTTCTCCTCCTCCGAGATCTCCACGCAATCTTCCTCCTCCTTCTCCTCCTCCGAGATCTCCACGCAATCTTCCTCCTCCTTCTCCTCCTCCGAGATCTCCACGCAATCTTCCTCCTCCTTCTCCTCCCCCGAGATCTCCACGCGATGATCCTTCTCTTCCACCTATTCCTCCTCGGTTGGCCATTTTTTCTTCCATTCCACACAATGACAGCAGCGATGTCTGAGCTCCAAAAGAAAAGCGTCTATATTCATAGATATATGCATCTGTAGAAATACTTCTGAGATCTTAGTCTGATCTGAGATATGAACAGATTATGCTACATTAATTGAATACGTGTCTCTGCATATTTCATGATATTTGTATTTATCGCCTTATATTTAAGAAGGAAAGTAGGAAACTGAGTTTCCAGACATGTTTAATACTGTTAGTACATCTACATCAAGTTCTGTAATGCAACAAATAGTCAAATACCATAGCCAGTTAAAGGATTGAATAGCATAGGCCTATTTCTATTGTAATATGAAATTATGTATTTATGCACGTATTTACGTTTGTCTAAGTTGTAATTTAATTTGTAACTTTTATATATATCCATAGACAACAGCTAGAGTTGTGCAAGGATTACAACCGTGTGTAAATGTCTGTGACTCTATTCACTGATGAAGGTCACGTTATGAGTTGGCGTCAATCATGACCAACTATTTTATACATAAAGGATAATTGCTTACTGAATCTTTACCGGGTCGATTAAAGACGCAGGCACTTGAGATATACGTGGAACATATAATTTATATGGTGTGGTATCACAAAAGTTCGTTCACCGTTTTCAAAATCCGTTTTCTCGGTAAGGGCTCCATGTTTTTTCTGATATTTTGTCAGTGAATACACAAGTCAAATGAAAGATACTGGTACGAATTTGGCTTTGATCCGGTTTGTGGCTGAAATTTTATATTAAAAAATTGAAGAGAACCAGTTATCAGGAAAAACTGCCATGCGATGCAGCTTGTTCGTCATATTACCACTTTAAACAAACTATTAGGCCTAGCTATAGCCTAGCAACAATAACATAGTGATAATATTGTTACCTATGTGTTACCGACGTAGGCTATTATCGTACAGTATTTTCGTTCTGCATGCTTAATGACAACATTGACTCTATATTGTATAGACTGGATGAGCGACTGAAGTGTCCCAACTTCTATCGATCTCCACACTCGGTGGAGGCGACGTTTGAGCTGCCAACGTTCTTTGGCTCAGAATCTTTATACACGCTAAGAGACTAAATTACAAGTTCTCAATAGGAGAGAGAGGTCTGGAGTGTTAGGTGGCCAATCCTCCGACTTCATGTGTGACGGGAGGTTGTCATATATATAGCCATTTCGTCGGCACAGCTGATCGATGTATGACAGCGTGCACCATCCTGCTGAAATACTTCAAGAGCGTTGTCAACAAAATAACCTGCCGTCGTCTGATTGTCTCTCGAATACTGGATTCACGATTTGCGCGAGAATGTTTGTAATGTAGTACTGCGAGTTCTGTCCGCATGGTAGGCTGCCATTCGGCCCATTCGGTGAGACCGCTGTCCGTCATTAATTCCTCTCCACACCATCACTGACGAACTAAACTTCATCTGTGGAGCAGACAGAATGTTCTCCTCCTGTGAACCCCAACCTGAATCATTTTGTGCATTCGGTAGGTCTGCATTAAACACCTTAAACGCGCCTCATCGGTAACAAAACATATTAGACCAGTATTCCACAGTTCATTGCAGAAGAATTAGGGTGTCGTCATATCCAGGCAGGAGCCAAAAACGCACCTCGCGAACCGCATTTCAGACGTACACTGTCAAG
The DNA here is from genome assembly GCA_959347315.1 of Bimastos eiseni. Lineage (NCBI taxonomy): Eukaryota > Metazoa > Annelida > Clitellata > Crassiclitellata > Lumbricidae > Bimastos > Bimastos eiseni. The sequence continues at coordinate 23,555,560 of OY365809.1, read as the reverse complement.
CCATTTAACGCACGTTTGACTTAAATTGTTGGGGTTATATAATATGTGAAAATTTAAGAGATCAGAATAATTTAACGCAAATATTTAAAACAAAAGAATAATTTTTACCGAGATCTTTAAGTTTGAAAACGGCGAACGAAATTTTTTAGTACTTTATATATACATTTATATGTAATAATATTATATAGACCAATTGTTAATTATAGGCCTATACGTTTTATGTGAATGATATATAATTATATAAACATACACAAATTATTTATATATATATACATGCATATTATTTATATGTAAACCCAGGGCTGCAAGCATGTTGGTTTTTTGGTTATTTGGTTTTTTACACACAAAAAACAAAAAACTGGCAATTTTTTGGTTTTTTAAATATGTTTTTCTCAATTTACTAATATTACTATTATATTACTAATTATGTGTTATTCAGTCGGAAATCAAGCTAAATTAATTATATAGTCTAAACAAGTTGGAGCTCTGTTTCATGCTGTGTCTGATGCTTTTTATAGCAAAGCTGTTGTTACAAGAGCCAAAGGAAAACTAAAAACAAACAAAAACAAATAAAACAAAAAAAAAAAACAAAAAAACAACTTTTGATCTTTTAAAATCTTGGTTTTTTACACCTCTGGCAAAATCACGTGTTTCAAATACACTGTATACGGCCTATACTGTTTATAACAGACTATGCGTCTACGACATCAAGTGGCCGTCCGCCAGAGCTGATGAAAGTAAATGTACTAGAGGCCTGCGGGTAGTGCGTTTTGTCTACCCGACCCGTACCCGTAGCACAGGACCGTTACCCGTACCCGTACCCGACCCGCAATAGAATTAATGTTTTAAGCGTGTTATTCCGTTGTAGCGTCTTAATAAATTGAATTGTATATAAAAAAGAGTATCGGTCTTGGTCTTGGTCTCGGGCATTCTGTCTTGGTCTTGGACCACTCGGTCTTGGTCTTGGACCTCTCGGTCTAGGTCTCGGTCTCGAGGTTTTGGTCGCGCCCAACACTGCTCCCTACCTGACCTGAATCACCGGGTCTAGCTCTTCACGGGTCGACTGCAGACAGGGGTTTATATGCCAGGAGGCCGATGGCATCCACGCCCCAGTCAAGCGGGACTCGTGGCTAATATTCTCTCTCTCTCTCTCTCTCTCTCTCTCTCTCTCTTGTGTCATTCTTCACTCGCAAATCAGCCACACATGTAATCCAACCGTGGTATACATTCCTAAACGTTAAACGATCGTTAACCCCAACCCCTTTAAGACCGCTTTACTCTAGTTCTTATCTCAACAATTAAGCAAGAATAATGCCTTAGACTTTCTCTATAATTCTGCGAGGGACCCAACTCCTCACAATAATGCACACATTACTAATGAAACAGTTACGTACGTAGCGAATTTACTGATGAGATTATATGGAATACATCCATGTTTGTGTTGTGACATTATAGAAATTCATTTAAGACGGAACTAGTAAATAGGATAAATTTACTTAATGCGAAATAATGTAGTCAACTTAAAACTACTTGCTAAAAGTAGTCATAACTATTTCTTTAACTACTTCTTCATAACTTATTATGTGGCGTTCTGCCGCCCGAGCGTCTGCCTAGTGTTCGGACGGTGTCGACTCCAGCTCGCGAACACATCCGGAGTCGCCCAAATGGTTGCGCTCTATATCTACCTGGATGATCACTCTCATCAGGCTAGATTAAGAATGTGCCTCTTCTCCAAGAAAGGTAACACTGTTCGAATTAGTCACGAGGTCTGACTCTGCCTATTCCGAGGTCGCCGGATGGGCAACGTTCTGAGGATGGCCGTACTCAAAACAGGGTTCGTAATCATACCGGCAGGAGTCTTTCTCGCCTTGACTACCTTCCAAGCCACTAGCCTCTTCTTCCTCTCTACCTGATGTCGTACCATTCAGCATCTTGTGACACTGAAACTATCGCCAATAAGGGACACCAAACGTTCTCTTAAGTTACGAGGTTCAGAATGATATACTTGAAACAAGTCCCTACACAACTCTCGGTAGAAATTGAACGTCTTGTACTCCTAGACATTACTGTTGTCAGCTGTCTCAACTCTGTTGTCCTAGACACTAACAGCCTCACCGCTCTTCGTTATATCATGCCAGACACGCTATCACGCCTTCTGCTCAACAAGTATCTCTCGGTCTATTTCCGTGTATGGCATAAAGGCCCCACACGTATATTTTATCGTGCACCAAAATTGATGGAGTAAGTTCCCGTCCTCTGTGTTGGCAGTTACCCACCAACAGTGATATATTCTGCTTCGATAAAAATGACACTGGCATGGTATTCAAGGACTGATAGTGAAAGTCTTCTGTCCATAACCTTCGCTATCTGCACACAGATCTTCGATTCGACCTGCGCGCGAGGGGGCCCGACCTCGCACTTCAGTCAGTTCTCGGAGCTGTGTATGACGACAAGCAAATATGTAGGCCTATTCAACTGGGTACCCGAATACCCAAACGTGCTCGTATCGATCAGTTCGATCAGACACACAAGTAGATACACTTCGGGAAAACGAGAGGAGTACCTATGACCGACGTAGGTAGCCAACAAGAATATTTACGTATCGATCAATTCTTGGTCTACTTGTTACCTTTATCCTGGGTTTCCGACTGCCCAGACTTTCACGTCTGCTTTCATCTGTTTCATACTTGGGTGTCGGACGACAAGGGACAACCCAGACTTTCACGTGCCTCTTGGTCCATTTCCGTGTGTGGCATACCGGCCTCACACGCATAAGTTATCATGCATGCGATTGACCGTCCTCTGCGTTGGAGTAACTATGACCAACGTAGGTAACAAACAAGAGTATTTTTCGAGATATTTGGGTTGTAACCTGAAGGTATCAATCGGCACCAGTGTTTTCTCTTGCTTGTAACGTGCTCTTCTAACGTGGTCACCCTCCACGTGTAATTCCAGCGGGTCCTTCGGGAATTTCCCCGATACTTCTATCGAACGGCCACCCTAGGCTAACTCTGTCACGGTCTGTAACACCTTCGGCCACCGGGACCTCTCTGACTATATCCGATCGCTAATCCTGGAACTTAGCCAGTCTGTATCTATCACGGCCACCCGAACGCTTTCACAGTCTGTTTATTTGGTAGGCTCTTCGGGAATTTTACCCGCGTTGTATCTGTCTCGGCCACCCAAACTTTCACGGTCTCAGCCACTCAAACTTGAACGATCTCGACCACCCGAACTTTCTCGATCTCGGTCACCCAAACTTTAACGATCTCGGCTACCAGAACTTCGACGGTCTCCGACAACCCAAGTGCTGCCGGAAAATCCCGAGAGTAACTATGACCGCACTAGGTAGCCAGCAAGAATATTTCTCGGCCTGCTTTCATCTGATACATACCTTAGTATCCGTTCACCCCGACTCTCACATGTCTGTAACTCTCATGGACTGCGTTTATTTCTCCCATCGTAGGATTATTTATAGACTTGTCACCCAGAGCTCTGATCAACGGTAATGCACCAATTCTCGTAAACTTCGTTTCTCAGACTCGATTCTCTCACAGGCACCTGAGGTAAGTGTCACCACGTTACCTCCATGTTTCACACAGACCTGTATTATTATGATCTGTATTATTATAATCACTTCTTTCTCTAAAACAATTGTACTCTCTTTTACACACCGGAACGAACCACGGACAGCTCTTTCGAGGAAGTCCCCGAAAAGAGTTTATGTAGTTAGATCTACAAGGAGAAATTCGGTAGCCAAGTATACATATTTACGGGAAACCGCAAGGAGAAAAGAATATGCGGAAACGCCCGCAATTGATGAGGTATGGGCACCAATGGAAACCTTCCCTGTATCGAACGCACCAATGGGGATCACCCTCCCAGTTTTATCGAACGCATTTATGTTTCCCAGTATGTGTCAACGGCTTCACCGGTAGCTCTCTCGGTCTGAATTCAACTCCTCCAACGGGGTCGCCCGTCCCGTATTAATCCAACATGTTCACTGGGGAACCCTTCCCGTATATTGTCTCAACGGCCGCCGTAATCTGTCTCGCTATTTTCGATCGACTCCGCTTGGGATTTACCCGGCATATTGTATCAACGGCCACCGACGGATCACCATCTTCCCGTATTCCCGAACAGAACTGTCATTCATTTATTTCCAACGATCGGACTTTACCCCACTCTCGAACGGCACCCAGACTTGTGAGCATTCCTCACGATCGGTATTTTCCCAGTCAGCCTGTTGACTCCTACGATCAGGGCACGGTCCGTCTTGCGATCGACGGCAGAGGGGCCCACCTCGCCAGATCAGCGAAATGCAGCACCGGCCTGACCGCGAGATTGGCTGTCACTAGAAGTCGTATTTATATGGGAAACTTACGATCACTCAAAGACCTCTGGAGCGGTATGCGAGAACCACTCTACATATGAAGCAGTACGAACCACTGCTCCACATATATAGTAATGCAACGTGTGTCAGGCTATACTCAAGCCAATTCATGCGTCTGCAAGCTATGCGCTAACTTAAAAACCACCGATCGGTCTTCCTTCCTATACCAACTCTGCAAAAAAAACATATATAGTAATGCAACGTGTGTCAGGCTATACTCAAGCCAATTCATGCGTCTGCAAGCTATGCGCTAACTTAAAAACCACCGATCGGTCTTCCTTCCTATACCAACTCTGCAAAAAAAACACGCTAAAATAACGCTATGGCGAGCCGATTATTTATTATTAACTACTTAATTCAAGCCTTGCGGCCTGTCCGCCACAGTTATAACTACTAGGCAACTACTTCCATACAGTAGTCATAACTAGGCCTACTAGTTATTAACTACAGTAATTAAAAGTGCCCAGCATTGCCTTTTAGATCTGGTTTGAGTAGGCCCGGCCTACGTCAGTAATTCGTTAATACGATTATACTGCTCTTGACTTGCAAACTGCTGTGATGCATAAGGATGCAGCTACTTCTTTAGTTATTAGTATTTGTTAAAATCGTTATTCATTACAAGTAAAATTTAAAATTTACCCTTAGTATATTAAGCTTACAGAACTTAGTTCAGTTTGAGGTTATGCTTTTATATTATTTGATGCCTCGTTTTAAGCAGAGGCCCAAGCTAAGTGACGTGTCCTGGCCCTCCTCTGATAGGGTTTGAACACCTGCATAATAATTATTAAGCGGTCAGAAGTTCTGATCCTCGTTTGAGTCAAGTGCTCATTTGTCACGTGCTGAAACTCCAGTGAAAGCGCTCAAAGACGGCGTTATAGTTTATCGGCGCTGGCTACTAAAGATTGAGAACAAGAACGCCAACCAATAACGCTATGGTTACATTTACCTCAGTTGTCCGTTATGTGGAGCAGAACTTTGGTTTATCTGTGATAATAGGTCAGTTCGGTTACGTAAACAGTCCTCTCCGCCTCATTTTGCGTGGTTTGCACGCGTAATACGCGTGACGCAGTTAATTGAACAGATTCCCAAAAATCGTGGCGTGTCGTTTTATTGCGTTGACATAATTTTGGTTGTGGTAGGAAAATGGCCGGTGCGTCTGAATGTAACGGCTGTGTGAATGAGAAGAAAAAGCCTAGGATCATCGTAATTGGAGCTGGCATATCTGGGATCGCCGCAGCAGACATGCTGTGTCAGGAAGGTTTCAACGATATCGTTGTTCTCGAAGCAACGGATAGGATTGGAGGACGAATTTGGTCGATTGAACTCGGTAAGTAGACCGACAGGTAAAAGAATAGTATCGGGGCCGTACGTTTTGGGTAAAATGCAGGATAAATCTTTTGCGACCGATAATTTGGCCGCAATATCAGCGAGAAATTTACTTCTGAGGCCGAAGACGTATACAATTCCGGTGGTGAGGATCTTTGTGAATGCACAACTTTCAGCGTATAGTAGACTAGTAGTATTGGGCTTGCTGCTACTAGCTGGAACAAAATGGAGCTGGTGATCTATGATTTTCTGATTTAAAAGGGACGTGCAAATGAAATTCTTGGCCATCCTTGATTTTACAAGGAATCTCTTTGCTGAATTTGCCTGGGAAGTATCGACTCAGGACGGTCAGCCACAGTCGTGATGTCATCAATTCTGTCACAGGAAGGAGCTAACACAATTGATGACGAAGGTTATTGGAAGTGGACCAAATCTGTGTTTGATACCATGAATAAGACGTCCAAGAATATGATTCCAAGCTACCTGGATGAGGTCTTGTATCGTTAATGTTTGGAACTACCTGTGATCTGGCATATGTTTACATTCTGCACCACATTGTTGAATGTTATCTATGCTAGACTGGTGACAATGATGGCATTTTGACGCTGAGTTGAAGGTGGTGTTTTCAATTCAGGCAAATAACAAAGCATAGAATGGCGCTTTTTGGGACACCATATGCATATGAAGGGATATGCAATGGCAGGATACATTATATTATAGGCCATCTCTACGTAAATATAGTGAGTGTATGTTTCAGGGGACCATTAGCAGCACTGAACACACGTTGCTAACGTTCAGCTCTGATAATATATATTTGCTTATTAACAGACAAAGATAGATTGTGTTTTTGGTTATGAATGTAACAGGCTTTATATGAGGTTAGTTTGTACGTGCTTTGGAGGTTGTAGTTGTAAAATTATATTGGTGTTTTATTTATTTAATTATGTGAATACATTTTTGATACAAACACTTTGACCATTTCAGGAGTGCTCTGGTTGGTTTTGAATTTTTAATATTTAATTTACATCTACTGGCATGTTTAAATTACCTTCAGTGCCTCTGAAAGACCTCTTAGATGAGCTGTTTAAAGATCTTTCAGAAATGCTATGTTAGAATTCCGCCATTTTGGTACAGATGAGTTACTGGAATTGCATATGGTACATAGGACATGTCTTGTTAGTTTGCACTCGCCTTTGTGGAGTACATAAAAAAATATATAGGATGCTTTGGAATGGTTTAAATTGAGTGTAATGGGGTGAGAGCTGTAACTATCATAACTGACAACAGTTTTTGAGTGGCATGGTTGTATAATGAATGCAGTGCAGTGTTGCAGCTGTAACTAGCCAGAAGCACTGCCTACATTAGTTCTTGACTTCTGTAACAGTTTTGCTTCTTGAAATGACATTAATAATGTCACTGGAAAAATATAATTGATCTAAATGGATTGAATTCATTATTTTTCTATCTGTTGTAATATATTACAATTCAATATTACAAGCACAACTTCAATGTGTTAATATTCTAGTGGTGTGGGATGGCTGTTGTAGAATCGGAAAAAGGTCTGACAGTGGAACTGGGTGCCAACTGGATTCATGGAATAGAACTCAACCCAATCTACTGCATTGCTATCAAGCATAACCTGCTCTCAACCCAATACAAGGGGCGCAACCTGGGCAAGAAGATGATCTTTCTGATGGAGACTGGTGATCCAGTCCATACTCGTATCATTGGAGATGTGGACCTCCACTATGGTATGCTGATCAGTGAGTGTGAGGAGTTCTACAAGCAGCAGATCCCAACACCCTATGAAGACGACAGTGTGGGTGCATATGTTGAAAGGGAATTTGACGACAAGATTTCTCGTTTCGTGGGCGAAGAGCATCGTCTGAGAGAGCTGATGATTACGCAGAGACTGCTTGGTGAATGTATCATCAGTGGAGCTCATACGATGCGTGACGTGGCACTCAGTGAGGTCGGCTGTTTTGAGGAGCTCGAAGGCGTTCATTACGTCATTCCAGCCGGCTTTGACAGGATAGTGCACATGTTGAAGAAGAGCGTTCCACCGGAAAGAATTCTGCTCAATCGCCCAGTTACTCTGATCTCATGGAATTCAGAGGCTGTTATCGATTCAGGAGGATATCCGGTGTGTGTCGAGTGTGAAAATGGAGAGAAGTACTCTGGTGACATCTGTTTAGTAACGGTTTCCCTTGGCTACCTTAAACAGCATGGTGACCGGCTGTTCTGGCCTAGGCTTCCTGAATTCAAGCAGAAGGCAATCGAGAATATAGCCATGGGAACAGTCAACAAAGTAATACTTGAATTTGATGGACAGGTTCTGCCAAATGAGATTTTTAGACTTGAAATGGTTTGGGATCGGAGGAATGTTGAAAATGAGGATATTGCACAAAGCTGGGTTAAGAAGATTCCGTCTTTTGAAGCAATATCAGAGAATGTTCTAATGGGTAAGTTGACAGGCATTTTATACTTTAACAGTTTCCTATCATTTGATGAATGATATCTATTTTGTCATTATGTGATTTGAAGACGTGATGTTTATTGTATAATTGTGGGTTAGTATAAGTGTTTACTTTTGAAAACGGTCTTGGAGAATCATGTGAGATTTGGCTTAAGAACACGATATGAGCATTGATCAGATGCATGAAAACTTGAATATGCCCATGATTTGGTATCATCTGTTAGTGTAATCTTTTCTTGTTTTAGAGTATGGTTACAACAATAGGCATGCATTCTCTAATTTTGAATTAATCATTTACAAAGGCAATGGTCTTGAATTTGCCCCTTTTTCTCATCTGTCGGTTGCTACAGGAAAGCATAAAGGAACGAATAGTATTAATTAGCTACACTGGCAATGGTGTCTGATGCACAAGGCGTTAAACACTACATCTGTATTTGATAGTATGTTTACGGACATCCAGAACGATGTCGCTTACATTTTTTACCCATGGCTGACTTAAGGAATTGATCTTTTTCTTACTGACTTCCATTTGCTTACTGGCCATATTGTTGGATAGACTTTTTCTCTTTGTTATTGAATCTTGATGAGCAGAATTTTTTTTTTTGTCCTAAGAAAGGTTCACGAGTGGAACGCTCTTGACCATATGAAATTTTTTATAAAACTTTCTAGTACAAATTTCTAGGTCAACATAACTATTTTCAGCACACAGTTTACTTTAAATTGCGATATTTGATCAATTTTAGTTTCAAATAGCATCATTCGCCGAAATTTGACATGATAACTGCCATTTGCATTCACATTAATTGAAGACTGTGCTAATTTTAATATCAAGTAAGGCTGATATTTCATAAAGCCACGGCCTGACTCAAAGCGCTTGCCGAATGGAACACTCACAATCAAGTAGACCTACACAGGAACAATTTCAGGGCAAAGTTGCATATCCACGAGTTAAAAATTCAGGCGTTAGTGGACTGTAAGGGGAGTATTTTCAGGGCCGTACCGAGCTATAATTGTGCCCTGAGCCTAGCATCAATTTGGCTCCCCTACAATTTGAAAATAGTGCATTTTATGGAATAATAAGTTATTTCATCCTGAAATTTGCACCCTTTACACATTTGCGCCCTAGTCCACGGTCCCGCTGGCCCCTCCCTCGGTACGGCCCTGAGTATTTCATAAAACATTCTTGATTTTAGTGCATTAAAATATGACCCTTAGCTAGAATGATTTGATACTACTGATAGGTACAAACATAATCATTGAAAGCTGATTGGACTTGAATTTTCTTTGCGGGTTTTTAACTGAGCACTGACATCTAAACTGCATTACAGATTATTCTATGATTGATTTTTTTTAGTTATTTATAATTCAGACTCACATTTTACAATGTGGATGAGCACGCACATAGTTACTATTAGCCGTGGAAAGTTTTCAGTCAAGTTACAGGTTGTAGCGTCGGTATACAAGTACTACATAGTCAATGAGCTGGCATTATAGTACTGTTCTTGTTGAGATAAGTTGCAATGAGTGGAATTTTATGTCAAATTTAATAGGGTAACTGGTGTCTGCTGTGGAAATACTTGGTCTTAAGCATATGTGACATGAATTAGATGGGCTATCGGATTTTGATTGCTGTTGGCTTGTCATATCTTTAACAGCAAGGACTGACATTTGCTGGACAAGAACTTTTTGTCTTGACAATGAATTCAAGGCTATAGGGTTGGTGTTGATATCTGCCAGTGAGTTGTTCAGGGTCCCTCTGATCAGGCACTGAGTGTTGTAGGAAGATAGACTTCATGTACCTATGAACTCTCGTTGGTTTTAACATAAACTCCTGAGATATTTAACACATTCTGACATCTCATAATTTTTGGTATGTGGATGGTTTATTTGTCTTTGGATGCAATGTTTAGGGCCTTTTAGCACTATGCTTGCGTTAATGTTCCCTGGTTTATAGCTATGTTCTGTTGTATTAGGTACAAAATTATGATTGAATAGATGTTATTACCCTGCTCAATCAAGGGCAGATGATGATGATGATTGAAACAAACTTTCAGTCTGAAATAAACTACCAGACTGCAGACATTGAAACCCTCGACTCCTGTGACCTTTTTAATTCAACCATTCATTCCATAGTTGATGGGCTGTTGCCACTCTGAGAAGATAGCATCAAACTCAATCTGTGTGGTTCAATATCTAGTGTACATCAAAGCACTGGACAGTTAGGTGTGTATATTCAGGTATTTAAGGGATTAATGGACAGCAGTCAACAGGTCTGCACTCTGAAGCTACTGCAGGAAAGAACCGCTTGTTGCCAAATGCCATTTTCTGCATCTGTAAATAAGCTGGTTCTCGTGACTTCGCTTTTGTGGGCACTGTAGAAATGTTGAGATTACGATTTTCAGTGTGAGCAATCATCGTTTGATACAGTTTTAGGATTATGGCTGTGTTCCAACTTAAGAGTTTCAACTCTGTACCTTTTCTTATCCATTGGCATTTTAAGGAAAGCTGTGGCCCTGATGAACTTGTAATTAGGTCATGCCTTATACTTCGGATTCTAACTGATGAACAAGGTCCTCAGTATAGTTGTCAGGATAATGCATCTCTATCAAGGTCTCTCTGTTTAAAAATTCTATATCTAAGTCAACATGACCTTTACTTAGTCTAAGTCCACGAGAGAGGTATAGATAACCGAGTGCTAGTCTTGAGGCCACAGTCAGTCAGTGCTACCAACAACAGTGAACTTGTTTATCATAATATTTCTACAATGACTTTGAGGTCACTTTGCTGATCAGTTGAGTTTGTTATTTTCCGTTTGTTCTACTCACTCGATCCGTACACAGCAGTGCTGTCCTTAATGCAGCTGTTGGTAACTGCTGTAATTAATTCAGTCAGAAGTTGACTTTTGTCCAGTGACATCATCAGTGACATCTACTGCATTTGCTGCTCTTTGTTTATAATGTTTATGTTCTTGATATCCTGTCCTCTATAGGGTGGCTGTCTGGAAAGGAGGCAGAGTACATGGAGAAACTGTCCGATGAGGAAGTGGGAAAGAAATGCGTTGAAGTTCTAACAGCATTTCTACGCAAAACAATTAGAAAGATGCCAAACTTAAAGAAAGTCACTCGGTGGGTCATTATTGTGAGCTGGTAGTCTAGTTTTGATGCTTCATTTCTTCACGGTGTTCGTGAGTAATATATTAATATAGCACATTTTTATGACTGAGGATTGACCGTTTGTTAATTCTCTGGTTGCACGAAATAAATTCTCTTAATGCAAATGAAATATTAAAGTCAGTTTGTTCTAGTGCTACAAGCTTTATTGACATGTGGCATGTAACAACTAGACATGTAGTCAGTTATATCTTTGACACCTATTCAGGCGAGAAGTATTGGCAATTCACCGGAGTTTGTGATGGGTGAAAGGTGGTTGGATGATAAAGCCTTGGTGTCATGCTGCTACATCCTGGAATTGAATTCTGTAAAAACATTAATAGGATTTCTTGCTTAGTTATTGTATCTCTGAAACCATCTTGCTGGATTCTTTCTTGTTTGACTATGGTTTAGACAAGAATTTATACTTAACATCTCAGTTTTTGACAGATGTATTGAATGCACTGTTTTATGCCTCATCTTAATTAATTAAGAAATTTGAATGTGACACAGTAGTTAATGCTTTAAAACTGCTGGTCTTGTTCTTATTTAATTGCTGATTGTTTTTTTTCTTGTTTAATTACAGGAGCTGTTGCTCTCATTACCACATTGTTGTTGTTAGGGCTATACACTGCCTAGTTACTGAAGGTTAATTATGCAATTTACATACTGAAATTATTGTATCGTATTTATTGCTGTGTGTTTTGTATCAAGGTCATTCTGGAAGAGTAACCCATACACAATCGGCTCCTATTGTCACATCCCAGTTGGTGCAGAGGTGACAGATATCGATCGAATGGGAGAACCCGTCTGTAATGATAAAGATGAGGTATTACTTTCTTTTAAAATAATATCATCTCAAATTTTATTATATTAGATAGGTTATTAACCATCATGTGGTAGAAGGTCATGCAAAAGTATCATCAAAATGTGTCTTCAATATATTTTGTTTTTATTTATTTATGTATAGGACATATTGCTCATGCAATGGCAGTAAGGTCTGATTGTGAGATGGCTAAGATGTGCTTTCGCTTTGGTTCCAGATATAGTCTTTAATAAGCTGGAGTAAAATAGTGAAACATGACTCGTGACTTAAATTATGGTTGATTTGGCAAGTTCATTGATCTATCTGTTTTTCTTATGGTCATGTTTTTTGACTGCAATGATGAGCCAAAAAAATATATGGTGTACAATGTTTGACACTTTGAAGTGGGGTAAAGCAGTCTTGCTGAAAAGTTTGTTAAGCTATGACTGTTGTGGTTTTCTTGTTTCAGCCAGTCCTCTTATTTGCTGGTGAGGCAACTCATCCCAAGTTCTATTCAAGTTCACATGGTGCCCTGTTGAGTGGCGAAAGAGAGGCGAAACGTATCATCGACCTTTATTGTCAGTAGACGTTTAAAAATAAAGAAATTTGTACGACAAATTCTGCGACCTAATATTTCTCCAGGTGAAACAAGTGCCACAGATGAGAGGCTGAGAGCAACGTATTTTCGAAAAGATTTCCTTTTTAGAATGAAAGCAGTTCATGTAATTGGAGTCGTATATCAACCAGTCACTACTTCATGCACATTGCTTTTCAATGCCTTCATCCGTAATACAGGGTTTAATTGGCTAAGTCACTAGTCTGCTACTGTTCAGTTTATGCTGTATGTCTGTCATATTCAGCTATTTGTATACTTTAACAAGCACAACTGCCTGCGGTTGCAATCTCGATCATTTTTAAAATGAATCTGACCAAATCGTCTTTGGAGGCTGTTGTCGTGTACTTTATTTACTTTATATAGAAATCATTTGAGCGTTGACCCATTCATAAAAGTTATATAGAAATCATTTTAAAATTTGATTATGGTAAATTTTCAATTAGTTTGAAAACTGGAATGTTGTGTGGTTTTATCCTGTTCGTTAATTTTTGCTGGTGGCTTTTGAAAAATACTAAGAGAATACTGACAGTGCTTTGACTGCCTAGACTATATCTTCTGAAATTGTTTTCATTCAGCATGCATGATTGGTGAGGTAGAACAGTCAAAGACGGATTTTTTTGGTTCATTGGTACAGCTGTTTTTACTTCATGAATCAGTATTTTGTCTGTAAGCTATTTTTATATGTTAATTGAGCTTGTGTTCACAAGTGAGGTCTTTCACTGAGATTCTGCTAGGACTTCTAATATCTGTCTGTTTTGTTGCAGTGTTTGTCTTAAGCTGTAAATGTGATTAGTCATCTTTTAAACCTCAGCTGAATTGATGAACCATAAATATCTGATTAACTGGTTTTTATCAAGAGATTGCTTTACAGAGAGGAAGTAGTTTAATACTGAATGATGCCTCAATAGTGTGTGACCAACGAATTTATGAAACATTGTGCAGCGTTGCTTATAATCAGATTTTTTTACATATAAATTTCTGTGTCACTTGGTTTTGTGAAATTGAAGCAGGTACAATTTGTACAGATGTTTAGTAATAATATTAATAATAATGACAACTTATATGGCTCTGTTATGTAGCCATACCACTGCAAGGTTGCCATAGAATTTACATGCGGGATAGTCTTTTGCAAACAAATACGGTTTGAGCTTAGATTTGAAGAACTCTACTGAGTGGCCTCCTATCTGATAGTCGGTGGAAGTTCCTACAGGAACGGTGGCTGAGAAAGCGTGATTGCTGAAGCGCATCCTCATCATCCGTAAAATCTTCTTAAGTGTTCTAAGTTGCAACTCAGATGCAGAGGTGTGAGTCTCGATGCAATAGTTACGCAAATACTCAGACATTGTACAATGTTTGATGAGAACTTCCTATATTTACTGAGATAATTTTACCATAGTTTGCTCTAAGTGTTGCATTACAAATGGTGACATTGACGTAGCTTATTGTAATGTCTTTGATTTATTTTTAAATGTTTCTAGATTTAACTTTTGGTAGACTGATTTGAAGGGTATCCCTCTGTTAGTAATGTTTACAGAGTAAGGCAATGGCCTTTTTATAATGAACGTGGTACAATTTTTCTGTGTGCTTCGTTTCATATAAATTTGAATTAGCTTTGTGCAAAAGACATGCATAAAATTTGAATCGTGTTTTGGTGTTTGGTTAGTTTGTACAGGATATAGATAGCTTCTTACTGGTTAGATATTTGTGTTTTGAAATGCATGTGGTAGGACAAAAGAGATTGGATTGAAAGTGATTGATGTCTTTGAAAATTGCTTATGTTGATATTCTGCATCAGCAAGTTGAGATTGTGTATGGTGAGTAAGCCTCTTTCAGGAGATGATGTGTGCCTTCTGAATGTTTTAGAATAGACAGCAAAGCTAAGAGCGGCTATTAAATGCCTTGCCCTATATTCCCATTGTCTGTACTAATTGCTGTTGCATTATACAGTTACATTACTTCTTAGTCTCTTTCAGTAAGTATCATGGCTCAGTGACCAATATCTCGGCAAAGCATTCCTCCTATGTAATAATAGTAATGCTATTGTCTGTTTTCTGGTCGTCCAATGTTATCATAAGCGCTTGTAACAGAGGCGCTCATAATATGTACAGTATAATGTAATTGAGGAGCTGTAGAAATTGTCCGCTTAATGGGTAGGCCCAGTATCTATAATTTTTGCTTTGTCTCTTAAGACCTGATTTTATAACACTTCAAACAACTGTTTCCTAACTCTGTTTCTGCTATTTTTGTATTCTGATTACAAGACCTCTTCTACTTGTTCTCTACTTTTTCAAGCAGGTTCAAATGTTAGACGTCACCATTCCTCTCTCCTCTGCACTTCCTCTTTGAGTCTCTGGTAGCCGTCTGGCATCATCCAGTCCAGCATCATTCGTCTTGGTCTTCCTCTTCCGCATTTTCCTTCAATCTTCTCTTCTATGATCGTTTTCATCGTTGAGTTTCCTCATAACACATGCCCTATCCATCTCCGTTGTCTTTGTCTTATCGTGCATAGTAGACTTCTTTCTTCTATCTCCCATAGGACAAGATTGCACTTGTCATAATCACCTCCCAAATAAGAGCCATAGTCATTAACTAGACATCATTGTGTGGCAGCAGGTTTGACTTAACTATTGTAATCTTATATGATGGTTGTTTGTTCATATTTAGCCAATGCACACCCAAAGTTGTCATGTTAAATTGGAGTTGTATAGTTTTAATTGGTATTGTTTCTTTGGTGACATTGTTCATGTTGCTCCTGCCTGAGAGTTTTATAATGAATTCGCTTCTAATTGTTTTCTTGCTTATACATCATCATGTACATAGAACCTTCTAGAAACCTCTCAACTGGGAAATGATGTGCAAATGGTAGAAAATTGTAGGAGAATGATGCTCAAATAGTGATAATAGTCTAAATTGGCAGGCTCTGTGTAAGACCAAGCCAGCCGATTCTTCTCATTTACGATTAAGTGATAAGTTCAGAAAGTTCTTGTGACATGAAGTACTTGGGACAAGAAATATATAAGATTGTAATGACAGCTGAAGGAAGCATCTTAAGTGCATAGTTGTGTGCACTGACTGGAACCCTTAATGCAGGTTGTAGAATACATCTGATCTGAATGTTCCTCTGCTAGCAGATTTAAAGTTAAGCACATCATCATATTCATGTCTTTAAGATCACCCAAAACCTTTCTAGAGTGCCATTGGCGGGTGGGGTCGATCCAGTGAGTTTATTTGTGCTTCTTGCTTTATCAACTGGAGGGTAATTACATTTACAAGTGTGCCAGAGTTCAGTTCTATTTAAAATATTGATTTCCTTTACAGTTTTATGTGCTGCATAGCCATTTATAAATTGATTTTCAGTAACTGACTTAATTAAGTCAGGGGTGTCGAATAACTGGCAATCTTTTTCTGGCTCGCAAGGCCTTGCCTAAAGACTACTGTGATATTAAACTTTGGACTTATAATGAAGATAATTTGACTGTTTGTATGCTGAAAATTGCATCCTATAAGATTTATTTTTAAAAACATTTCTGGGGCGAAAAGCCAAGCTTTCTTCAAGACTACCAGACTTAATTTGGTCAGGAACCTTGGGCACCCTTTCTCGGCAACTTGCTGTAAAATATTGATCCACCATTAAAAAGGTATAGGTCATGTGATTGATTGGTGATCAAGTCGCTTTTGAATTTGTTATCTCATTGAACTGAATTTGTGTTTATATTTGGGCTTGTCTAGTTTTCAGTTTCGAGTATGAATGTAGAAAGAATGAAATTTCTGTAGATATTATTTCTTTTAATGAACTTGTAGGTCCCAGTTGATTTGTAAATACTAAACTACAGCTCTGTGAAGTGTTATTTTTTTATGTAAATGCTATGCTACAGGCCAAAATACTAAGCTGACCTTGCGTTGTGTTACATCATATGAACATTATGTAAAAGGCATTGTTTTGATGCTGTTTATCTGAATCATCGTATCATAAGAACTAAATTTATTCAAGATTGAATGCCCTTGCTAAGTTGACCATTGCTAACCCTATCTAACTTTACGCTTGACGAGGCTTCAACTTAAAGTGAAGGGATGTAGATGAAAGTGACAGTTAGAACAGAAAGCATTACATCATTCCAATCAAATTAAACCTAATTAATGATCCATTATTTCATGGCAGATCGGTACACTGTTTCTGCCTCACTCTGGCCGCCATTGTTGAGCACGATAGAGTGGTGGCTACTTCATAGTCAGACGTTGTAGATTGAGACTGCGTGGTAACTTGAATGTTGAAATCCAATAATGCGCACAACTATTAATGTATATGGATGATACATTATTTCGTATGAACATGTGTGAATATGCATTAGCCGAATTGCTTCCAGAATGTGGAAGAAATGCAGAATTGTTGTTTTTTCTGTATACATTTATGTCTTTGATTTTTCGTATGTATAAATGTATAAGTATACCAGTATACATGTGTTTACAATGTTGAGATGGTTAGATTAAAGGACTACTTATTCTGCTCAGTGTTTTACAATCCCTCAGTTCAACCCTTGCATTATTTTTGTCTAGTGATGCTACCATACTGTCTCTACATAGCAGCCTTTTGTCTCTATAATTGAATCTTTACCTTAAGTGTGTGTCATCTTTATTAATTACAGTTTACATATCCTTATTAATTAATTAATCACATAAAATTAAAAACCAAGAGATTCTACCGGCTGTCATTAATTATTAGCATACACTTAACATTTTCATGACGAGCTCCATTGGTTTCATATGTATAAATGTATAATGCATACATTTTAGTAAACAATCATCACTAAAAGATTAAAAGATTGTTAGGCAGAGACAGATGAACCTATAGTTATTGTAATATCCAAACTTTTAAAGTAAAGTGCCACTCGAAAGCCAAGAGCAGGGCACCAGCTTATTCACGAGTGCTGTAGTATCATCCTGCAGAGAATAACCTGAAGGCAGTGAATTGATTATCACGGTTAAGATGATAATCATAAGGCAGTGTGCAGATATGCACCGTCCACCAAAAATAACGATAGCAGGCTTAGCAGAGTGTAGCTGCTAAATATTGGAGGGACTTAGTTTTGGCCAAGATCAATGCATGGATGTTGGCTTGTGCCTTATCGATGCTAGTTTACAAATGGTAACATCAGGACAAAACTTAAAATCAACACAGCATCATACTAGTGTCACATGAGACCAAAATGATCTTATAGAAATTCTGTTAGTTTTTGAATTTACTACACAAGCAAGTATTGTGATATTTCTAAATTGAACTAACATGAAATTAATTGAGTTTAGTAAAGAGTATTTTGCTCACTTCACCTGTAATACTGCTATTATTAATATAAGAAACTTTCATGTGCCCACCTTGAAGTCACATTTGCCTACAAGATTATTTAATTTATACTTGGGGCACTTAAACTGGACATAAAGACATGCAACAAAGCACCCATTTGACCTTGCAAGTATGTTGGTAATTGAGATATCCAATTTCACTCAGATATGTGCATAGATAATAATATGCATATCATGTAGAAATATATTGATACAATGATGTTATTTGTAGTTTTTTTGCCTGTATTATGTGAACATTTCCATTGATCAAATATTTAGTTCCTGGGTTTGTGAGTTGCCTTATACATCAATCAATCAACCAACCAATCAATCAATATAAGTATATTTGGCAATCAAAAAACAAATTTACATGAAAACGTTCTAACAAGGATAATTTACAATTGCACCAGAGTGAATGAATGAATGGAATGAAGTAGCCTGTAAAAACTTTGGTGATAAAGTATGGATAACAACTGTATTGCAATAGTTTGCCACAGTAGAATCTATCCAGGATGTCCATTTTTACTTTTTAGTTTTTGCCTTTGTCAACTATGCACTCAGAATGCTTCCTTCAGCTGTCACTACAATCTGGTATATTTCTTGTCCCAAGTACATCGTGTTAGCTTCTTGTCAAAATGTTTGTTTGGAAGTTGATTTCAACATAAATAAAATATAAGTAGCTGAATGTGTATGCAGTAGATTATTCCTTTTGTTTGAGATCAATTATGAATTTCATTTTCCGAAATGTGATACCGCCCTTCTTCCAACATCTTTTTGCTCAGAAGTGCATACACACGCCTTGACGGCGCAATTGCAGTTGTACTGCAATGCAATGTAGCAAGAAATGTTTATCATTCTGTCTATCAACTCCAAGTAAACAAGTGGTTCTATTGTTGCTTGCATATAATTCATTTAATTGCAATGATTTGCTGGCCTCATTTGCTACGGTTGATTTGTTGTTTGCTTTTTGGGGTTGTCTTAAATAAATCATGTTCATAATGAGCTTGAAATTATATTTCTGAAGGAGCAGAGCTTTTGTGTTCCATATGCATGCTTTAATTCCAATGCCCATGCATGCTTTAATTCCAATGCCCAATAGTCGAAGGCTGTGGCCTTGTAGTCTATGGGTCTGTGGGCTGCAGCAAGTTACCCATAAAAGGCAGTTTTGGAGACACTTTCATATAATGCAGTGTATAGTGCAGTGTCAACCTAACAACCAGATATGTTTCAAGTACTCTGGTTGCAGCTAGCAGTACATAGGACTCTAGTATGAGTACAAGTACACGTGGCTGTTGTAAGAACGAGATATTTTACTTCCTTAACAAAAGGATGTTGTAATGCTACATGCACTCATTTAGAATTGCTTTTGAAAAATGTACAAGGTGACAAGGTGTGAGCATCTCATCACTCAAATTCAAACAATGAAGTTTTAATATTAGTCTGAATATTGGCACGGCAGCACGCCTTATGGGTCGCATCCCAAGATTTGGCCATATCACTTGCATTCGTTCCCTTTCCTGCGGTGGATCACAAACCAGATCTGCCTGGGTTTGTTGCTACTTCACGGGTTTGGCACCTGTTTAACAAAGTACCGTGCTCAAGGCAGGTAGAATTTCTAGTTGTCTGGTCATGGACTTGTGTTATGCAGTGCTATGCCTTTTCTTTTGCTGGCCATACAATCAGGAATGGGCTCCATGTATGCCTAATGCATAAAGCCCTTGAGGCCACATTCTATTCTAACCTAAAAGCCGTTCTTTTTAAGGGGTGCTATATAAATCTCTGAAATGAATTGAAACTAAGCTGTCATAACTGAATGCATGCTCAAAAGGATTGCTAAATGAAGACACACTCAAATACTCTAAGTGGTGATCCATACAATTTGTCAAGAACAGTTTCGATATATTTCCAAAAGCCCAGACAATCACCTTCATCAAAGTTGACTACCTTGACTTGATATTCAAACATGTTTTCACTTGTGATGATGGAGTGCTTGGATTTGCCAAAGCAAGTACTGTGATCAGTACGGTGACCAAATAGCTGAGACCTTTTTGGCGTCAGAGGACTACATGACATTACAGTTTCGGTTACTCTAGCCATATCTCTGGTTATCGTGCCAGAACACCCACCTCTGCTGAGCAAGTATTGGAAAAATCCTACTACCAGTTTCCCCATGGAGTTTTCTGGCCGACCTGTCCTGAACTCCCCATACATCAACCATTGTGCAATCTATGCCTGCTTGTTTTCACCAGGGATGTGGTCTCGAGACCGCAGTCTTCGTCTCGAGATCGGAAAACTGCGGTCTTGGTCTCGAATGCATCGATCGTGGTCTTGGTTTCGGACCATCGATCTTGGTCTCGGACCATCGGTCTTGGTCTTGACTGCATCGGTCTTGGTCTTGAAGGAACGGTTGTGGGATAGGTCTCCGTCTTAGGTTAGCGTTCTTGGTCATTTGCCGTATCAGAGCAATTTCTTTGATATTTGTCGGTTATTTTCGATTATTAGAGACACGGGATGTTTAAGCCCTACTACGCGTTTGTTATCGGTTAATGACGTGCTGACCATATCTTATATACATGTTACTATGGGCAGGAAAATGCATTTGCAACAAAACCAGCCATTTCAAAATTTACTTTCACAAATGTCAAGGTTTTGGAACAATCTAATAATTATGTGGTCGGCCACATGTAATCACTGTTAACCTACAATTCCGAGTACAAATAGGCCTACACCATTCAAACGGAACGTTAATCTACTTGTTCAGATGTCTTATTTAGAACCTATCATACACCGTAAGTAATTTATAGTGTGATATTCTCAGGCTGAAGCCAAGGGTTGAACCCGCAAAAGTTCAGACTGGCCGGTAAAACTGTTTTCTGAACCATTATTAAGATTAGTATTCTTCAGCAATGAAATTAATATTTTAAGCGTATTATTCCGTTTTAGCGTCTTAATAAATTGAATTGTTTATTAAAAAAAGAGTATCGACTGGTCTTGGTCTCCTTTTGTGAAAGCCAGTGTTGGGCACGAGACCAAAACCTCGAGACCAAGACCAAGACCGGGTGATCCGAGACCAAGACCGGGTGGTCCGAGACCAAGACCGAGGGTCTGAGACCAAGACCAAGACTCTTTTTTTAATCTATTAAATACTTAATCTAAAATAATGAAGAGTATGGAAAACTATTGGAACTCTACATAAAGGAAGAAATTGCAGCATCGGGGTGTGCATAAACTTGGCATCTTGAGTGTTGTTTCAGATCAGGTTTTGGGTCAGTTGGTCACAAAAAGAATATAGTTACTTACTGTTACTTACTGGCTTGATAGGCTTCATGAGAGTCTGTTAGGCTAAGTCCAAAGATGGTAGAGTCGTAGACTCGTATATGGCACTCAATGTATCTGAACCTTCACGTCACCTACCTTTGGATGTGGGGCGCACCACACCTAAGAGTCCACCACACGATTGGGTGAACCACGATTATCCTTGTTAAGGTACTATCAACCCAGTCGCTACAAGGTGCCACGGTTTATGCGCTTTGTCCACCGCACAGACCAACTTATACAGCGGAGATAGGAAGTGTCGTATCTTAGTCTATGACTCTACCATCTTTGCTAAGTCTATTGGCGTTGTGAGAATCAGGATTATGGTTAATAGTGTCGTCCTTAGGACACATGATACCTTCCGCCCAGCATGTTAAACGATGTTGCAAGACGCCCGGTTTATATACGCACCACGATACTCCACTATCGCCACATTGTGTACCATGTGTATGCTAATTGTATTTGCTTTTAATACATCGTTGAAAAATGAACATTACCCGGGAATACCAGCCTCGGAGCAATCGATTAAATTGAAGACTGTGCTTGCAATATATAATCAACTCATCATCATCATTATTACTATTATTATTATATCGGATAAACCAAACCTAGCGCCACCAGCGGCGATCTTACAGAAGGTTAATAATTTATTTCCATTTACCATTATTCATCACTTAATAATATTTTTCCCCATAGAAATTACTAATCTCAAATTATATAATAATAATACTCTGAATTTTTTTATACGCTGCTGACTTAGATTTCTGAAAAGTTTAAGAGAATGGCGACCGAATGCGAGGGAATTCCGTAGTTCTATTAATAGCTGTAAATTTCTCCACCAAATTGAGCCATTTTCGGAAAGTAAAAGCGAATGGGTATGAATATTTTAGGATCAAAATTTAAGCCCTGTCTTTGTCTACGTTGACTTAGAAGGTAATCTTCGTTTTTAGCGAAATTTACGGTTTGACTGCAGTAATTTAAAAAACGATGCAGTCCACTACATTTGTGGTAATCTGTATATTACGTTTTCAGAGAAGTAACACTGATTAACAGGCGGTTGCAACGAGCAGAAAATTATAAATTAACGTTGCATGTCGTAGGCTTATTAATATTGAAAGTGAACTGTAAATTTGAAAGGCGTTGTGGCTTGGTTACGAGTTCGCCATGACACTCATTTGTTTCATAATTATGTGAGTCAAACTTGATTTGACGTAAGTAGATGGTGAATGTCTAAACATCTGTAGTTGCAAGTATAATGAATCGTATTTGGCAAATTGTGTCCGTTAAATGCAGTATTGTAACTGTTATCAGAGACAATATTGTAGCCAGGCGAGGTCCTAAAACCTATGTTACATATTATATCATTACAGGTTCTCTGAGTATTTGACAGAATAAAATTTCAACACTAATTAAGGGTGGTTGAAAATGTCGGCAATCCTCCGAATCCCGGTCCCAAATTATTTTATACTAATAAGAGGAAGTATAGTACATCAGAGTATGTTATTTATTGATAGAACACAGCATAAGTGTTATTTATTATAAGATAACCAGTCATCAACTACTAAATATTGTAATTGTCGCACAGCATTTGCAAATAGCTGCCGAGAACGTTCTGTTTGTGACTCTTGCGCCACTGAAAGGCCGACAAGTAGCTTGCAAACAGAGCGCGACTTGTACCGCTCTGATACCGGAGTTTACGTTTTGCTTGCATCCACAATCCTTCGATAGTTTCTGAGTGAATGTCCCTGTGTACTGAATGAACGAACTCATGAGCGTGCACAACAACTGCATGATCATACACCCCGTTGTTTATGCGAGCGACATTCTGATAGCCTCGCCAAGCGTCTGTGACGACTGTTGTCCCCGGCAACACATGATTATTGATAATGTGTTCCAGTGTTTGTGCATCTCGACGGGCAACAACCTTCATCCAACATCGTCCGCTACCACGCTCGACCAAGCCAACAACCCACTTGCCAACGTGTCGAACGAGTTTGTAGTCTCATAATTTAGAAGGAAACCGTCACTTGAATTGTCCGCCAACGAGAATTTTGGCAAGCATATCTATGTGATAACACATACGAAATAATTTGGGACCGGGATTCGGAGGATTGCCAAAATGTCATAAGTGAAATTCACTGATGTAACACTGATGTACTTACTGCAGTTTTCAGAGAAAAAATGTCACACTCGTTCAGCGACGAATTTTAACGGTAAGAAACATAGGGTTCAGACTCGCTCTTATTGAATAATTAAATTGCTTATGCAGTTCGCTTCTGCCTGTAGGTGTTCCTTTGCCGCTTGTGGCATATTTATTATTATTATTATTATTATTACAGCAGTTTTATATAGCGCCCCTTCAAGCCATCTACTCAGAAGCTATCCCAGCCCAGCCTCGGTCAAACAAAACAGTCTTAAGGCCAGGGAAGAAAAGGGCAGATTGATCTATAGGCGTGAGATGCAGTGCCACTGGAAGGCCATTCCAGGTCATGGGACCTTAATTTAAATGGCGTTCTTGAACTTGTTACTCTGGCAATGTAATAAACATTTAAGTACTTAGTGAAGCTGGAGAATTTCACAATGCAGATGGCCACAAATGTCTTAATCTTTCTAATGCAGCCTTTTCACATGTGTATAGATCTGTACAGGCTGTGCTGTGAGCACCTTGGTTGATTACCAAAGCTGGCTCATGTTCTTTACTGCTGCTTGCTGGATTGTTAATGTGCATGTTCCGTGATGATACCATCAGTATGTAGTTGCCGGTGTGGCAGACTTTTCTGGGTCTTGCCTCTGCCTAACTTGGCAACCTCTGCTACTCTATTTTGAGTGCAATCTGTCGCTACTCTCTCTACTCTACTGCGCGAGGCTTGCTCATTGTCCCATTTTGCCGTACAACTATTTGAACAAAATCGTGCCTTCTCACTGGTTGGCCATTTGTTCTTGAACAGGCTCCCATTGGCTTTGTGCTGTCCCCCATGGTCCACTCTGATTCTTTTTTGTACTATCCATAAAACTTCTTTTCAGCCGTGCTGGAATCAGGAGCGCTCCTGAGTAGTAACCTTGAAAGAGTGCTATATAAATCTTTGCAATGAATGAATGAATACAGGAGTTTTAGCGATTGTATATTTGCATTAGTGGCATTAGAAATAGTCATGAATATCACTAACAATTCTATTCAAAATTAGATCAAATAATTGTTTAGATTTATGCCACATAATTGTATATGTACTACTCTGGTCGAGAATTTTTTGGATCTCCACATTTATCAGCCAACCCCAGAAATTCATCTTGCACTCAAAATCTGAGTTTTGGAGATGAACCAAGTGTCAATTTTCAGCCGAGTACCGAATTTTATGAGTGAGTTGTACTGAGTTTGAGTTTTGAATATTTAATGTTGAGATGGTTAGATTAGAGTCCGAGTATTACGAAATAGCCAAGTTTCAGTTCATCCTAGTGAGTTTCATCAAAATGCTCTGTAGCTATGACTTCAATTGAGCACTCATTATTCAGTTGGCACACCGATTTGGATTTAATGAATTTCAGTGAGTCAAGTATTTATTTGTAAATCAAACTTTGTTTAAGACTCAGATGAGGCTCAGTGTGAGATAATTTGTCATGGAGCAAAATAATTGATTTTAGTGAAAGTTGTAATGAGATCATTTGGTGTTAAAGCATTCTGTGTTAGTAATATTAAGTTGGCATTTTTTGCTCCCAGTGAATGATGAGCGAATTGGAAGGTGAAATCAGGAGTGGCTGTGCCATACTGGTCGCAGGGGTCCTCAAGGATTATGAGGAGGCGCTGGAGGCCCTCGTTTCTAATAAGCGAAAAGGTGGTGGAGCCATACAGAGTTTTCAGTACGACGATGTGCATGAAGTGGCGTGGATAACATTTGAAGATGCTGCAGGTAAAGATAGTTAATACCTTGATCTTGTTTAAGGTGTATGTGGTTTAAATTGTAAAATTGTAGGCATAAACTACTTTTAACTACTGCGTAAAATGTAAGCACATGGCATCAGCTTATTCACCAGTGCTGCATCGTGTGAGAGGGATATCCATGAATACAGAAGAATATAATCTTCAGCCATTTGTAGTAGTAGACAAGATACAGAATGAGAAATGCTAGTTTATGTAGTTATTTGGTAATGTCTGAATGCAAAACTTTAGCTTCCTGCATTTCTGTTTTTGGTTGTGAACTGAGTAACCCATGTTTGATATTTTGTTCTTATTCTGATACATTTAGGTGTCATTGTGATTTGATACCTGGGTGTATGAAGCGAATACCAGATCACTGCCATTTGTGCCCTACGACAATGGTTGCCTTAAGAACTATCTACCAGGATAACTTGTAATTTAAGTTTAGTGAAGTGTACCATTAGTTAACTTTCATTATTATATAATGTAATATCTACTAATTACTTGAGATAGATATCACTGCACTCATTAAAGCTATCGTATTGTATATGCTATTATGGGTGACCCTGTGAGCGGCAGTTTATCCCTTAATTAAGGCCCTTGTAACCTAACGTTGTTCAATGATGATTAATTTCCTATTTTATATGTGTATTAGGTTACACCTTCATTGTCATTTGATTTGGCTTCTTTTCAATAAAATTATTCTTATCGTTATTCTGCAGGTTAACGTTCTTAGCCTTGGTTTCTGCTTTGAAGGAAAGATTGCTGATTATGCATTGCCTATAATTATATCAGCGCTGTCTTAGCAGTTAATAAGATGAAGATTCTGTTAACTATTTCTCAGATTATATAATTCTTCAACTTTACTAAGCAATTTGTCTGCAATGCAACATTGTTTCCACCAGATGTTTTATGTTTGTGACAAACGTCATGATTAAAACCAATAATAATACAACCTACAATTGGGCTTATTGTTTTTGTTGAGAATAGTTGCTGGATTCTTCCTGAAGACTGGAGCAATAAAAATTGAAAGGCATACGATGAAGGTTCTGGTCCCTCCAAGTCCATGCATGTTGTTTGTACGCAGTGTCTCAAGTGAAGCGAATGAAATGCTTGAACTGTTTATTGAGAGTCCGAAGAAAGGAGGTGGACCAATATCAGACTACAGCTTTGATGTCCATTCTGAAACAGTGACTGTATCTTTTGAGCAACAGGAAGGTTTGTGGTGTTTAATTAGTAAGATATCTTTAAAGACTCATGTTGCTTAATGTGTTGATGGCTTGCCAAATGCTTTTGCTGCAAAATCTAGATTTTTTAAAATAGCTTTTTGTCATTTCCCTTTAATTAAAATTTGTTGCCTAAACATCTTTGCTGATGTTATTGGAAATTCTGATGAAATTTTTTATCTCTGTAACTTATTATGGATAATGGAA
The DNA here is from genome assembly GCA_959347315.1 of Bimastos eiseni. NCBI lineage: Eukaryota > Metazoa > Annelida > Clitellata > Crassiclitellata > Lumbricidae > Bimastos > Bimastos eiseni. The sequence continues at coordinate 23,528,797 of OY365809.1, read as the reverse complement.
AGGCAAAGGGAATATGGACAAAAAATACACATGTTTCATTGATTATAGCAAAGCATTGACTGCATTAACCATGAACTGATGTGGAAAACTCTAATAGAAATGGGAATACCAAAACACTTGATACAACTACTAAAGGGATTGTACAAAGACCAGGAAGTGGTGATAAGAACAGAATTTGGAGACACAGACAAATTTAAAATCAAGAAAGGGGTGAGGCAAGGGTGCATCCTGTCCCCATTTCTTTTTCAACCTGCATGCAGAAAGGATAATGAGGAAGGCAGAAATGAAAGAGGCAACTGAAGGAGTAAAGATAGCAGGAAGGACATTGAATAATCTAAGATATGCAGATGACACAACACTACTGGCAGGGAAGAAAGCAGATCTGGAAAATCTGATACAAAGACTGAAGAGAGAAAGTAAGAAGGCAGGCCTATACTTCTACTTAAAGAAGACAAAGATAATGACAACAGCTGATTATGACAGATTCGAGATACACGGAGAGGAAATAGAGGTGGTAACAAGCTTCACGTTCCTGGGATCATTAATAGAAAAAGAGGGAAATGTGACTCAGAAATAAAGAGAAGGGTGGCGATAGGGAAAGCTGCAATGAATGGACTGGAAAAGATATGGAAAGACAAACATGTGAGCATAGACACAAAAAAAAAGATTAGTGAGAGCAATGATCTTCTCTACAGTACTATATGGCTGTGAGACATGGACAATGACAAAGAACATGGAGAAGAAGATCAACGCATGCGAAATGTGGATATGGAGGAAGATGCAGAGAATATCATGGACGGAGAAGAAGACAAACGAAGAAGTGCGCAGGAAGATTGGAGTTGAGAATGATGAGACGTTACACCAAACAGCGTTGAGAAGGAAGCTGTGGTTTTTTGGACATGTTATGCAATCAAATGGAATGGAAAAGGAAATGATGCTGGCATGTGGAGGAGGAAGGAAGAAAGGAGGAGGGCACTCAAGAAAAATGGATGGATGTGATACATGAAAAAACTGAAATGAGCCTGGAGGAATTAGGGGATACAACTTCGGAAAGAAAAAAATGGAGAGGATTGGTCATGGCGGTCGCCAGATTTGCAAGAAATGACAGCACAAGGTGACAAGGTGTAACTTATTATATGGTTATTTCAGTGTAAAAAAGTGGATTTGTATTACTTGTTAGAATAAGAATTCGTGTTAGATATGACATCTGAGGTCTTATCAGTTGAATTCTTTCTGTTTTCTGCATTTTATGTTACTGCACAAAAATGAAGAAGTACCAGAGCCTTATATAAATATTTATGCATTTATAACAACTGAGGCATGATGTATTTTTTTTTCTGCACATTTATTAATTGCAGTGGCTGAGCGTCTCTTGAAACAAAAATTCATTGAAGTTAAAGGAAAGCAGCTCTTCTTTTCCAACGTTCCTCCGGAGGCCTTGCTGCCTCCTTCTCCTGCTGAAGATAGCAGTGTCAGCGTTGATGAAGAGAAACCAGAACAAGATGATGCTGATGCAGAGAATGCAGATGATTCTACTGAAGCATTATCTCGTACCGTATGCATCCAGAATGTTCCATCGCAAATGGTGGAGTTTCTGGAAATTGTTCTGACCCAGGAGAAATCTGGAGGTGGCAACATTGAGCAGTTGATCGAAGATGGTGATAATGTGATGGTTACATTTGAAGACAAAGATGGTATGTTATCATTTTCTTGTTGTCCTCAGGGCTGCTTTATCAGATGCCAGCTTTCATGTTGGCTCTTCTTAGTTAGCTATGACAAATTGGTTCTTTGAACTGCTGGATTTGCTTTATGTTGCCATTAATGTTGTTTCTAGTTACTCTTTTTTCTTTATTTCTTTTTGAGTTCAAATTGTGGCACAGATGAAATCAAGAGTGCATGTATGATTTCAAGTTTCTAAAGCTTGTGATTAGGGCTGTACCGAATATTCGCTTCGTATTCGCTTCGGAGCAGAGTAGCAGACCAAACCATTATTCGGTATTTAGCCGAATAGTAGTAGTCAGACCGAATACGAATAGTGGTCACATGACCTATGTTTCTGCACTGGCGTCGGCTGCTACGTCAAGTGATTTGAAGTAACTGTACTGCCTGGACCAAGGAATCACAGTGTCAAGCGTATCATTTCTAAGTTTAGTTAAATTAGTTCCATTTCTAGTTTACACAGACTGGCAGAAGGATAAAAACTACATGTAGTCAACTGTTTACTGTTGTTTTTGTATGAAATTTACTGAACTGAAACTTTTGGTAACATTTGTAATTTTAAAATTTGTCGGTAGACTTATTTGGTACAGTATTCGTATTCGGCCGAATAATTTGTTCCAGTTATTCGTATTCGGCCGAATAGTGAAAATCATCTATTCGGTACAGCACTACTTGTGCTAGTGTTCTGGGATGTAATGTAATTTAAAATTTAATGTAATTCATTTTGTATGTACTACCTGAATGTTCCCCCAAAGGTCTGCACCCATTGTATTCATTTTATGGCTTAGTTCACTAAGAAGTGCAAATGAAGCATACAACTTTAAATATTTTTCTGCTCTGTATGAATTTGAACCTGTTAGCTGTGAAATAGGATTTATCTACAAGGATATTTATCTAAGTGTATGGACTATTCAGATTTCTGTTTAAATATTACTTTCAATTCTTTTCATATCAGTTGCCACCGGATTTCTTGAGGCTGGAGTTCTCAAGTTTGGTTCGTCAGAGTTTGCAATCGTGTCTCCTCCGTCATCATTCATTCGCAAAGACAGCGAAGTTTTTGAAGAGCAGAGAGACAACAAAGAAGAGAAATTGCCATCTGCAAGAGTCCTTGTGAGGGGAATTCCTAAGCACTGGACTGAGGATGCCCTATTGGCTTTGCTGGAGAGAGATCAAGATGGAGGTGGTAGAATTGTCAGTATGCAGTTTCAGCCTGGAGATGAACAAACCATCATTCAGTTTGAAGATTATGATGGTAAATCAAGCTGTTTCCTGCTGTTATTGGTATTTATTTATATGAGTACATGCATATATTTAGCAGATAATGAAAATATTTGGGCTGCGGAAATTAGCAACCGAGCAATCGATTAATCAGATGGCATTTCTGGTTCAAATTTGTCTCCATTGTTTTGATGTATTGACTGATGGTCAAATAGACATCAGATGTCTAAATCAGATGGCTGACTGACAATCGAATGGATGGACTGATGGTTAGATAAATAGACTGAAAGTCGGAAGACGAAACAGACAACCAATAATTTCACGTCTTAGTATGGACAAATCGACTAGTAAGCGATTATTTGCTGCTTGTCTCAACAGTTGCACGGAATTTGTTGAGTGTTGGTCATATCCGGTACAAGCAGACGACCTTGGAAATTGTGCCAGTGCCAGAAGAGGAACCGAAAGTTGCAGAGGCAGAAGATACCATTGAAATTCAAGGGATGCCAAAGGGAATGGACAAAGATAAACTGAAGTTGTTCCTGGAAAATAAGAAGAGATCAGGTGGTGGAGAAGTTGTTGAACTGAATTTGGATGAAGCTACAGGAAGAGCTGTTGTTAAGTTCATTGATGTTGCAGGTGAGAGTTCTACTGATCTGCTAAAGGTTTCTCGGACTTGATTAGTTCAAATTCTTTCTGTGTTTAAATGTAAGGTTCAAGGTCCATGTAGCATTGTGTATGGAGAATAGCTACAGTTTGATGAGGCTTTAATTGTACAAAGTCATATTATTTGACTGTCACTCCCCAGGCTGTTGGTGGAAATTACCATATCCAGTTATCCCACATACTTCCATGGGAAATTGTTAGTGGCCGGCTGGCTGGTTGTCAGATGATGAAGGCCTTGAGTAGAGCTGTACCGAAATCGCTTTTTCCCAATTGTGCTGATATCGATTATTACCGATATTTCATTTGCCGATACCGATTATACAGCCGATTATTTCATTGTGTTGCCCAAGATGTCCGGTTCCAAAAGATAGACCTGCTGCTACTGCCTATTGTTATACAAGCAAACACTTGCTCCGTAGGAGACGCATACATATAGTGGAGGACAAATCCTGGGCAGACAATGCAGATTAGGCACACCGCCCACCGTCGACCTTGCATGACGGCGGAGAGAAAAGAGATATCTGTGTAACTGGATGCCTTCTTCCTACAATGATGCCATTCCCTTCCCAGACAGGCCTAAAACACCGGCCAGCAGCGATGACTGCCCAGGATAATAATTATTAAGCTCTGCGTAGCAGCTGTTGACATTTTCCCTTGCTAGCACAATGCCTCCTGGGTGGTCTAAAGTAACCATGATATGAGAATGGAACGGAATGCTGTCCTTCACAGACCCAATGATGTTGCTGTCACCATTTTGATCTTAAAGACTGAAAATAATATTATGAAATTTAAAAAAATAATTTATTAATGGCGGCACTGATTATCTTACCGTTATCCAATACCGCAGATAGATATCTCTATAATCGGCCCCGATTATGAGTGCTGCCAATGTATCGGTACAGCTCTGGCCTTGAGGTCACTCCACAGCCCTAGCTTGCCATTGCATAACTGAATCCAGATTACGATTTAGGGTTTATCAGTTCAAACATATGTGTGCTAATTATAGGCTTTGCCTTTCACTTTTCAGCTTTGTCGTTGAAGGTGATAAAAATAAAGTGCTGGTTATTATCTAGAAAAGTAGCAGCAAATATTTAGAAGCTTAATTATTGAAAATGAAAATGAATCAGAATTTTTTTAAGATAAGTGGAGACATGCCAATTTTGTGTTTACTGTTTGTTTCTATATTATTAATATCATATTATTTAAAAAATATTTGTACTATTTTCACAGTTAAAGATTGTATTTTCAAATTTTTATATTTGTGTATAATGCAACTTATTTTAATTTGATGCTTAACTGGTTCAGTGGCAAAGAGCTTACTGGAAAGTGGCAAGATTAAATACACAGATGGAAGCGTGCTGGAAGTACGTCGGCCTTCATCATCACTGGATGGTCTTAATAACACCAGTCAAAAGGTTGCAGAAATTCCTGGACAAGTGGAAATTAGTGAGATTCCTGCAGGCACCAAAAAAGATACACTGGTAATGTTCCTTGAAAACAAGAAACGATCCGGAGGCGGAGATATTGCCAAAGATGGTTTCATCTACGATGACATTAGCGGAACTGCATTGGTGACTTTTAAAGATCCAGCTGGTGAGTGACAACAGTTTGTTATAGATGCTTCATGATGCTGTTTAGAAGAACATCATCTGGTTTAGCCATTCTAGTGTTCATGTGAGATGCGTGGTGTGGCCAAGGTTGACTGCACATTTCTGTATCAAAGTTCTTTCATTCAGATTTCTAATACTGCGTCTGCTTATTTGCAGGAGCTATGTCGCCCTATCACTGCCAGTAGTGGTCGACGACCACTTCGCTCTTCAGTTCATGGCGACCTGATCGTCCCTTTTGCATGCACTTCCATAATGCAGAATCGAGCTTTCTCAGTTGTGGGACCTACCGTCTGGAATGGACTTCCCATAGAGCTCCTACCTAAGAACTCATCATCTTCATTTTATGTCTCTCTTAAAACTGTGCTTTTCAGCTGAGGGTTAGGCCGGGAACGCGTCTGAGTAGATATCTTGAAGGGGCGCTATATCAAGTATTTTTGATTCACTGATATTTTGATTGATTGATGATGTAGTATGCATTCATTAAGTTATTTTTCTTTTTCATCATGTTTGTTGGTACTTTGGATGGTTGTGGTTGGGGTCTGACGTGCACAATGGACTCCTTCTAGTTTCAGGTTGCTAAATGGTTAGGAAAGGCTAAGAGATATCCTTGGGCTGATGTTTACCATTATGCGATGAAGCTTTATGAACAATTACTAGATGTGAAGAATGCTATCTTCCGCAGGGTGATGTCTGGACGAAACATCTTCTGCAAGGGATTGCGTGGTTTTGGGGTTCATGTGTTACAATACAATACAACTGTTATTTGATATCACCCTTCTTACAGTTTAGTTCAGAAGTGCGCACACGCCTTGAAGGCGCAACTGCAGTTGGAATGCAGAGCAATCGTGTGCCCAAGGTGCCTACACAGTGACGCCTCGGACAAGAGTCGAACCCGCTCACTCGGCGCACACTGATTGTTACGGGCCGATCTCTCTAACCAATCGGCCACCATGCCACACAAGTGACACATGTGTTGTGAGCCTTGTCACTCCTCTTCTACAATATGCATGGTCCAGGAACTCTGAACATGATATCTGTAGTACTATCAAGCTCTGGATAGGAATTTCTTGGTTGACCCTGCCTATTAAATATCTTTATGTTCTTCACTTAAGCACCATCTAGTAGGCTGATGCTGTTGTGATGCTTCAAAAGATGCTATGGAATTCATACATACACTGAATATAGTGCATTTGTCTGTAGACCATTAACCTTAAATGATGTCTATCTAAATTTGGGACTGCAGGTCACTAACTGAGTTGAAGATGTCCTTATGCCATTGCGTACATGCTATGTCACTGTTTGTCACATTTTCAATAAATATTGTAGATTTCAATATTGATTACAGTAACAATTTTGTTGGTTTCAGAATTTGTTGCAGAAGTATCATATTGAACAATTGCCAATGTTGATATTTGTAGTCGCAGAACAAGTGTTACAAAAGGGACAAATAACTTTTTGCAAAAGTGTGATTAAGGTTCAAAAGCCAACCTCTGCATGCTGCACTTCACCATCAGTGGATAGAAACGTTGAAACTGACCAGGTTAAGTCTCGCACGATTGAGATTCGCGGCAGCCTGAAGGACCTGAGCAAAGACAACCTCTCGCTCTATTTTGAGAATAAGCGATCGGGTGGTGGACCTGTAGACTCTGTGCAGATCCTCACAAAGAACTCTGCAGTTATTGTGTTTAGACAGGCTGCAGGTTAGCCTTCACCAAACGAAATCTAGATTTTTTTATGTAGAAGTGTCCAGTGGCTGTTGTTGTGTAGGATATGTTTTGCTCATAAAATAGAATTTATTGACATCGTTCTTCTATTCATTTTGATTTATTTAAAGAAGTCACTGAGCATGCTACAATTTTGCTGCATTATTTCAAAATACTCAGTTATCTGGTAGTAGACTTGTTGCCTCTGAAAATATACCACATTAAAATCAGTAAATTTCAGAATGATTTAATGGTATTAGCTTCTTTGATAGTGAGTTGTGATTTGGTGTAAAAGACACTAATGGTAAATTGGTTATGTAACCATTCCATCAGTTCAATTAACATGTGTTGAAATGATAAGAGTGTCTTCTTATTACTCTTCAGTTAATGTTTTTAATGACTTATTTTAGATGCTGCCCGTGTGGCTGAGAAACAGGAACATAAGTTTTCCAAAGTGTTGTTGATAGCTACACTGCGTGATAGTTGGCCGGATGTTGGCGGACCCTGTGCGATTAGGGTTCAAGGTTTTAAGAATGGAACATCAAGGGATGTGATTGACATGTACTTTGAAAATGCAAAGAGATCTGGAGGAGAAGGGATTGATGAACTCCTGTATGAAGAAGGCGACCAAACAGCTGTCATTACTTTCAGCAACCCACAAGGTTATACTTAAAATATAATAGTTAAAATGTAGTTAGTAATGTAGACACATTGATGATGCATTGATGGCGGCGAGAAACACATCTTGATAATGGTCGTTTCACTAACGGGTTTAGTGGAGAGTTACTTGATGTCTCATTATATTCCAGACTTTGTTTTTTATCCTTACAGGATATTGCTTTCAAGTGAAAGCGGTAGTTTGGGGTTTAGGGAATTCTTGTGGGAATATATGTTAATTGATGGAATTGTGAAGGTATCCAGCTTCTTATCTAGGGTTATGCGAGTGGGGTAGGTAATATGAGATTTGAGCAGATCCAGCTTCATTAAGTATGTGCTCCAAATTCCTTGCCGTATGTTATTTCTACTGTTTAGGGCAATACCATGAGCAACTGACCCTGAGACCCGGAGTGAACCATCGAACTAGCGCCATCTGATTTCCAATCATATATATGGGTGATCAAGTGATTTCAGTTTGGTGTGGATTTTTCCATTTGCCATTTATTCTATTGCTTTATTATAACTATGATATCTTAGCTTCTTTAGTCCGTTACCAGGTCAATTATGCTACATAGTTTTATTGCATGAAGTGTGCAAAACAGTAATTTTGTTGTCATGGTTATATTTCCATCATTTTTGTGATATTGTTGTTGCTTTGCTCTAGATCGGATTTTGACTACTTGTATTTACACAATTTTATAGTCAATCTTTAAGATAAAAAACTTTGTAGAGGAACTACAGACTTGGCAGCATGAAACCTTGATTGATGACATTGTTATATGCTAAAGTTTTAAAAACCTTTTACGTTACAGTTGTGCAGCGTGTAACTGGCAAGGATCATGTTCTGGAAGGCAATAAGCTAACTGTGGAAGCTATGATGCCCGGTCGTCCGCCTGCATTGCTGAAGTTCGAGGAGATTGACCCAGATAAGCTCCTCTTCACCAAACTCAATTCACTTAAGCTTGACTCAAACAGACTGCAAGAGTTTGCAGGTAAAGCAGGAAAGGCACCAGTGAAGAAGATAATATTCAGCAGTTGTCCAGGCAGGGCCCTCATCCAGTATGCCAAGCAACCAGGTAGGAATGTGTTAGAGTGTTATATTATGTTGAGTGATTTATGAAACTGTTGCAAGTTTTGGTTTTACGCAGTTCTTGTTTAATTTCATGGGCCTCATGCTCCCATTGTCTGAATGTCTTTAAATGGAAGACTGTGTTTTCCGGCTGGTAACATTAATTAATGGTAAGTGATGTGTAACACCCTCAACAAGATTTTATAATGTACCATACAATCCATATATAGCTGTGTATAAGTTGAGAAATTTGTTAAAGAGAAAAGGCCTGAAAACAACTTATGAGCAACTCGTGATTTTGTCATGTTAACTTTGGAAAATTGTAGTAGTGGTCTCCAACATGCTTAATGTTGATGAAATTACTAAAATTCGAGTCATAAATATATATTTTAATGTGAGTGGAAGATTCTAAGTTAGTTGCTGCCAAAGACATTCAATATGAGTTTTGCTAGCCACAGTATTGAGCAATTTGAAAAAAAATATTACATGACAAGACTATTTACTCACAGCTCTTATTTACATCAACCCTAAAACATGTAGATGTTAATATATATGGAGCATAACCACATTTTCCAACTAAGACAGAAGCAATTACTAAGCTCGTCACATCCGCAGTCATATACTTTGAAGGTGTGTTCAAAACATGAAATTGCTTAGAGTTGCTCTCCACAGCCCTCTTTTGTTCAATAGATGCCTATATTACTTCTACCTAATGACAGTAAGAGATGGTTCCAGAATGCCCAATTTGAGTATGGACACTTTAGAACTTTCCTACTCTTCTTGAATAACATGTTCACTCTCCTCTGTTGTCATCTTGTTGTTGTTATCAGCATGGCCTTGGAACAGGACAAAGAGGTCTTCGTATGGTGTTTAACGAGCCGAAGAAATGACTGCTTCTGCTCTTCATTCTTTGTCCGCAATTAATTGTATTGCTGCATTACAGCAATGGCTCTCTCATTCGAGTTGATCACCACTGTCATTATTACCGAGGCTGCTGTCCAGAGTCCTCGTGGGAGGAATCATTGAACCATTCTTTAGAATTCTTTACCAGGCAGCCTCGAGTCTTCTTTTCCCCTTAAATTGCAGAATATTAAAGATGACAGTAGTTCTTATTCAGAACAAAATTATAAACTTATTTACCTAATTGAAGAGGCTTGGTTTTGATATAATCTGTCAATGTATTGTCCATGAAACACCAGTTGACACGATAGAAGTCATTAATTATTACTACCTGTGTCTACTTGCTAACCAACCATAGTGTGACTTCTGGTTATTTGATTCTTTGGATTTTGACCTAGCTTCTGTAATAGACTGATTTTGTTCAATATTTAACGCAGAGTGATCACTAATTGATACTTTGTGGTGACAAAGCTGGATAATACTGGGCAGTTATTTTACAAAACCTTGACCAGCCACCATGAATGTATGAGCCCAACACTGTTTTGGTGCAAGCACAGCAAGAGTTATAGCATTCATGGATCGAGTGCAGTATGTATGACGGATGAGCAGGGGGTTAGATGGATCGACTGATTTAAATGGGATGAAGGAAAAACGGATTTTCATCTGAAATTCTCTGCCAGTGCAATGAATGCAATATGGGTGAAATATGCTGATATTACTAGGTTTTGTTGTGTCTCTGGCTAGAGAGTTTCTAATCATTTGTAGTTTGTGTTTATTACTCTTTATGATGCAAGTGAGAATTGTGTGACAGAATTGCACTTGACTGGAGACCAGAACATTTGAAAGTAAAATTAGGACAGTTTAAGGCATGTTAATTATGATTCAATTATTATCCCACATGTGATAGTGAGCTGAACATGCATATGGTTTAAAAGTGGTCAGGGAAGACATAATGAATGGAGTCAAAGGCTCAGTCTGTCTATCGGCTGGTTTCTTGTTGTTTTCGCTGATGTGCCATCATAAATTTGCTTGTCATCTCCAGTCTGACTTCTCATTCATTACAGACTATGAAAGTGTGAAGGCAGTCATCTGCAGTCGTCCTTTTCAAGGGAAGATGATCTCAGTGGAGAGAGTTCAGATCGCAAAATGCATCCAAGTTCATTCAATCGGAACGCTGAGTCGAGAGACTCTTGAATTGTACTTTGAGAGTCCAAAGGCTTGTGGAGGCAGCCTCAAGATTCAGACCTTCAATGAGGGCAGCCATGCTATCATAGAATTTACTGAACAAGATGGTGAGTGCATTACCTTCCTTCCTGCTAACCATCAGTGTCAATCAGTAATTTTACCAATCAATCCTATATTAGCAGTGTTGACTTTCAATCATTTATACTGACCGATAAACTTGTTGCTAATGAACTCTAGCATCATTTACGTTTGCAAGCTATGCCTTCGTAAGGTTAGATATCACTGTATAGACATTTTTGATTACATGCATACTTACTTGCATCAGTTTGGCTCATTTTTTGTTCATTACTTATTTAAAGTCATCAGCAGAGAAATAACATCTTTTTAATAACATTTTTTTATTAGGGAATAAATTATCAATTGTTAATTCCTGAAATCTTATGTAATTTAAAAAGTAAGGTAATTTAAAAATGTTTTTTCTTTGATGTTTTGTTCTGTGATAATTCTGTGTTGCATCACACTTTGCAACAACAATGAGCTCCTGCAACTATCAGTATTTGAGTTGTTTTTAAAATAATTCTGATTTTTTTATTTATACTTATGATTCCTACCAATTTTTTTCACAGTTGTTCAAAAGGTCTTATCGAAGAAGCATACATTTAGTGGACAGGATCTTGATGTCCAGCTCTACTTCCCTAGCCTTGGAATTTTCCCATCTGGGTTTGATGGCTCATCTCCATCTCTTCCGATTCCACCTGATTTTAAAATGGAATGTGACCAAGCTATTTGGCGCTTCCTACTGACTACTCATCAAAAAAAGCACATTGAGCATCATCTGAAGAAGCGAAAGTGCTTTTTGGTTTGGCCAAAGCACGGTGGAAATAAGATAATCTTACGCTGTACCGTTGAATCCAGTGAGCCCAATGCTGCTCAGATTATTCCGACATGGAAAGGAGATTGCGAGAGTTTCCTGAAAAAGGAAATCAGCAATGTCAAGTTTGGGGAAATTAATGTTTTGGACGAGATTTGGAATTCTTTCAAGGACAAAGTCAGTGCAAATAGAAATCTGCAGGAAAGCCAGCTGCTGCTAACTGAGTTTGACGATCATCGACATGTTCTGGTTTTTTCTGGACATGTCAGAGAGGCAGAGAACTTTGAGAAAATGGCTTTGGATATTAAAGGTATGTTGGAAGAGGCACTTGACAGATCCAAGAGAGAAATCAAGGAGTCTGTCACTTTAAAGCCGCATCAGGCTTACTTAGTTAAAGCCGCAAATTTCTTACATGTCCAAAGCGATGTTAGGTTTGAGGAATTCACAAAGGGCTATACTATAATTGGCCAGCCACATGCAGTTCGTCAAGCAAAGTTAAAGATGTTGGAAATCGCAAGCGGAATGTCAGACAGATTGGTTGACTTCAAGGCAGTATCTGATGCAGTTGAGAAAGCTTTGAACAAACCCGCTATGCGTAATCACATTCACGAATGTTTTAGAAAGTGTAATGTTCTAGCAACGTACGAAGTGCGAAAGAAGGATGTAGTGCTGTACACTATTGATAAAAAGCAGCTTGACCATGCATGTACCATGCTTGTTTCAGAAGTTGTTGAAAATAGTGTTCAGCTTGATGAGCCAATGAGGGAAGTTCTTAGAAGGAAGGATTGGGCGATATACAAGACTGGACTTGCCAAAGATTTTCCTCTGCTTGAACTATCGGAGTCAAACGCTTCAGTTGCATTTGCGTCAAAGAGAGGTGATATTGCTGCCATATCACAGAGGATTAAAGACTTTCTTAGTGGTAATGCACACTATGAGAAGTTTGTAGCTCTACCAAAGGGTGAAATGGAGGTTCTTAAGTCGTATGGTAATTCACAGTTGGAACAGCTGAAGGAGGGAATTAAGCCAGCTGAGATGAAGGAATGTCTGCCTAATTCAGGTGAATGTGGCTTCTCTATTCGTGGTAAGAAACTGGACATGGAACGAGGTGTGGCTACTGTGAAGAAATTCTTGACATCTGTATGTTCTCTAGAGCATACGATCCACAAGAAACAAGAAGTTAAGTTTTTTACATCCGAAACGGGTCAGTTGCTACTCCACGGAATTGGTTCTAAACGTAAAGTTGTTATTAAGTTTGCCGATGATGAAAAGGTGGACAATAAGAGCAAGGTCTACCCTGATCCAGTGACTTATGCAACTGCTAAGCTGCGCACTTCGGGAAAGTTTGTAAAGCTTGTGTTAGGAGATATCACCAAAGATAAGACTGACACTATTGTTAATGCAGCCAATTCCAGGCTGGATCATGGAAGTGGAGTTGCCAGAGCCATAGCTAAAGCAGGTATGATTATATTATCAGTTGAATTATCAGATTTGATCATATGTTGAATGAAGTGCTCTATTTGTCCTGCTGACTGGTGATTGGTTGAGCTACAGCTTATCTGACTGGCTGTATGGCTGGCTAATTTGCTGCATATATAGCTTTCTGTGTGATTCGTTTTCTAATGAATTGATCTTAGATCCTTGAAAATATGCATAAATTTTCTACAAAAAGATCTATTTACACTCATGAGACTGTACTGCAAAAGAAACTAAATTATACTCAAAATGAACGTAAAAACTTGTAGTCCAATCAAGGATCACGCCAAGTAGCCATGTTCAGTATTTACGAATTTTACATACCACTGACATTACTGACAGGACATCTCTGATTTAATCTGATTTGATCTTTGAACTTGCCTGTTCAGTTTATTGTAACGTCATAATACCCATCCATGGCCAGTGGAACCACTGGTGGAAATAATATGTAAGTCTGAGGGTACACCCTCGGAGTGTCGAAAGAACAGTTAGAAGGAGGTGCCTGTATAAGGCAAGACTTGGCCAAAACATAATGACATAGCTGTGTTCCTTTGAAACACATGCTTTGCTTAGTATCAGCATCTCAATCACACAGTAGCAGCATGTGTAAGTAACAGCACATATCAGAACCAGCTGGTCACTTCAGTAAGACAAACTTGAGCAACCAAGTTGTCACCTTATGCACAAAAACATCTTCAATTACTGAAGCTTGGTGTGAAAATGCATTAATTAGTTATGTTGATATTTCGGCATGTTTAGCAGTTACACAGAGTGTTTGATCGTATGCAGTTTGATAGACGACCAAAGAATACTAATTTTCATTCATAAATTCATTTTGCATTATGATAAGGAAATGCTTATGTTAACTGCAGGTTTTATAAGAAGTGCTTAGTCATTTTTAATTTACATTAAACAAGTGATCACATTGATTTCACAGTTTTGATATTGATATACTAGGGTAACAAGTTCATCAAATGCCACCCAAAATTGTGACTTGCAATACCTAAAACCAACCATTTTTGACTTGCTGAAAACTCCTTAAAAAGACAAAATCGAGATTTTTGGAACACTTATCAGAAAATGCAATAAAAATGTAATTTATGTCCGTGTTTGAGGGAAAAGCTGCAATGAACAGACTTGAAAAAGATATGGAAGGACAAACATGTGAGCATAGACACAAAAAAAAAGATTAGTGAGAGCAATGATCTTCCCTACAGTACTATATGGCTGCAAGACGTGGACAATGACAAAGAATATGGAGAAAAAGATCATAGCTTGCAAAATGTGGATATGGAGGAAGATGCAGAGAATATCATGGACAGAGAAAAAGACAAACGAAGGGGTGGTGCAAGGAGATTGGAGTTGAGAATGATGAGACGTTACAACAAACAGTGTTGAGAAGGAAGCTGGGGTTCTTTGGATATGTTATGCAGTCAGATGGACTGGAGAAGGAAATGATGCTGGCATTTGGAGAAGGAAGGAAGAAAAGAGGGTGGCCTAGAAAAAATGGATGGACGAGATACATGAAAACACCGGAATGAATTTGGAGAAGCTAAGAGACGCGACTTCGGAAAGAAAGACATAGATAAAGTTGATCATGACGGTTGCTAGAGTTCGAAAAACTGACAGCACAAGGTGACAAGGTCTTTGAGAATATTTTTTGCTTTTGGGCCCCTTATGTGTAAAATGTTCTGGTATGACAAATTTACGTGGGATGCTGCCTGTGTTGGGTGCTTTTAGTTCAAGTCTGCAGCACTTAAGAATTGTATGTGGTGGAATTAAAATTTTTTTTAGAGTGATGTCTACTTTTTCAGACTAGACTGTGATGCTTTATTTTGGTTTAGGAGGTCCAAGATTAGAAGATCAGTGCCGACAACATGTCCAAAAAGAGGGAGAGATTCGCCCTGGAGCTGTTTTTGTCTCTGCAGCTGGTGGCAGTCTCCCACATATGTCTGTCATCCACACTGTTGGACCTGTTTGGAAGGATGGCAAAAGTGGTGAAGATAAGGACCTTGAAGTTGCCACTTCAGCAGCCCTGCGTGAGGCAGAATCCAAGCACTATCAGTCAATTTCAATGCCGTTCCTCAGTTGTGGTTTATTCGGTTTTCCCAAAAAGAGAGCAGCAGCAATCATTGTGAGGACAATCAAAGATTTCCTGAGAGATTCAAAGTATGTCTATGATGTTCATATTGTCAATGGGATGCAGGATTGCCTCGACGTTCTACAAAGTGCATTATCCGATTTTTCAAGCGATTTTGCTTTGACTCCATCAGCCTTAAAAGGACCTTCTTCAGGTAATTGATTTAGTCATTTAAAATTGGCTTTCTTTTAGTTAGTGTTGTTGTTACTGTTAAACCATTCATTATTCATGAATATGGCTTTGGTGGAGAAAATGGGACCACTTGTCGCATACTAGATCAGCTGGAAAATGACTAATTTCTTCACACCATAAATGTAGATTTTTGCATTTGATTAATGCATATACATTTTCCCAGTCACTTTTAGTATACTCATTCCAAACTGTTATGTCACATAATGTATTATGGCTAATTTGGGTATTAGTGCATCGGGTGGAGAAATTTTGAATTTTTTTATATATGCTATGTCGAAAAATTATATTTTCATTTAAAGGGCATGAATTTTCGGACTAATCATTTTCAAAGTTTTTGGCCTGTTTTCCTTGAAGTGTAAGCTTTTGGAAAATGTTAAGTCTCTTCCTGAAAAGTGAACCCTTTTTCAGGCAAGGTCACCTATACTTCTATAATATTCTGTCTTAATTAAAATGCTTCATTATAGTATTTTTTCATCTTGATAACGTTTGTTAATTATTTCGATTGCAGACGTGGTAATTACTTGTTATGGTTTTAAAATTTTTTTATAGGTCCAAGAAGAAGCACTACTGTAAAAAGGCCACATGGCAAATATAAAACTGGATCTCACAGTCAGTTGCCAAGAAGTGGGACTAATTCTTTGCAGACACCTGAAGGCATCACTATTCGTCTCATTCGAGGGTCAATAGCCAGTTCAAAGGTAGAGTTCAAACGTCAGAAATATGTGGTCATTATCATTAAACACTTTAACGGCAAGCTGCATTTGCTTTTTTCCAGTCTCTTTTAGTAGGCCTACATGCTCACAGTCAAATGCTTCTTTGCTGCATTCATTTCTTCAACATGTGTCTAGTTTAATAATGCTAATAAATTGGTAATGAAAGGATACGGCATTTCTTTTTGCATCAACTATAGGCACCAACCGCTGTTCCCTGGGAGTTTACACTTAGAAAAGCTAATGCAGGAAGGATGCTTTTGGAAGATAGAGAGCTACTGGGATTCAGGTCTACCAGATTGAACTTTGTGTTGGTCATCAAGCAGTAATTAATTAATTGAGATGATCTTATGAAAATGTAATTAGCATAGAAATTGCTTCTCATTGAGCTGCATTCTGTTGAAATTGAAATTCTTGAAATTTGATATCGCCCTTCTTCCAACATCTTTTGCTCAAAAGTGCATACACATGCCTTGACGGCGCAATTGCAGTTGTACTGCAGAGCAATTGTGCGCGAAGGACTTGCTCAATATCCCTACGCAGTGACTGACGCCTCTCACGAGGGTCGAACCCGCTCACTCCGCGCATACTGAGTGTTACGTGCCGACCACTCTAACCGATCGGCCACCGTGCCGCACTGTTGTTGTGATGTCACTCAACTCTGACCATACACCATAGTATCTGGACTGAATTCAGGGTATGTCTTGAAACAGGTGTAAATATGTTCTGTTGTCAGGTTGATGTCATATTCAACAGCGCTGAGAAGGATCTGAACTTGACTCGAACAGCTGTCTCTAAAAGTCTCTTGATGTCAGCTGGAAGTGGCCTCCAGGCCGAATGCCAGGCATCTTTTCCTCTAGGCATCGGTTATGGAAATGTTGTTAAGACTGGTGCACACAAACTTCCATGCAAAGCCGTGTATCATGGAGCCTGTGCCAGATGGGACAATGATGCTGGTAACAGCGAACAGGTTAGACTTCAAAATATATGATTATGGATGGGACGAGTTTAGTTATTGCTTCTTGGAAAATGTGGTATGCCTATGCTGAGGACAATTGAGGGTTGTTGCATTCAAAGTGTGGTTCATTTCAGTTTTATGTTATCTTAGTGTTTACATAGTTTACTTGGTTTTTATGAATCTGCCTTAAGCCAGACTATTCATGACATTGACCTACAATTTAATGGAGTTTCCGAACAACATGTTAAGCACATTTATTGCTAAAGTTTGACTGCCACTATTGCTATGTCTGGGCTAAACCTGTCAATTGTTCCCCTGAATGGCCTATAGGTGTGTCTTTCCAAAGAGAGGCACACTGACTGTGAGTTTATATACAACAAAATTTGACTGAAAAAACAGTGATGATTAAACCTTTAACGACCAGCGTTATTGATTATGCCTTATCTTTTACTATGTGCTGGTCGTTAAAGGGCTAAACAGATCACTGTATCATCGGTGGTCTAGTATTCTTGTGTAGTTGTCTGTCACCTGTGATGCCTTGAAGTGGGATATTTCAAGTTATTTCAAGCAGCAGCTACCAATTGCTGTGTCATATGGATTAAAAACTTTCTGTAGTTTCTAGGAATTAAGTAGAAATAATGCTTTGTCTTACTCATTATTATTATATCTATAGTGCTGGTGTCTAATGCTTTAATTGATGGCACACAATACTTTTCTCCATTATCAGGTCAACATCCAGAGATCCAGCATTATGGACTGAAAGATATCATGGCCTTGTAGCTAGGGTAACTGCTTGACAGTTTAATGGGATGTTGGAATTAATTAATAAGTCATTGGATGACAATACCTACCAAATAAAGTGACTGCCAAGCCATTGATGGCTGACTTTTAATTAGTCTTGAGAGCTGATACAATTGTGGACGATGAGTATTCAGTTGCTCAAGTGCAAACTAATGATGGACTCTAGTACTGGTCTAGTATGTTACTAATATTTTATGAACTCCCTGACTGACTGTGTTTTGTGCTGTGACCAGGCTATGCATGACCACAGCCCATAGCAGTTTGTGTATTCATCGTTTGGCAATTTACCAAAGGTATGGCGATTAGAGCTGTACTGATATTACTTTTTTGCCAATTATGCCGATACCGATTATTGATGATTATTTCATTTGCCGATGCCGATTATATAACCGATTATTTCATTGTGTTTCCCAAGATGTCCGATTCCAAAAGATATACTTACTGTTACTGCCTATTGTTGTGATACAAGCAAACACTTGCTCCTTAGGAGACATATACATGTAGTTGGGGACTAATCCTAGGCAGGCAATACAGATTAGACACACCGCCCGCCATCGACCTTGCATGACAGAGGAGAGAAAAGAGATATCTATGTAACTGGACGCCTTCTTCTCACAAACATGCCAATGATGCCATTTCCTCCCCCAACAAGCTATTCTTACGACCTGGCGCTTTGGCCTAAAATACCGGCCAGCATAGATGACATAACTGTGCCAAGGGTAATTAAGCACTACAACTTGCTCTGCACAACAGCTATGTTGACACTTTCCCACAGTTTATACTAACACAATGCCTGCTGGGTGGTAGGAAGTAGCCATGCTCAACGAACGGAATGCTGTCCTTCACAGACCCAATGATGTTGCTGTCGTCATTTTGCTCTTAAAGATTATTATAAATTTTAAAAATATGTTTAATATCAGCGTCGATTATCTCACCGATATCCTATGCCGCCGATATCTCTATAATGTATGGGTACAGCCCTAATAGCGATGTGCCATTTGTGAAAGGAAGACAAATTCAAGTGATGCTGCTCAATATGTTTTGTATTCCTCTGCTACGGTTCCATTAGGAGACAGCTAAATGTTATTTGTATGGATTCTTGTCCACTTTTCTACAGGTTATCCGGAAAATTGTGAACAGCACTTTGCTGATGGCTACAGATGATGGCATGACGAGTCTGGCCTTTCCAGCCATTGGAACTGGAATTAAGTTGAGAACGCCGAGCAATGTTGTAGCGCGTCTGATGATTGAGGAGACCATCAAATTCAGTGCTAAAGTACTAAAAACATCACTGACTGAAATTCAGTTTGTCATCTATGAAACGGATCAGGACACATTAGATGTGAGTCTAGCGGTTAATTTTCCTAAGTTATTCAAAAGAATAGAGATCCATATTTGAGTTATGGCCTAACGGCTATTAGATGATTTAGCATTTTCTCAGATTGCTAAATGGCATGGAACATCTGCTTTAAGCATGTTAGGGATGGAATTTCAATCCAGTAGATCTTCAAGCTTAAATGCTAATTCCAATATATCCAGGTAATCCTAAATTGATTTTACCCACATAGATTTCTGTACATTGTTGTGGATTATGCTGAACTCATCTTTACATTTTCTACTTTGTTAAACAGGCATTTGAGAAAGAACTCCAGTCTTCAGGTGGTGATGGAAAAAGTACTTCAGTCAAAGGTGATAGTGATGAAGAAAATGATGTGAGGGATGAAGCTGATGATGATGACGATGAAGAGGAGGAGGAGGAAGAGGAGAAAGATGAAGAGCACAATAGCGAAGTTGATGAAGATGAAGATGGCAAACAGGAAGATGTCGGAGGCGATTCAGGTGATAGTGATTCTTCAGAGAATGGTCAAGACAATGCCAATCAGAGTGGCAGAATTCATGAACACAGAAGAGGAGGAAGAGGAGGTAGAAGACAGCGAGGGCACTATCACCCTAGTGGTCATGAGCATGGCAGGAGAAGAACTGACTATTCATCAGCCACAGCAGCACCAGGTGAGACGAAAGCATTCAACAGTTTTAACTACATGTGCCTCGTAATTGGCTTAAAATCAGACGCATTTCTTTATGTGGGAAATCAAATTAGAATGATAATTTTAAGAAATGGCAGATATAGAAATTTTAAAATGTGCAGTGTTTCTCTAATTTTTTACTCTTTTTTTATTATATATTAAAGAAACTATAGCAAATTTATACATACCAATATTTAAATTAAACATACAGCTTTGACACTGAATAGCCATATATTATTGTTCTGATATCTGTACCAATATGTGGCATAAAATTCAAATTAGTGAAATGAAGAAATATGCAATTTCAGGAATAATTAGTTGTTATATGTTAGTGAAGGGTGGACACAGATCCTGGATGACCTGAGAAGTCATGAAATTGGACTTTGAAAATCCTGAAACTTCTGGAAAAATAAGTGTTGTAAGAAAAATTATGTCAAGTTGTGGAAAATGGAAGAATTAATGATTGACATATTTCAAATTATATTTTTTAGTTTTTAAAAATATTGCATTGAAGTTTAGTATAGTATGAAGTATAGTTTGATTGTCCTTTTCTGTCTAAAATAGGTCTTAAAAGTAACCGAAAAAGATGGATTTTTGTTTTATTAGCTTTGTGAAAACCCTGTTAGTATTAAATTAACGTGGATTTTTAAATGATTTGCAATTCTTGTAAACTGCAGGAGTGACTGGTGCTGACTGCCTAATTGGAGACATTAGATTCCTGGTTAAACAAGAGGATATCATAAGATCCTCAGCAAATGCCATCGTTAATGGGACAAATGACAAACTGAATCTAAAAATGGGTGAGTCGACGAGAGAAGCTACTGCAATGCAGTTGACCCAACAAGTTTTGTAGTGCACATCTCAGTGTAAAGTCTTTTAGTAAAAACTCAGCTTTGGTAAAGCATACGAATAATTTGGATCATGCCTGTTAGCACTGTAAACAGAATCAACATGGCTTTCACACTCTTGGAAATTGTTTACTAACATGTAATACATGGTATTTTTACTTAATACCCATTGAGTTTCAGAGTTTTTTTATGATAATTGCCATCCAGCAATCAGTTTTTCACTACCCAGCCACCTAACTCTACCTGAGCATCCTCATGTTTCACTCTCCTAGACCCCAGTTAACACTTGTCTCAGGTTCTCCATCCGATATGTATCCCAAATTTAGGGTTATGTGCTCTTACTGTGGAACCAGCTTTCCTCTGAATTCCGCATACTGTCGGTTCCTCCTCCAATACCGCCACTCACCTACCGTCATCTGCCTCAAGCTACTGTACGTATCACTCCACAGGATTTTCAATCCCAATTGAAGTCTCACCTCTTCAATGGTTCCTACCCTAATCCATCCGATTCTCCACCTTCCAAGCTTTCACATCCTCATCGAAACCTGCCAGTGCAGCTTCTCTTGGTGTGACCAGACCAGAGACGTCATGAATAAGGTGATGCCCTGTGCTTGACTTTGAAGCAGTGCTTTAGAAATTTGAGGTTTACAATTACGATGCTGGTACATTTAAGATAATTTGGCATTATGCGGTCAATGGAAGTTGCTATGATGAATTGAAATTATTGTCTTAAGTTTAGCTTACAACAGGAATAAGTCATTTAGTAGAATTTATTTAATTCTTGTATATGTTGACTTCAGGAAAGTTGTCACGTGCAATCTTCATTGCTGCAGGCAGTCAAATCCAAAACGAATGCATGCAGTGTAAGTTATTCAATATTCAAATAACATTAGACAATTATGTATTTTTATATTCTCCAAATCTGCTTCACTTACTGGAATGTGCATGACTGTGACCCAGTATTTTCGTATTTTTTTGCCAACACCGATTTTGTTTTGTTTTTAAAGTTGATGGAACTTTTACTAAAAAAACCACTGATATACGTTAATTTCCTTTAATGATGAGCTGCATTGGTTCTCCAACCACTTTAGTTAACGTTCGTCATTCAAAGGTTGAGGGCAGAAAGTGAATCTCTAATTTATTTTGCACATTTTATAACATTGTTTATCAGAGGTTGGACTGGGATTTCAACCCTGAGCACAGATGTCAATAGTAAACATGCAGCAATCTAACTGCCAGCCCAAAACCTTTAGTTGTGTTGTTTTTATTGTTATAGCCGGTGGTATTCAGAATGGCATGGCGTTGTCCTCTGGAGGGCACTTGCCTTTCACATGCATTTTCCACATTGCTGCCAATGATACGAAGGGGTGGAAAGCCG
The DNA here is from genome assembly GCA_959347315.1 of Bimastos eiseni. Classification (NCBI taxonomy): domain Eukaryota; kingdom Metazoa; phylum Annelida; class Clitellata; order Crassiclitellata; family Lumbricidae; genus Bimastos; species Bimastos eiseni. The sequence goes on along the minus strand of OY365809.1, from coordinate 23,506,672 downwards.
TGATTGGAAATGTCCTGCAAGAGGCAGATCAAAGAAAGCTGACGTCCATTGCCATCCCACCTGTGGGAGTTGGTTAGTATCCAGAGCACATTTATCTTCAAACAGAATGTCTACTACATGTTTGCTACATTCAATCGTGTTTAACTGAGCCTCCGAGTGATTCGTGTTCTCGATTGTTTATAAAAATATGGTGAATATTTTTGATGCTCGTATGTACCCAAGTGGCAGTTTGTGTTGACCCTATAGCACCAGCAATTCTGATCGCTCATTCTGTAGGGTTATGCACCTTGTATACTTAACTAGAATAACTTTTTAATTGTTCTATCACAACAAGATCCGTTCTTGGAACCTTTAATACTCCACTACTGCAAAGGTCAGACATAGAGACGTTTAAGGTAAAAAATTACCAGCTGATACCGACCGGTAAGGGCAATAATACGCAATATCCCAGAAGCCTGTAAACAATATCCTCATCACAGAGTCACCCTCTGACTGACCGACCATTCTGCTAAGACAGTCCATGCATGCAGTCTGACTAACTTATAATTCATGTATTCATTCATTCATTTTTAAAATTTATATAGCACCCCTTCAAGAAACCTACTTAGAGGCGCTCTCAGCCAGGCTACGGCCAAACAAAAATGACTTGAGGACATGATAGAAGGTTGGCAGATTGTTCCTAGGGAGCATGCGCAGTGCTAGTGCAAGTCCATTCCAAATGGAGGGGCCCACAACCGAGAATATATATATATATATATTTATATATATAAAGAGAGAGAAGTGTGGCCACTGGCTGCTTCTTTGTTTGAAAGTTATGGTAGCGTCACAATTGACAATGCTGGCTTCTGTTCTAACAGGTCGTGGCAGTGTCACAATAGAAGATCTTGCTGAAGCAATTTGTGATGAAGTTAACAAGTTTTCGCAGAAGCAACCGCAGTTTCTTCGGAATATCACTGTTTCCATCCTGGATGAAGGAATGCTGAATGATTTTGTTGCAGCAACTGAAAAAGCAGTGAAACTGATGGGAAAACCGTTTCAAAAGCTGTTATCCAAGGCATCAGGTTGCATTTAATTATATTTGAAGCTAAGCAGGTTAAAATATCAATATCGTTATATTTAGAGTTGTTTTCAAGATTTTGTTGCACAGTAAGGTGCTTAGTAAATATTTACTTTCTTCTTTATGAATTTTAAGTTGCTGCCTTATTGAACAAATTTGTAATAGATTAAATTGTATTACTCATTATTCAAATATCCCAGTGGTACTTTGTGGGCACTGTTGCTGAGAGATCCATTTTATTAGTGGATTTACTGAGGAGCAGTTTGTAGTGGATGTGCTGAGGAGCACTCCTCAGTAGTTTCTTAAAGTGGCGCTATATGAATGCTCTGAATGAACGAATGAATGAATAGGGTCCTTGTATTGTATTCTATTACAGACTTACAAAGCACCTCTCACAGTACAACCTAATCAGAGTCGCTTTCAGTGTAAATAAGCCTTGGAAAAGAAGTCCTAATAAAACGAGCAGAAGCAGTAGTGCCCTCAAATAATGCAAAGTTTTCTTCAGCCGAAACATTGCGTGACAATTGATTGCGGTGGCCGTCTCATCCTTATTGATTGACTGTATAGTAAAAGTGAAGAGCAATCTCACATGATGTACTTGGTTGAAATATCCCTGGAAGTAGCGATGTAAGCTAATTGTAAATCAGAGTTTTGGCCAGCTTGTAAAATTTACAGTTTTTAAATACACGTTTTGCTTAGATCTGAGGAATAATTAATGGATGGCATATGTTTTTGGTGTTTTAGACATGGCAAAAGCTGCATTTAATGATTTTAAGGATCAGTTGACAGGTGCTGATGATTCAAAAGAGGATAATGACAGGAAAAAATCATACAAAGGTAGAAAAGCAAAACCCAGAACACAGTCGAAGCCATCCAAATGTGTTTTGAAAATTTACAGTCTCAGTGAATCTAACATTGGTTTGGCCATTTCTGACATCCAGCAACACTGCAAAGAAACCAAATCAGAAATTACACTAGATTCTACATCTGTGAAAGACGCCATTTCCAAACTAACGGCCGATCAGGTTTCTTTGCCTTGTTATTTATTGAGAAATGTTTATTCTATGCCGTGATTAAATGCCTAATTTGCCTCTACTTTTTAACAAAAATCTTTGGGATTAGTTTATTAATTTTGAGACTTTGTATTTAAATATTTTAGAATTACTGTTGAAATGATTGGAATCATTTTCTTTGCTGACCAATGCTTTTGCAGAATCTTATGTTTTTTTTTTACTGAAATTGCTGTCCATTGTTAATTTTATTGTCTCTGACTATGCTCCAGATTTACTGGAACCCAGTGTTATTTTAGTTCCGAAAATCATTTGTTTTGTGGGTTTCTAATTTTTTCAGTAGGCAATCATTTACGTTTAGTTCTATTTCATATAATCGTTTTAGTTTTTATTTTGTTTCAGTTGACGATTCCATTTACATTTTTTTCTTTTTAGTTTCATTCATAAAATTAACACTGCACCTGGCGAGCAAATCTCAATGTTTTATTATTTGACTTTATTTTGCAAATGTGATGCAAGTTCACGAAATTACGATTTACCAACACCAAGTACTTTACGTGATTGTCTTGTCTTGTCTTAACCATCCTCGATCCAAGGGTTTGTCACTTCATGGACAAGTCTACTCCTTAACTCCTTTACATGATTAATTATACTTAATATACATAAAAGAGTTTATGAATATTTAGCGTATAAGATCTGCGCTGGCTAGGCGAACACAATTTTACATTTTGTCATTCAGAACTGTACATTGGGTTTTATCGTTATATTATTCATATACAAGTTGTTCCCAGACAATACGTTAATGTTTCCTACTGCATAAGAGCTTTACAAGAGTTGGGTAGGTTGACAGTGATTTACGCATGAACATCGTTCTACTGCATAACAGCCTAAAATGTTAACAAAATAGAACTTTCATTTCTTATATATTTTGTTCAAGATTTCAATGTCATTCTTGTTCTTATTTCATTAGTTTTTATTTTGTTTTAACTCACAAATTCTTACGAGTTTTAGTTTCCATGAATGATTGCCTTATCTTTTTCGTTCTAGTTTTGCTTTCATTCACAGAATTAACACAGACTAGCTTCTGTGCCTGTAAAGAGACAGTAACAGGATTGCTGTGAAAACATGCTTTAGTTTACATACCATCGTGCACAGTAATGAATAATAAGAAAAGAATGAGGTATAAAGGCAAGGCATTAGAGGCAATTAAGGCTGTCACAAAATGTTGAAATAGCGACCCGGGTACTCGTCAACCCGCGCGGTCGAGTACCCGACCGTGCGTATACTTTGTTAGGAAATGTAGAAAATTGCGCAGGCACCTGAGAATCGATTTTCATTGCCCGGGCACTCAGCCAATATGACCAAGGGAATATTTCTGGCATATGTTCAGGTAAAATCTCGCATTTTTACGGAATTTCGGGAACAAAACTGATTTCATTACCCGGGTAGTCAGCTTCGGTCGGGTACCCGGGTACCAGTTGACAGCCTTAGAGGCAATGTGTGGGTGGATAAAGTTAAGATCAGACACTCAGAAAAATGATAACACACTTATTGCTATTTAATTTTATGCAAGCTTACTTTTGTGAGTGCATTTAGATTGTTAAATTTTCATGTCAGATAAAAATAAGTGAAGCTTTATTAGCAGTTTGCTAATAAAGGAGGACATATTGCATTAATTTAAGAAAATGAGTCTTCCAAATCATTTTAATTCCATTGTTATGTTTTGTGTTGTTATGCAGAAGACAGGTCAATAAGAATGAGCGTGGGAGATGATTTGAAATGATGGTCTCTGTTCTTAATTCTTGTAGGAGAAGAAGTTAAAGTCATTGGAGAAGAAGTATTCAGTGGAAATTCACATTGATAAGACACCTGGTCGCCAGAAAATTCGTTTAGTAACTGAAGATGATGACCTTAGTGTGGCCACACCAGAAATCTATGAGATTTTGTTGGGAATGGTCACAAGGGAAAGTAATTCTAGAGAACTGGAGCTTTTTGCAAAACAGGTAAATGAAAACAGATCATGATGTGACAATATCCATTCATGACTGTCGTTGCTTGACTCCCTTTAGTGTACTTGTCTGTGCTTCCTTCAGTCATTTTCTAAAGGTCAGTCAGCTTACCATTAGATATCCAAGTGAGCCATGCTCCTCAGAGGTGTTGCAAAGGTGCTATGCTGAAATCATGAAAAATTTTAGAGCATAATCGAAAATCGCTTCTGACATTCGCCTTGGCCGAATATTGGACTATTCGGAAGTATACGCCTTGGCAAATATTACACCCACAAATAACTCTGTTGGGTCACATCAAATCGAGAAAACTGCGGTATTTCAGGCACATCGTGAGACAGCCTAAAACAGTATTGAGAACAGTGTGATGTTGGGTATGGTGGAAGGAAGCCGAAGTCGTGGAAGACCCTGAATCTGCTAGTTTGACAATGTCATGGCGTAGACTGGTGTAAAAGGCACAAGCTTAATGAACATCGTACGAGACAGAAAAAACATTGGGCATCACTTTCCCATACATGTAGTCAACCGTCGCGAAGTGACGATGACGATATGACACGACAATAACTAAAAATAACTTTTTTGATAAAAGATTTTTTGGGTAAAAATAATATTTTTTCATCAAATAAATTTAGGACTAACGGACTTACTTATAAGTTATTGATTAATTAAACATGAACTTAACATTCCATTGAATTTTTCATAAAATAATGATGTTAATTTATATATTTTAATTTCTGTTGGTTGCTTTTCCCAGATGGCAGCCAAATCATTTATTTTCCCGCTTGAATTGGTTCCACCCACATTCCGGTAAACATTTGAGAGTAAAGACGTCGCTGATAACTTCATATTTCAAATTTTATAACAAGGTTTTAAATTTTTTCACAAAGAAAGTTATTAAATAACAAATATATTATAGGCTAGAGTGCAACGATATGCTATATGAAGGATATTGCTATAGACTCTGCATTGACTATAGATAGTTCTCCGTAGCTGTGCACGTGGCAGGTTAACTATGCTTTACCTATGGATGGTACTCGCTGCTGCTGGTCAGATTTGTCGCTACTATGCGGTTCGTACCTTAATCCGGCAAATAGTTCATCCAAATACTCGGATTCGGTACTCGGTGGAAATTATCTACTCGGTGATGCCCTAAAAAAGATCTGAAAGAAGATGACTGTCATTTGATTTCAGTTATAAATTCTTGGCTTATGCATAGTTAAACAAAAGCAAATGAGTTGATTTTACAATAATTCTATTAGCTAGGCTGAGTTGAACCACGCATTTTGAGCTGTAAGGTAAATGCTGAAACATATCAGTTCCTGTGTTGAAATCTTTAGGAATGACTGAATGTTATATCTCATCTATTTAAACGACATCACAGTAGTAAATTATTAATTTTTTTGATATTTTAATTAGTTTTAAACAAAGCTGAAGTAAAGTACGTTTTATACTTTGCAAATTTGTGAACATGATTTGACATTGTGATTAAAATATTTAAAAGTGGCCTACCCCTATTTGTGGGAAATATAAATAAATATATGTAATTTTGACAAATTATACAACAAATTCTATTGTTGCATGTATTACAGATTTCTCTAGCTTTAGGCTCTCTAATATGCAAAGCATTATTTAAAAATTTTATGAAGTGCCTGCTTTTGATGTCTGTCATTCGAGGTTCAACATCAACTTAAGAAACTAATGCCTTCACATTTTTTTGAAGTAATTACTATGTACACTATTAATGCTGGTGTTGATGAATTTAGGTTCTAATTTAGCAGGTCCTAGTTGCTGGAATACATTATTTATTCTATGTATTTCTGATACAAGAATTTTATGCTGGCTGTTTGGCACATTAACAACGAGAAAGTGTACTAAAAGCGACAGAGAAACCAATGCAGCTCGTCTTTAAAGTGTTAAGGCATATTACAACAGTTCTTCTGGAAATATTAATAATGACACTGACTATTTTATTCTATTCTATGTTTTGTGACATGTACTAGTTCTTTAAAAAGGGAACATTTTGTTGCTCAGTCAACCTCCTAACCATCCTTGTTTGTCTAAATCTTATTGCATTTTGCAGGCTATTTGGCAGTACAATGAAGGTGGGTCATTTAAACTATATGGACGTTATGCTATTGGGACCATTGAGAAGGCATATCACCATAGAAAAACAACTTTCGAGTACACAGATTCAAAGAATGGGAAACATAAGATTGACTTCAAGGCCATGACAGATGATCGCGGCACTGGTGGAAAAGTTTCCATCAAAAGAACCATACCAGGTAAGTTATTTTGTTATTTCATTCTTTGATCACTATTTGGTAACTGTAAATGACCAATCAGAACATTTTCAGTCAGTTACCAGCATTCCTTTGTGACAAACAATGGCTGCTGGTGTATACTCGTTAACTGCAGTCGGTTGTGAAATCGGCAGCCAGGCTCATTGCTCGTCTCTCGCTACTCCCACATTTCTACCTACATGACCGATGTCCTACACTGGCTTCTCATTCCCTATCGCATCCAATTCAAGGTACTCCTCTTTGTCCTTGGATTTCAACAAGGTGAAGACCCTAAATATCTCTGTGACCTAATGCAAAAACCTTTATCTGCTGTCTCCTTCCTCTGTCTCCTGTCCGTGGATCGACCTGATCTTGTTCCACAAGCAGGAACTGCTATAACTCAACACTGTGCCTTTGCCATCGTGTACCCTTCCATGTGGAATGACCTATCGGGTCCTACCCCCATTATCCGAAGCAAGCTTTTAATCGGGCTCCCACCTTCATCCCTCATTGCCTGAAGACTTTCTTATTTTTTTTGGGCTGTCTTGCTGAGAACGCTGCTGAATAGCTAGTACTGTAAGAAGCGCTATATAAATAATCAGTAAGGCTGTTTATATGATTCTCCTCTTGCTTCTTTTGACCTAATATCTCAATTAGCTTCCATGTTTAACTGATGTATATTATTAAGAGTCCTACAAAACATAGTGGCAAAGCATGTCATAAGTCTATATTGCCTGGTAATTATCTGACATGTTCATAACCATATTACATGTGTTTAACGTCTAGTTTTTTGCACAATGAACCTGACTGGCTTATTGTAAAACTGGGAAATTCTGGGGCCGTCATTTTTTCTTTTAGTGTTTCTTCAATCATCTTGTCTGGTGTTATTTTACTAATCTCCTTCAGATCCTTATACAAAGTTATTATGAATGCTGATATATGTGGATTGCGAAGTTCAATAATAATTATGATAATAAGAATAATAATAATGATGATGATAATAATAATGTGTGTCATCATTTTGTGGCTTAGAATAGATTTTTTAGTGATTTGTTATGTTGGTTGGTTACAAAATAAACGATTTTATTTTATTTCATCTGACAATTTGTGATACGCCATAGCACAGCTGACGCCAATAAAGGTTGCAGTACAACAGTGTACATGAGTGGGCTTAAGGATGTAGAAATTTTGGTGTTGGGGACAAGTTTATGCTTTGGTGTTTCAACCGTATATCTACCTTGTGGACTAGACAAGTTTTTGTGCCATTGCTGTTTATTGGTTTGGTGCTTGTACTGTGTTTTATGCTAACATACCTTACTTATGAGAACTATGTAATATAAGCGATATGTGCTTATTTTAGCCTACGTTCTTTAGGCTCCTCCTCTATCTGTTTTTACGTTTCCTCGTAGCATCTAATGCCACAAGGACTAGTCCATTAGCTAATGTGGAATTTTGATTTGTGGTTTCTCAGGTGCAATTCCTTTGCCAACTCGTTGGAAGCAGATGACAGCAGATGAGAATAGTATGGCTGTTAAGCTGAATCCATCTGATGAAGAGTATAAGAAAGTTGCAACAAGTTTGAAAGCAACAGATGGCAACACAGTGCAAACAATAGTTCAGGTATGTGATTGCATGTTAGATTTCATGTTTTACTGGTGTATGTGACCAGTTAATTTGTCTGTGTATCTCTATGGAGACTGTTGAAAGAATGATCATTGAGTTGAAGCACCTTTCAGCTGCTGCAATCCCACAACAAGACACCTTTTCAATCCTTTTTCCTATTCATGACCAAGACAGGTTGCAGGTAAGTTCATAAAAATGGCTTACCATTCCATTGATGACCTCACTTTATAAAGTAGTAATCACCCCTGGGATTACTTAACTGCCTCTTTGTTCACCAGTATCATGTCTGCAGCACCAAGTCACTAACTACTCTTTTATTGCTGTTTTAAAGCTGATATTAGCACCTGTCAGAGGTGCATTTGCTCATGTATGGACATGCAATCTATTTAGTGAATTTCAAGACTGCCATATGTATTTCGCTTAACCCTTTAATGATCAGCGCATAGTCAAACACAAGGCATAATCAATAATGCTGGTCGTTAAATGGTTAAATAATGGTCCTGGTATGTACTAGGAGTTAAGATTTTTAGGTAAACAAATTTTAACAGCAATTTAACTGTGACAACAATATAGCTATTGGGATCATTGACAAAGTGTTATCACTAAATTGTGTAGATGCAATGTTCCATATAAGTATAGTTTCTCATTGACCACTTAACATCATTTGACAATGTTTCAGCAAAATGAACTAAATAAATTGTTGTTTAGCAACATTTAGTATGATTGTGAAATTCAAATTGGGCTGTGATATTGGTTTGTTTGTGACATGTTACATAAAATAATCTAGGCAATAAAAGCTTACACCTGTATCATTGTAAATATCATTAAGTTAACCTTTGCGTGCCACAGGTAAAAAATTGCAACATTGCTAACCTTTCCATTCAGACCATAGGCACAAAAGTGGGACACTATAGGTACACTCACTAGACTGTGAAGAACTAGTGGTCTTCTTATGTAAATAAAGCAGCAGTATTAATTAGGGCAGTAACTTAACTACAAGTGTCCCATGGCTGATAATTATATGCATGAGATGGTTTGCAAACATTAGACAGTCGACTTTGGCGATTTTCTCGAAGTTTCTTAGCTCACTTGCCTTGTTAGTTGAGATGAAAGGTGTATATCGGACTCTACAGACTATTCAAACAGAAATGCTGCAGAAGATAGGCTGGTTTGCACATTGGTATTTCATTACATCTTTTGCTTTGACAAGAAACAAGTGAACCTGATCTCATCTATCTCATATAAATATTCACAATGTTGACATATTTAAAAAAACTGCCTTTCCAAGTCCACAATCAATCACATGCATAAGTAACCATTGGTATTTGCAAGATGTTGACTGCTCTGATTAGGCGGTCCCTTGGTACAATTGAACAGACATCGACAACCAACTATGTACCTTCTGGAGGGTTGTATGGTGAACCCCAGAATTATATGTTGTTAACTGTACAACGTTCAATAGTTGAACCACAAGGTTCTGTATGAATGTTGTGTGATTGTCAGTGACCAGCTACCAGAGTTTGTCACAGACTAAAGCAGCCATCACCAAATTCGACTAACATAGATCAATTTCCTGGTCAAAATAACTTGCACTACCTGTGGTGGCTAACCCTTGCACAAAGGCTGAGTAGTCTGTTCTGATCGAAGTGTAAACCTCACCAGATTTGGACAAGTTCCAGCAATGTAGATACATACCAATGTACATGTGTAATGCTACTACACTCGTTTGGATTACCAGGCAAAATGTACTGCAGAGTAATGAGAGTATTACAGAGAATGTGTATGGTGAGTCACATGAACTTTCACCTGAAAATGCGTGACATGCAAAGGATTAATGATATTACATTTGAAAAATGTAAACCCAGAGCTGAGCTTTGTGCATGGGTGGGTGTGTTTGAGTGCACCAGATTATTATGAGTAAGTTGCTGTTATAATTTGAGTCTGACTTAGTGCAAATATCTAAAATTATTGCTACTCATCAAATTCATGTCTGCTGTACCATCAGATTGACAGGATACAGAATCCGACTTTGTATCGCCAGTTCATGAACCGAAAACTTGACATGGACAGAATGAATGCTGGGCAAGACAACGAAAAGCGACTGTGGCATGGAACCAATGGTGTCAATGTTGTCAACATAAACAATCGAAACTTCAACAGAAGCTATTGTGGAACACATGGTAAGGATATTGTTGATGTTGTAAAAATGCTATAATGCACTTAAATTACACATTTCCAGAACCATTCAACTTTTTTACACTGTTTTGGTATTTGTGCATGTACAAAAAAGTATGTGGAGCTGAGTCATGCTTAATGGCAAATGTGTAGTGTGAGAGTGCTTTTCTACATTTCATTGAAGGACATGAAGAATTGCATTCAAAATGCAGCAGTATGAGTCCTTATATTGTTCAGCTTATGGATGCTGCATTGGTTTCTCTGGTCAGTTCTACATATAAAACATCAAAGTTAAGTACTTAATTACAGGTGCAGTGTCTTTGATTTCTGCTGACCTTTCACAATTTATGTAAGTTATAATTTAAAACATATATTACACGTGCAGTATATATGAGTCTGTGGTGCAACTGAATTTTTATTAGTACCAAGAGTCGTGCAAATGCCAGAGTAAAATGGTGGGTGCTGATAGGTGATTTAATCTTTGATTGATGCTAATTATTGTTTTCCAGTAGCTTTTAGTAAACCCTAGTCTGTAAAGTGTTACGTGATTGAGAGTTGGTAAGTTTGACATGTTTTTAGGTGATTCCAAATTTAAGGAACACATCATCACACAATAATATTGAGCATTGCCTTGCAAGGTTGGCCTGGAAATGTCATTTGCATTGGCTCTTGGCTGCTTAAAGGAGTTATGTGGTCCTACATATATATATATATATATATCGCTTGAGAAGTGACCTGCTGCTCTGTTGTATCTTATGGTTGCTAATGGAACTGTGCTGCTTAGCTTTGAGCTTGATTTTACAGCTCAGTTGGGTGGGGGTTGCTTCTAAAAAATAATAAATAATAGAACATTTTGGATTTTGTTTGTAATGTATTTTATGATTTATCACTATGTATATAGACTATAGAGCAATTATTTTTCTTTAGGTGTAGCCATTGGCAATGGAGTTTATTTTGCCTCAAGTGCCAGTTATTCAGTGAGGGGCTACTGCCCTGCAGATGGAGCAGGGCAGAAGCATATATATCAGGCCCGTGTTCTCACTGGCAAATACTGTCAGGGTCGAGGTGGTCTGAAGGAGGCTCCACCTCTTCCAAACCGTGCGGATGTAACTTACGACTCTGTTGTCGACAATACCACCAATCCTGGAATGTATGTGGTCTTTTTGGACTACCAGACATATCCAGAATACCACATCACTTTCACTTAGGATCTTTGAACTTCTACGGTCTTTGTGAACGCGTTTGACATGGATACTTTACATGTGCAATTGTCACATCACTGCTTGTATCTTTACAATGACACTTTTATGTTCAATAGGATTGTTTTGAGAAATTGATTCAAGATATTTTCAGCTGCTGATGATTAATGATTATGAACACCTTTCATGCACAGATCAAGAAACTTATTAACTTTGCCCTGTTGTGATCTAGTTCCAATGCCAATATTTCGTTTCACTATCAGTTTGTTCACATACCCTAATCTATTCGTCATGTTAAGAAAGTTTTACTTCTTGGCTCAACAAATAAAAATAAAATATTTACTGCTACTTCTTTCATATAATTGTCATATGTTGCAGATTGCATTGGGAAGTTTTGCTAGCAGTATAATCTATATTGGTTGTGTTTATGTTCAGACAGCAACATTTGATAGTGTCCATAGTGTGAATTTATAAACATTATATTCTATATCAGAATTTCTATTCCTCTGGCTCTCAATTTTTTATGTACATTTGAAACAACTTGATCCACGCTATAAGATGTGTATGTACTTAATACAAATATTGTTAACACCATATTTGCTTGAACTACTTATTTACTTACAGAAAACATTGACCATTGCTAACAATATTATAAAAGTAAAATAGCCACATCGTTTTGCTCCAATTAATTGTGTAACTTTGTATAGTGATGTGGTGTCCAGTCCCAACCACTTCTTTGGCCCTGCATTGAAATATTCTTTATGACACGAGAGCATTATTTGGTTGAAGCAAGTTCTAGCAATGACAATGTTCTTGCATACTTATCACAATGCCTTCACTTTAGCTTATTTATTATTGTTTTCTGTTGCATGAACCGGTGATGTTATCCATCTTGTTGGAGGGGAAAAGGGAAGGGGAGAGGAAATTGGAGAGAGGAGGTCCAGTCACCACCACTATGGGGCAAAGTTATGATTTTTACTTCAAGTATCATTGTTAACTAAAGTACTGTTTATTTTCAGTTTGCTTTGTTTTTAAAATTATTTTAACAGCATGCTGCTTTACGTTATGATTTGTGTGTGTACTGGACAGAATTATCTGAATACTATAAATATGATACCTTTTGAGAAACTCTAATAGGTGATGTAATGCCACACATTTGTAAATAATTACTTTGATTACTTTGACTTGAGTGATTAAGAAATGAAAATTGAATTGCAATGTATTCTTTTGTCACAGATTTCACTGGTTATTTTTATGTTGATAATTGATTGCACTGCTGCAAGTGCTTATCCAATTTTTATTTGTTTTAAAGAATTTTTAGTACATGACTTTACGTGTTGCACTTTTTCAGGGTGTATAATCTTTTATGAGTAGAATTTGAAAAATGACTTAAGACATGCAAGATTAGTTGTGTTTGTGTGTGTGTGTGTTGTAGCCAACAAAACAGATTCAATTAACTCGATTCAATTAACTTGAACACTGAGTATCATTTTGACATGTCATTTGCCAAAAAATTAGATCATTAACATTCACCATAACATACATAGAATAAGACAAGTAATAAGGCAATTATGACATTTTGAACATTTGTAAGTCCATGAAAGTCTGTAAATTCTTTAACTGAGTTTGACAACTTTTCAACTGTAAATTGTAATCGCATCTATAATAATTGTGATGAAAAAAATTGCAAAATTTAGATATACCAAAAACCAAAATTCCATAGGTCTGGATAAAAATCAGTATTACCAAGAATGCCTTATAATTTGTGAATATCAGAGAAAACTACTAACTATTGTGTGACATGATTATTGCTAATTAGTAACTTCTATAGTGCCAGTGTACTGTCTAACAAACAAGGCCTTAACATGATTCGGCTCAGAATAAGTAATATGTGTGTAATGTGTATTACATTATTAGTTATACAGCACTTTGTAGGAACCACACAGGTTGCTAAATGTACTGAATTCTACATCTATACATCAAGTATTACAACACGCCCATACTAGTTGCCTCAGCAACTGTTCTAAACTTTCCCCATCATTTGGTTGATTTGGACTGTCAGAGCTGTCAAGAAATTTTGAGCCACTTGATTATTACATTGGCATCTCTAGCCCTCAAATCAAAACTATCATTCAATTTCATTCTCTCATTAACTGACATTGTAAAGAACACTTTTCTTCCTTATCCTTCAAGTCATAAATTCAAACCTCATATTCCATTATCTATCATTAAGACTGACATTCCAGTGGGCTTGTCTTCCAATCTCTATGTAATACCAATAAACATGCCACATAAATGATTACATGTCCTTATTCACAGAGATATCCTGCAGTTGTGAACACTGAACAAACAAAGCAGCAAAACATGTAGCACAAAGTTGGTGCAAAATCAGTCAAAACACAGGTTCCAAGAATGGTCCACGTGAAAAGGTGCAGGTGATGACAGTCTTTAGTTTGAGATGTGCATCTCATTCAAATAGCATCTCGTTAGCCCTTCTGTTGTTGCTTTTTATTGTTGCCGCCAAATAAATTGCTCACGCCTATCACCTTTTTCTGAAATGATTCTCTCAGTCCCTGAAATTAATAAATGTTTAAGTACTGTCAAATAAAATGACAAAATATCTATTCAACTTCATTTTAATAGTAACCTTGCAAATACTCAAGTCACCATAGGTACATCATTGCTTTACAACGCTACATCACACATCAGTAAAGATAAAAGACAAGGAACTAGAGTAAAAATGTAATTTTAATTGAATTTCATATTAATTGTTAAGCAACAATAAATGCAGCATGCCAGGCCCTCTGGAAAGTTCGGGTATATACTATATACTAAATGAAATTTTTTTAATATACTTGATTTACTTAGTTAATTTTTTGCCACTTAAAATTGCTTAGCAATTACTTTAATCAGAATGTAGCAAAACGCAAAAATAGTATTTAGTAGAAAAGGGTCTACTCCAGCTGTTTCGAGTTCTTGGTTATTTGGCATATATTTGGAAATAAGTCTCGAATTAAGACTACATGTATCTTATAATATATTGCACAGTACAGCTACAAAAAAATCCACCATATTCTATTTTGCATGAAAATCTGTTATTCTTTTTGGTGCTGTGCCTGAGATAATTTTCTGTTCCTTTCATCCCCAGTTGTACATCTGATCCCTGTTTTGGCAAATATCTACGTTATATTATATTGTGGTAGCTTAGGTGCAATATAAATTTTCATGAAGAATTATTGTAGAATTATATAGAATTATAATATTCAATTGATATAGCAGCTTGAGGCTGATAATGGTGGATGGATCTGGGATCGAATTCTTTAAGAGTTTATGCTTTACTTTCGAATGGAAAGCCCGAGGGATTGATAGACAGAGCAGCTTGAGGCAGATTGATGGTAGGTGAGCAACAATATTGTGGAAGAAATGAGAATGTGCAGAATTCAAACCGAATTTTCCAGTGTTAACATTGAACATTTGTATGCTGTAGAAGTTTTTCTTGTGTACCACTTACCTGAAATGGCATTGGGTTTCTGGCTAATGCCTGGTAAGAAATTTTGCCTCGATCCTGTTGTTGCTGTGCCTGTGCATCCAAGCATTTCTGGTAACGTAACTACAACAACCAGATAACTGCAGAGTGTATACTAAAATCAGGCTTTCTTCAATCTAATTCTTCATCTATAATATGGGTCTAGAAGCTTTTAAATTGCTTGTTAACAAAATCAATGTGTTCAAAAGTGAAATAAATTGCTTTAAGCACTCATTTCTGCACTGTTCTAACATTTCACTTTAAATAAAAATCTCAAAAGACAAGTTTGTTTGACAGTTGTCAATAACTGATACTTGTGGTTTCAAAATTACACTCCCTGACTTGGCAATAATAAAGATACTACTGGTTACCTTGCAGGCTGCTTTGATTGTCCGACAGAATAGACCAGCATCTGGGATGCAATGAAAAACGTGAGCAAAGAATTCATTCTGCGCTGAGTGCATGATAAAAGCACCAAGCCTAAATTTAACAGAAACACATGCAAACAAATTCAGCATTTGGTGAATCGCAAATGACCATCCTATGTTTTGGATGTGTAAACATTTTCTCCACATTAAATAGTAATTACAGTGCATTAATGATCAAGCAAAGAATGAAAAACAGAGCTTAGGAAAACATCAAAAACGTACTAAAAGCTATCTCACTTGCAATTGTTTATGCAGATCCCAAGGAATGTCAGGAACCGAATTCTACATTCAAATATGACAGATGTCGTGCTCTGAAACAAGTTGCAAACAACTTTGCATAATAATTAAATGTATCAATTATCAGACTGCCAATTTTAATTTTAGTCCATCACTACCTGAATTATCCTAGCAGAGCAGCTATGTAAACATCACATTATATTGTCAGAGCTGCCAGTAAATAAAAATTATGCTTAAATAGCCATGTCAAATTAAAGTCTGCAAAGATGATAAAAGAAAATCAAAGAGGAAAACATTCTGGACAGTCGTAACCATAATCTCCAAACTTTCAATGTACCACTTGAAAGCCAGGTGCAAGGCACCAGCTTATTCATAAGCACTATGTCAAGTCATAAGTGTTGTTCAAAGAAGGTTTGAGTCCATATTAGAGTCTGAGACAATGTTATGAAATGTAATAATTCTTATGTAATGGCACAATGTCTCTACTGTGTAAGTTACAGTCAGATTATTTTGTAAGCAGCGATTAGCAGGGGTTCATAAACTACTATATAAACTTTAGTTCTGGTAAATACATATACCATGTAGAGGAACTCCTCAGGTATTATAGCTGGCAAGTGCAGAATTACAGGAATGGGAAAGTTATATTAAAGATATATTCTAGATAACTTACACCGCGATCATATACTGTTACCGCCGATGGTGCCACCTCCACTGAGACTGAAACCCATTTAGAGCTTGGAACTCCTGCATAGATCATCTCCATTGCATCATTTAGTACAGCCATGCCTAACAGATCCAAACCATTCCATATAATGAGAGAAAAAACAATTGGCATCTTACTGTGTAATTTCAGTTACATGCTAGAGCAGAATAATATCTCTTTAGTTAAATCTATGCTCTTGGTCTAACAAATGCCATCACAAAGCAAGCTCTATAGGTTCTTGCAAATTACCATAGATACTGTAATGAAACTAAGGCAGACAAAAATGCAAAATAATTGGTTAAGTATTTATATACAAAATGTGACAAAAACAAGAAAGTAAGTTAAGAAAGAATAATATCAATCAACCAATCAAAAATACTTAATATAGCGCCCCTTCAAGATATCTACTTAGAGGTGCTCAAAAAATAGGTTCATATTGTGCTGACATAATAATTAATTATTGGATAAAGAAGTACTATGTAATAGACAAAGTAGGAATCTGACTAGTGCAAGACAGTGGCTGAGGAAGTTCAAGTGGGGGGAGAGAACAGTTGGCTAAAAAAACTGCCAAAAGACAAAATCAGAGTACATTCCTAAAGTTATGGAAAATCAGAACTGAAAATTCAATCATGGACTATATTCCTGCATAATAAATTTTAATGTAGCATTAAAACTTTTATAATGCAAGTGTTGTTAGCATTTTATTTCCTCATAACAGTTAAAAAATTTAAGCTGTGAAATATAATGCTTAAAAAAATAAATAGCTTACAGTAAAATCAACGTGTTATAGATGTTTTAGCTATTTGACCTTTTTAAGGGAAGGGGGTTAGAGCTCAGATCATCAGATGTACATATGCATGGGAGGAGGGGTCTACAAAATGTATGCCATGCAACAGGAAGAGGGAGGGATGGTCCGAAAATACAATTTCTTGTGTGCATGATATATGGATGGGCCCTTATGCAGACAGTAGGAGTGCTAGATAGATGGGAGAGACACGTTCATAGGTCACAAGACGGCAGTGAAGGACATTCAATTATGAAGGTGCTTGCCGTTGGGACTAGAAATTGAAGAAAGGCTGTTGGCTAGACATGGCGAGAAGAAACATGCAAACAGTGTCGGACAAAAAAAACATGCTGCAGAAAATCAAAGAGATGAAACAAAAGTTCAAGAACACTGTTCTACCAAGAGTGTGTAGGTTGCTGAGCAACACCAATCATCATAAAATCATTATAGATATGTAATGAAATCAAGCATTTATAAAGCGCCGCTGAAATCAGCAGCGCTCTAGATAAAATAACTATTGTTATACACAACCTAAATAAACTCCATTTAATGCACGACAAAAAACATTTTATTATATAGCTAGTTTCACTGACCAGTTGGCTTTGGGACTTTCATCATACCAAGGTAATGACAATTGATAACCTTCTTTGTTTCGTTCATCGGAACTGGAAACACCACACCTACCACAAACCAAAATGTTTACTTCTATGTTTTATCCTAATACTTATTAGGGATTTTTTATTGACAACTGAGTAGATGCACTAGAGTCATCTTGTGGACTGTCAAGACCAGGGCTGTAACGAGCTATAATAGCGCCCTGTGCCTAGCATCAATTCACTCTGTGCCTAGCATCAATCTGGTGCCCCACATTTTGAAAATAGTGCATTTTATGGAATAATAAGTTATTCCATCCTGAAATTTGCATCCTTGCCACATTTGCGCCCTGGGCCATGGCCCAGGGCGCAAATGTGGCAAGGACGCAAATGTCCAAGGCCAGGGCTGTAACGAGCAAATGTAAATGTCCAAATGTGGCAAGGACGAAATGTCCTTGCCACATTTGCGTCACATTTTTCACATGATACTGAAATGAATTCAACTGTCTTAAAGCGGAAAAATGTCTGAAAGAGAACCTGAAATTGTTAAGTTTGCGTTTACGCAATTTGAAGTTATTGACAAGCAATAGCTATGCTGTGCCGTTGGTCATTGATGTAAAATCACCATAACTGAAACGATCGGAACAACTTCGAGTTGCTCAGGGTGAGTAAGGATATGCGCAAATTTATAATTTCGTTTGGTATTTGGTATCGAAATTGCTTCTTTAAAATCGTCTAGAAGATTTAAGACATGCATTCTTTATACTATTCACAAGATAGGCAGAAGAAGAAATATCGAAAAAGATAAAACTCGGCAATATAAAATCTGTTCTTGGGAATATATACAATATACATTATAATTAAGTTTCAAATTGAAATTACAAATAAACCTTATTCCCGAAAACTGATACATTAGTATTTTACAGCCTTTTAAATAGGATCACTTGTTTTTTACTGTCTCGGTCTCGGTACCTCACTGTCTCGGTCTCGTCTTGAAGTTTAAGGTCTTGCATACAACACTGATAAAAACTCCAACCACAGCATTAATAACTGGTCAAGTATATACTGAGCTATTTGATAGACTGAGTCCTGCATAACTGATTTAGCAATATACCTTCATTCCAGTTCTTTAAGTGCATTCTGTCTGAATCCAGAGAAACTTGTGACTCATAAGCCAATCGATCTGCGCCTGAGTTCTGACTCGTCAATGCAGGGCCCATCCTTGCAGCAAAAGCTTCATTCTCTTTGAGAATCCTATAGCAAGTGCTTCGTAGGGCGTTTGCAACTTCGTGGCCTGTTTTTTCACAAGAGAAAACCCAGCAGATGTGTCTCCCCATCACCGGATCAAAGGAAACGTAAGCAAAATCTTGGCTGTTAAATACACAGAAGCAAATTTCAACTGAACTGAAACACAGAAGCAGAGTAGTAACCAGATTTTGATGCTGTATGCTTTATAGGCCTTTATTGCCCAACAATATTGCAGAGCATCAAAGTAATGATTGCTAAGAACTTTGATCACAAAAACATGCTTAAACTTTTACTTTAATTTTCGCAGTCCTTATAATATACTAATGAAAGAGTCAAACGAGTATCTTAAGTTAGAAAAAAGCTACTTTTATTCTGTAAAAAGTGTTTGGAAGCAAATGCATTGTAGAATATGACTGAAATAAAATAAAAAAACTGACAAGTGACCAACAAAACCGACAATATGTGACACAGGGGGCCAGAACCGATCACTTGTAATCAACTGAAGCATTTAGCACATATTATGTACTAAATGGTTCAGTTGATGACGGATGTACAGATTAGGAAGGAAACACATCAGATGCTGGATTGAAAGAAATTCATAGTTTGCTATGAAAAGATTTCTTTGGCAATTGATATCGAAGGAGATATTTCAAGGAACCTTAGAAAAGTTTTCATCTGAGTCTGGTGCCATAATATTATGTCATAGATTAATGTTCAACACATTCCATTTCTCTAAATGGGCGGATGTTGTTAGATAAAGAAATTATGCTGCAGAAACGATTTTTATCACTTGCCCCAGGCACTAAGATGCCAAATGACCAACTGTATAAAAAACTAGTCCTTCTGAGTTTATTTGATGTCTAAGAAAACGATGCATGATAGAAAAAGCTTGAGACTGGTATACCTATCCTTTTCTCTTCCAACTCCCCACACTCTTACAGATTTGACACTCTCTGATCTTAGAGTTGAACGTGTACGGACATCCTTCAACACAAGTTGATCACCAATGAATTCAAGATAGAGATCAAGGCCCTGTCATAATCAGAAATAAATAATTTACAATAATATATGTAGCTTTTCCATTTATAAATCACTGAAAAAAGCGAGGGAGCAAAATAAAGACTACTAAATGTCTACAGATTTATTCCATATCACAACCTCTCCATTTTTACGTTTCACATGCTTGCACCCCTATATCAGTTTATAGTACACGCATGATCCCTCACTATGGAACGACTTTCCCCGATAAGTCCGGAGTTTGATTCTTGTGGCGATCTCAACTGGATCGCTTCATTGCTTCATTTCACAAAAATCGTTCTCAAATCTGCATAGCAAGTTTTTGAAATTTTCAGTGTTAGCAGTTTGACCCCTCTGTGACCTGCATCAATATGTCTGGCTCTATAAATGATATATATCCTCTGCATAGGATTGGTTAGCTACCTGAAGCTTGCCTGGCTGCATACTGTGGGGTCCACGGGTTAAAGATGAGATGCACTGATTGATTGTCATGCCACTCCTGTCTTCTGCCAGGTCTTCCTCAGCGAGTGGAACTGATCCTCGACAATGAATGAGAAATCGGTTACATGATGAGGTCATCAAACCTGAAGTGGAGTGATTCGGTTTGCTGTGCCAAACAACATCATAAATATACAAATAATCAGGTAAAAAGACAAGGTATAAAAAAGCACAGCAAGGGAGCAAAATAAAGATATCAGATAAAAAAAATATATCAGTTTATAGTACACGCAGGATCCCTCACTATTAAAAAGAAAATATAACACATGAATTAATTAATTAATTAATTCAAAGCATTGAACTAGCTCTCCCTCTATCATTAAATCTCAGCCCAGTGCTGGTAAATATAAGAAAAACCAATTGATAATAAATATGAATGCAGCATCCTTGGCACAAACATTATTATTGAGTTACACCCACAGGTGTCTCAACGCTAAGTCCAACGTGAAATAGACCACCAGTTCCTAAGCAACACACTGTGTGTTTCTGGCGTCACAAGACAAATGGAGAATCTAGGTTTGAGGTCCTGTCTAAAAGATTATCCATTGGAATTCACTTATTGAAAAAATCAGGATAGATAAGAACTTGGTTTTAACATTTATAAGCTACTACTCATCACATTCAGATGTAGCAAACATGCCAGAAGTCCACATAAATAATGTTGAAAAAGAGCACAGTAACTGTTCAATGAAGCCTCTTCCTATAATGTTAACCCTTATCTTAACTGGACACAATGTGTTACAAGTAATTCTAACAACAAACTGTATTATCAAATGGTTAGTTATCTAAATTCTGACTTTAACTTCATAGGATATGTTCTCAGTAAGAGATTCTGAAGAGAAGACAGAGAAATAGCATAAAAGAGTCACTCGTTTACAACTGTGACCATTTGGGAAAAGAAGTCAAAACAAGAACTGTATTTTCAAGAAATAACACAATTTTAAACAATAACTGTTATATATTTTCACTTGGTAAGTAAAATAATTTTTTTTATTATTTGTGATATGCATTATAATAATATTAACCTAAATTAAAAAGTAAATGACAAACAGGTTACCGTGCTTCAATTTCAACATCAGCATCTACTGCATGTTTTAGTGCATCTTTGGACTTTGTAGAGATCTTCAAATCTGTGGCCAGTTTACGAATCTGAATTTAAACAGCTTGGGTTCATTCTATTTCAAAACATGATGACAAAGGCAGGACAACAGATCATTCTATTCTATTCTTAAATCACAAACTTAATTAAATTCCGATGTATTTGCCAGAAATATTTTTATTACAAGCCTGTCAACAGATCTTCTCCCCAATAAATCTAAGTAGAAATTACACCATGATTACTATCAGATTTGTAATTATAAGTCTGATTCAATTATTGGTGAGCAATGACAGCATAAGTCTAAATGAAGAATCTGGAACTAAAAGGGCTTCATATGTAGAAATTCAGAAAGCAGAAATGTTAATAACATTTTGGCAAAAATGTCAAAATTAACATATCAGTATGTGTTGCTATTTTTAACATATGGATGACATGCAGCGCTTCTGAACGGTTCACCCTACTAGAGACGCTTTATAAATGCTTAAATACAATACAATATACAGGCATTCATTTCATGAAAGCAGCAGAATTATTCAAATTGAATTATGGTGATAGGAGTCAACATTTGGGATTCCTACAAGTACTGATACATAAACTGACAAATATCTTAAATAAACATATCAGATCTTGACTTACCTCTGCCCTAGATTTGCGAACAGCTGGGATGGGTAGAGAAGTAAGAGGAGGAGGCTCCCTCTGTGTGACTCCACTTTTGATATGCCAATAGTATGCTCCAAATTCATCTGTAGTAACAAAATATGTAACTATGTCGGTTAAACTGTTCCTAACCATGCTCTATTTCATCGTACATGTATTGCTTCACAAGGCTTAAAAATGAAAATGCAGCTCTAAACCCAAATGATATTATGGCACTTACATGGCAACATCAAATATCGCTAATAAACAACTGGCATTACTGCCTCATCATTTAAAAGTTTCATTACATTCCACACATACCTGGTTAAAAGTACAGCAAATGTTATTTCTCAACATGTTGACCACTGGCAAAGCGCATACATTGTCAGCACTTGTGAATAAGCTGGTGCCCTGCGCTTAGCTTTTAAGTGGTGCTTTAGAAATTTGGAGATTACGATTACGATGACCCTTATTGCATGTATTTAGATACAAACTTCTGTGGTCAACGTGTTAAAATTGCTCAGCACTGAAGGAGAAAGGAAATTTAATTTCTCATAAATAAGGTTAACAGAACAATGGTAGTAAACAGGTGAGGAACAGATCTCAAATATAGCATTAAGCAAAAGTGAGACACTAACAATGAGATTTACCAAAACATCTAGGAAGGTAGGTTTGGTTTTGGAATGATTATAAAACCCCAAGAGGTGTACATAGCAACCATAAAAATGAATTGACGAATTTTAGCATTTACCCATCCTGAAAAACCTGTAAGTTTAAGAAGCAGCAAATAAAGTACAACGGAAATTTCAGACCAACAAAAAACAGAGAAGTAGAATTAGGTGCAACATCTAAATCCACTTGTGCACACAAAAATCTTGATTATTTGTCATTTTTAATCAGTTAATTTCATTTCTGAACCATTCAGCTGGTTCCAACTTAAGGAGCAACAACTAAAACCATTATCCACTGAGTTCAATTAGTCATCTATTAATCAAACTGTTCCCTAACCTTCATGCTTTTGCCACCCCTCTGATAGCAAGAATGACTCAGGTTCTGCACAATCATCATTATCATCAGAGTGGTCATTGTAGTTGTTAAGACGATGATTTCCATTATCATCGCAACTGGATGAGTCATCACTCTGTCAAAGACATTACATCAGACATATCAGATAAGAAAAAATTAATTATTATCTGAAATAAATATAAACTGTCCAAAGAGTCTAAGAATGAAATATATACCTATTTTATAAAGGTCCAGGATTAAAAAGTAATAGCAGCAGCACCAAATACCAGTACACAAGAGGAAATTACAGAGCTGTTTCCACTTGCATCAGAAACATCAAAGTTACTTACTTGGTAAGCATCGTGTTTTCATCTTCAAAGACCTTATTTATTATCATCAAATTCACCAATTACATAAGAAAACTCATACCCTGAGGAGTTTTAGGACAACCAACATATGAGAACAGAGAACCTGCCCAACATAAAGTTACTTTATGTTTATTTGCATATCGAAATTTAAAACTTTTAAACGTTCAGACTTGCAAAAATGGCAAAGTGCAGATGTGAGTACTAATTTGATTTCATTTAGTTGCCAAGATACTATGCTGTAGTACCAATATCTATACAATGCAAAGTGATATCCCCATGAATACAGGGAATGACAGTACCTACACTGTGCAAGTTTGGTGATTAATGCTCACACCCAAACACAAGAAGGGGCTCAAAAACCCATTGTTTGGGTCAATCAAAACATCAGTTTTCCTATTCTGTCATTCCTGTGCACATTTTTAAAGTTCCCATGGCAGTGACTATGTCAATTTTACTCTTATATCAAAAACTCTTACATCGAATTTGGCATCAGATGGTTCATTGAAAATGCATATTTGTAAGAAATTTGTGTTTCTTTTGGCCTATTAATCATGACATTTATATTCCCACCTCCACAAGTCTTATTCCTTTTGTCTTGTTCCTGACAACAGCATAGGCTGGATCATCAGGATCATCATCACCTGAATCCACTTCAACTGTTGCATATGGATCATCCAGACTCTGTCTCTCCTTCATCACTGGACTATTGCCCAAATTTTGACAATGCTTGCAAAAAGCAAAGTACAAATTAGAGTATTAATTCAGAAATAAATTTGTACAGCAACCATATTAACCATAATAAACCATTTTTATTGACAATAATCCCAATTTCAGAGCTATGCACAGAAAATGCAATAGATACTGGCACAGCAATACTTATACTTCTCACCATAATAGTTGTATATATGACAATTAATGACATGGCAAGGGATGATCCTGCGCATGTCATCATCCATGTCGGTTGATTGATCGACTGCTGTGTCATTTTGACAAATATTATCATCTATACATTGCAGAATTTGCTCAGTAACTTCGAACATGTTGGAGTTGTCTAGTGATAGGTTTGCATACCGGACTTCTTCATCGGCTCTGCAAAGGATTTTGTGCATTTAAGAGGCATTTTGTTTGCAAGTTTCCTAGGCCATGAGACTGCATCAGACCATCCATTCTGATGTATACGGTTGAGTCTCAGCTATGCGGACCATGTACACCTCCTGTAATCGAGTGTTTTCGTCTTGGTGGAGGGCGGTTGAAGCAGCCATTGGAATGACGTCGACCAATAGTCATGTGTGGCTATTTAATCCACTGACAAACATATGATGATTGCCTTTTCTATGTCATCCTTATGCCTCAGTGAATATCTGGATGTGTGTCATCTTCCATCAGTGAGGAACTACTTGTCGACATCATCATTGTGTCTACGAATGCTGTCAATGGTGTCACTCTACCCTATCAACACAACTTGGCCCAGAGACTCTGAACATCCAAGCCATCTGTTGACTGGAATTCGTTGGTTGGCTCCAAGCTTGTGCGCGGGCCCACCACTGGTGACTCTTTCAGCTTACAGTACACTGTTTTGCAAACTCACATTTAATATCATATAGGCTAGCACAGATAGCGAGCACCTTTGAGTTGATTACTTGAAGAGGCCCTATATCACTTTCATTGATTGATTGATTGATTGATTGATTGAATTTACGAAAAATAATTCCAACTTCAGTGTTGCGTAAGTTAGCACAGATTGAGCCAGATCAAATGCCAATGTACGTAGACAATCTATGTTAACTTGGATATTACGCATGACATTTATCTTACCTTGTCCACGATTCTCATTCCTTTCTTCTTGCTCCTGACCACAGCATAGGCTGCATCATCAGCATCAGCATCTTCCTCTGAGTCCACCTCAACTGTTGCATATGGATCGTCCAGACTCTTCCTCTGCTTAGCCACTGGACTAATTCCCACCCTCTCCACGACAGTGCTTGGTGGAACACTGGTAACTTGAGACATTGTGTTAGAGGCTGGCTTCCGCTTGGGCTTCTTGACAACACCGTAAAGATCATCAAGGTCATTGCCCAGGTGGTGAAATCTTTGCGAAGAATCTGCCTGGATTCCACTGTCATTGGAGTCAGGGGAACTTAAGTCTTTTTCACTGAAAAATTGGAAAATAACCCAGTATTACAAAGTTATTGAAAACACATGATGGGCCGATTAATTTAAGCATGCAAATCAGTTTATTGATGCGCTGTTGCACATCCCCAGCCATTCATTCATCTAGATTCTAGGCCTACTAATCCTCTTTCCATTTAACAGTTTTTACACCCTATTCTCCTTGGCCTAAAGGAATTACCTAATCAAGGGACTTTGAAAGACACCCCTTTCCTATGTTTTACTTTTCTTCTACAGATAGGTAACTTTGTTTACTTGATGCATAATATACCATAATATATGCATAATATACTGTAGGTTTGCATGTGTGTACGCACACGCGCGTGTATGTAGATATGTCCATTTTACAGTTTCTACACCCCTCATTATTCTGCAAGATTTTCAAAACATTGTAATACTATTTTGTTACACAAAACTCTTTTTTTAAATTGACCATAATTTCCAATATATAGTGAAAATACACTGCTACAAATTACAAGCTACAAGTTATAATACACGGCTACAAATTACAAGCTACAAGTTTAATTTGTAGTTTACAACCATACATCTAATTCTGAAAAGCTTCCAATTCACCACTGGATGGGCTCCAACAGCCAGTGGCGTCTAACACTCGTGGGGCTTGGAAAACCATCGAACTTCAAAAGTAGGGGCTGGTTAAACGCACGTTTTTAACATAAACTGATGTTGTTGATTTCCAATAATAATAAGTCGGCCATGATGTGGCTGTTCAACTTGTTCTCCCAATCCATATGGGGGCGGGGCTAGACACCAATGCCAACAGCTATTTGGCCTATTCGTGTTGCAGATTGTCTAAATTCGCCACAGATATAATCATGAGCCCGAAACATACAGTGTGATCAATGTCAAAGCTGTTTAATATCTCCGTATTAACTATTAATCATCATCCAAGCATTCAGTAAATTTCAGTTATTATCTTAAATGCTCTTTCCTGGACACCAGCTGCGTCTGCAGGGTTTAGCAGACGTACAAAGTCCGAAAACGGGGTTGCATCATACAATAAACCACCCCAAAAGAAAACTACGCCCCTCATCGCCTTACCGATCTACTCCATCCATGAAAAATTCTTCATCTCCCGAATCCAAATCCAGAATAATTGGTCTGAACGGGCGTGGGGCCTTGATCGCGTTCCTTTCACGATCGGCGTCGGCGGCCGCCATGCTGTCTTGGCGAACTGAGTCCATCGCCATGCACAGCATAATCAGCTCATAGCAAGCCGCCAGAAAATCAGACTGCGCCTCGACGTACCATCTCTCGTCCATCGGCGGCTACCACTGCAGCGACTGGGCTTGCCGGCAGCTAGCTCTGGCTTCACCGATCGACCGATCCAGTGGAAGCCACCGCCGCCACACGTTATTCCTAGTCGCCAATTTTAAAAGCACCACCGTTTTATAATAATTACACGCATATACATCAGTCGAAATTGCTGTCAAAACGACCGTCTCTGCAGCCAGATCCTGACAAAAAGCGGTTACTGCAGTTCCATCGTCTGTCCATCCATGTATATATAGAGAGAGGCGCCTGTTCGTTCAGAGCATGATGATGACAGAGCCGGGTCAACCAAACGCCACTGCATGGACAGTAGGCCTAACTGCCCAGAATATTGATTCGACCCAATGATTGGAACGGATGACCAGTGGGCATTTTTTTCACCAGGGTTTGCTCATGGGCAAGTCATTACACGGGCTATAGTCTCACGCTGAGGCAGTTGGGCAATAAATCCGCGTGCTGTTAGCTGCGCCTGGCTGTCTACAAATCTATCTAACAGATCTAGTGACTCACTAGAAAAGCTAGAATATGGTAATACTGATAGGGGCCTACAGATTGGCTTTGCGAGGCATCATTGTTCTTCCGATTAAACGACGATATGTAACCTATGCATTATAATCTAGGAGCTTCGTACTCTAGGGCCTACATGCATCATGACTGCTTCCTGAGCCAGGCTAGTTTACAGAGAATACAGACTAGCAGACAATGGTGTCTCGATTTTAAATGCCATCCATCGCATCTGAAGCGTCCGAGGACGCACGCGATGACACTCATAGGATTAAGACGCTGACGTAAATGCCCATGACGTCACGATGAATGTTTAAAGATTCTGTGTTTGGGCAGTTCGAAAGTAGACGGCTAATCATTCATTAGAAACGGTGATGAGGTGCTGAGTCATGTCAACAGATCGAGAGAACGACATAGACGAAACAGACATCCATACATACATACAGGTACATGCAGACAGACAGACAGACAGACCAGTGGCATGAAAAGCAATGACCTTTGGTAAGCCAAACTCTGTCAATGAGACCATCGGGCAAAGGCCGTTGCCAAATCACGCAAACAGTGCATTGATCTATACATGTAGGCTACAGTATAGCCTTATAATATGTAAGCTTTAGAGGTCTACCTGACCCACGCCCGTAACATAAGACTCTAAATTACCTGTACCCGTATACCCGACCCGTAATTAAAATAACCACCCGACCTGACCGTAGGCTACCCGCGGGAAAACACGGAACCGCGGCGTCATTAGCATGCCTTCTCGCAGTCTTGCTGCCTACCAGGTTGCCTGCATGATCCACATCCCTCGTAAGGCTGCCTTGTCCTTCTTTCGCTAGACGGTGGCGTTGGTTAAATTAGATGTATAGCATGATGGGCGCCGTTTGTGGCTGCCCACAGTTAAATTCGACTCCTGTAATAACTTGTTGTCATTCGTTCACACTATGTCTGCAATTATGCTGCGGTTTGTCAGTTTCAAAATAAACGAAAATCTTTATAAATTTATCTTTAGGTTTTATAAGCTAATATATATAACTCAGTATGATGCTATAATCGTAGTAGTTGCATCGGTGCCAGCAGCCGTGGGATATGCGATGGCGATGTGAGCAGAAGGAGGAAGATGAAGAAGAAGAGGAGGAGGAGGAGAAGGAAGAAGAGTAGGAGGAGGAAGAAGAAGAAGAAGGAAGTTGAGGAAGGCGAAGAGGAGTAGGAGTAGGGAGAGGAGGGACAGCAGAATAGCAGGATCAGCAGAAGTAAGAAGAAGAAGAGGATGGAAGCAGGAGACGGAGGGGAAGAGGAGGGGAAAAGGAATAGGATGATGAAGAGGAGGAACAAGGCAGAGCAGGAGCAGTAGAAAATCAGAAGCATAGAAATTGGCTTTAAGTCTTTTATGGTGCAAGATTAACCTATAAATTATGTTAAGCAGTGGCATAACCCCAATAGTTGACGTCGGCACAGGTGAGGCAGAGTATATATCCTTATCGGGCTTACCCGTGATTATTCTACTAGTACCCAACCCGCAAAATACGTAGGCCTACTCGTACCCTGCCCTTATCCGCGGGGGCGGGTCGGGTACGAGCGTACCCGCGGGCCGAACATAATAGTAACATTTGGCACAATGTACATAGTCCATGTTGAGTACTTTGCTCGATGTCACCGCTGGTACGGCCCCCGTAGTCCGATTGCTACGAACTTCTTAAATATATTTCCTATAGATCTACATCTTAGGTCTACCCGAAATTCAATGTCCAATTATTTTTTCCATTAAGTCTCGTAGGGTCTATATATGCTTAAATCGTGTTTGAGTCTGCGTAGCGGAGCCATTATCGGTTAAATTACATATGTAGCATGCATAGGCCTATAATGTGTGTATGTGTGAATGCTTACAGGTATGCATCATCATCAGACCCTGATCTGATGCTAGTCATTTGGCGGCCGTAGGTGCAACATGTATGACATTGTAGGCCTATATCTGAATTAATGTCAACAACATGTTAATAATCCATTGTGCTTGGTCGTTTAAGTAAGCATAGATGGGATGTAGGCATATATATATATATATATATATATATATATATATATATATATATATATATATATATATATATATATTGCAGTGTTCCAACACGAACCTTTGTTTATGACTCTCTTGAACACCTGTGCTGACAAAGATAATTGAGGTGGCATACGGATCCTCCGCGTTTATTTCTGCTGCTAGATCCTCGTCCGACTTCTCTGTTCCTGCAACATCGGTTCCTGCGGAGCTCATCAGTTGTCTCGCGTGAGGATTTTCTTCGACACAGACGTTGACAGCGTCCTTCTGTCTTCTCCGCTCTTCTCTGCTTCCTCTACTGTCTCTACTTCTCCTACTTTCTCCTCTTCTACACTCATCTCCGTTTTCCTCCATTTCCTAAACGGACGTGTTTGGCAGAAATTTCGCTCTGATGAGAGTTTGAGTTGTTCGATAGTGTTGACCGTCGATCTCGACAAAGAGTTTTTTGTGTTCAGGCATTCAGAAGAAACGTCATCCCAAGCGGTTTCATCTGTCGGAAAGAAATTGTATGCGGGTATAGACATGTAGTATAGTTGATAAATAACGACAATGATTAGGTATATATGCATTTACCTATAAACATGTTCAGTCTTGATTTTTTACTATGCCTATTATAATATGGTATATATGAGGAGAATTAATATGCCGCATTTCAAGCAACCAACAGAAGCGCAGTAGGCCTATACCTATCTTAAAAGCGCTGTTAAATTGCTATGCTGCACAGAAGTCTTTATATAGTAGGCCCTAGACCTTCTGCTACTGCCGTAGTTGCTACTACTGCTACTTCTCCTTCAATTTCCAATAACACCACATAATATTAGTATTACTGCCACTAAAAACTGCCGTTATAACGCCTCGATCTCCATAACCGCCACCTGTACATGTACAGCGTCTGAAGCAACGACAAGCGACAACCAATAATTATAAAGCTACCCTATCATCGTCATTCGTCAAGCAATGATTTGTATTTTGTAGTGGGGGTAACCTCTCTAGGCCTATTCCCACCAACCGAGCATTTGCACCTTATGGTTACTCCTTCATTTCGGTGTCATGATGAAGCGCTATTC
The DNA here is from genome assembly GCA_959347315.1 of Bimastos eiseni. Classification (NCBI taxonomy): domain Eukaryota; kingdom Metazoa; phylum Annelida; class Clitellata; order Crassiclitellata; family Lumbricidae; genus Bimastos; species Bimastos eiseni. The sequence continues at coordinate 23,476,101 of OY365809.1, read as the reverse complement.
CCGATTGCATTCACTCCGTTCCACTTCAATTGTTTATAACGACATAGTCACACACATATATATATATGCATATATATATATAGCTCTACAGCAACAGTTTTCAAACTTTATTTATATTATGTCGCCAGGTAAAAAAGTCGACTGTTGGTGAACCACTGGCAAAGATGAGATCATACATGTAGGCACCAAGCAAGTACGTTCGAACAGCGGCAGCTTACCGAAGATACAATCATTTTCCTCCAGTTCTGGATTACATGTACATGTGTACCTAGGCCTACATGTATAGCCTACTAAGCCTACCTGCCAACATGACTCCGACTCCAGCATTTCCCAGTAATTTCATCAATGATCAATCAGAAACAACGATTTAGTTGAAAATGCAACTGCCTAACTGCCTACATTAAAGCGTCGATGCAACCTCAAAATCGTAAACTAGGCCTACACATTGAAGTTATAATCGAACGTACTGAAACTAAATGTAGACTATATGCACAGCGATTCAAACGATTTTCGTTAATTGGAACTGCATACAATTACCAAGTGTGGACGTTTGCAGATAACAATCGCTTCTTTGGTAAAACAGAGCGAGACAGAAAGTTAGGTTCAATCTTAAACTGGACTGATCCATGCAGTCCAGTATATGCCAACATTTCATCAATGATAGCCTATTAGACCCTATATCTATAGGCATAGAAGATTTTATCCGAGATTTTTAGACTATATATATATATATATATATATATATGTATAATGTCAGACTTGTGAACGTCCTTTCATGAAAAATATTAAGCCACATATAATCGCGGTCTACTATACAAGAAAGACTTCCAACCCTTGCTATTCCTTCCATTGTAGGTTACATCGCTAGAAGTTAACCACAAGCGTGTGCTGTTATAGGGGCACATAGCCAATCCATCCAAATCAAACCTAAACAACATGTCAACTGTTTCCTTTCTTTGCGGTATTTGTTTGCCACATCCTTATACATGTATAACTTCACACAAATTAACGTTTCAAGCTTAAGTGTAGGTTATGTCAAATTTTTGCGTTCATTTGCGTGACCTGTATATATAGACCTACATGTAAATGTAGGCTGCAGGCAAGGCACTGGTTATTCAGCAAGCCCATAGGCATCTATGCATGTTTTTTGTTGAAAGGCCTGTGAGTATAGTTTATGGCGAGACGGAGCTGCGCTTTCTATACATGTTAAGATGGGACCTAGCCCTAGACCGGTAACACTGTCTGATTCCCTTTCATCACGTCACTCACTTGCGTTTTAATACGATAGCACATGACGAAATATTTCTATAACTTAAGTTGGCTGGTTTGGATAAAACTATTATATATGGTGGATTAGTGATTTGAAAGAGTCAGGTCATAAGTAGGGAATGAAATTACATAGCAGGCTTATAGCGACTGATAAACAAACAGATCAAGAAAAACGTTCAAAATCTAGGCCAAGCAACCGAAGAGAGCAAGAGGCTCATATGCCAACAGCAGATCTTGTGTTAGCTGTGAGCAGAGAGGGATTATAGGGCCTATAGATCAGATGACCTCGTTGAATAGCCATAGGTATGTGGAGTAATGACGGATTTCAAGCATGATGGCTGACATAAGTTCAAAGTTTAATGGACAATGAACTCCAGTTCGAAGTCAATCCTATTACGAATAGGAAATAATTACAATTTAAAAGGCACTTATGTTCATATAACCAATAAAACCTTCATTTCCATAGTCTAAAAGGTTCTTCTATAGGATCGAATTGCTTGAATTGAACCAGCCAAAATCATCGACAGAGCATTCTCACGTGAACTGTAGGCTATACCCTGCGGGATCTCAAAACGGATCCTTATAGGAGTTACAGGGCAAATACGTACCCAGAGTCCCTATGGAACTCGATCAATTCCGTCTAAGAGGATCGCGACTGCTCTGTTTCTAATATTATCTTCAGCTAAGCCCTAAGGCCCCGGAATTTCTCTGCATAGGGGCCCGGAAGTTCTGTTGGCAAGCCTGTCTCTGTGGCCCCGCTGTAAGCGGGGCACACCGTTAGCGGAGTATAATGTCTGCGATGCGATTAGTAATCGTAGTCGTAATCTCCAAATTTCTAAAGCGCCACTTGAAAGCCAAGCGCAGGGCACCAGCTTATTCACGAGCGCTGCGTCAAATCAGAGGGGTTGTCCAAAGGATAGTTCGTGGTAGAGCATAGTCCGGTTCCAGGAGGTCAGCGGAGGCAGAGTAGCTGTTAAGGAGGGTGTCGTTTTGGTCGAGGATTGACAGAAGGAATGTCAAATAAAGAGCCAGGGTAAGAATTCTTGAAAGGTGAGACTTAAGTTTAGAATGGAAAGCCCGGGGTGATGGATAGGGGAGCTTGGAACAGATGATGTTGGATGACAGACGGTGATGGTGGAGGAACTGAGAATTCAGGAGGCAAATCGTTCCAGAGACGTGGCACAGCGTTTGATATGGCTCGTTGGAGAACTTGAGATAAGAGGTGACTGGGGGTCGAGTAAGGCTGAGACAGGAGGACGATCAGATAGAACGGGCTGGCTGGATGGTGAAGAGTTCGCGAAGGTATTTTGGCTGGGAGTATTGTAAGGAGTTGTACGTTAACGAAAGTACTTTGAACTGAATGCGCTCTGGGATTTTTAGCCAATGAAGTGATTTCAGAATTAGAGTGATAATTATGATGATGCTTGGGCGTTCTGGTGACGGCTCTGGCTAAGGAGTTTTGGATGAGTTGGAGACGTTTGATTTGCATGGCTTCAAGGTTGAGGAAAAGGGGAGTTGCAGTAATCGAGCCTGAAGTGGACGATGGAGGTGGCAAGGGTGGAAGCAGTTTTGAAGTCGAGCATGGGTCGGATGCGGCGGAGGTCGCGAATGATAATAATCAATTATCAATTGAAATTTTCTTAGGCATATAATCGGTCCTCAAGGATTTAGGTACGGCTGGCCAGCGGCGTCCAGGTAGGGGGTCTGGAGGCAAATGCCTCCAATTTCAAGTAACGGGGGATATTCTTTGAGTGTTAGAGAAATATTTTGCCTCATTGACACTTGGGACCTCCATCACTCAGAAGGGATTGACGGCTTTTTGACGCCCTGCGGCTGACAATTCACCAACAAATTGCTCACATTGCCTACCTATTTTACTTACTTAACTGCATCAACTTATTTTACTTTCTTTTCTTCTTTCGAATTCCGTCATTTGACAAGTCTTAGCGCTTCAACTCCCATTGCTCCTCTATCTCACTTCCCCATCGCTGAATCCAACTTTGTAGGCTTTCGTCACATCCTCGAGAATGAACTTTGTCAGATTTCCATGCAGCCCTTCAAACCAGAAGCATGCGAGATGGATCCATGCTTCCTCCGTTTATTGTTACTATAGCGTCTTAGACGACATTGCCCCATTCTTCTGTCTACATTTTTGACATGTCCCTTGCTGAAGACCACCTCCCAGCATTCAAAAACGGAATATTGTTAGGGTCCCGTGGTTTATGCGAATTTGCGATCATGCAAGTTTTCGCATAAATTTCATTTTTTCGCATAAATTTTATTTTTTCGCATAAGTTTCGCAAATTTCGTTTAATGTTCGGAATCTCGGTCAGTGTCAACTACATGTAGTTTTCGCTTATATTGGCGGTTTTCGCATAAGTGGCTAATCGCCATAAGATCGGATTCTCTCAAAATGGAGAATAATTAATGGCGATGCTGGAGATGTTAGAGTAGGCCTGCGAACTGTATCCTACGCAAGCTACCTATAGAAAGGCCCAACTGATTGTTTTGCATTAACACTAACAATAACATTTAACTATCAATATTAGCCTATTGCTGAACCATTCGAATTTCAGCATTATGACACTACAAGTTCATTGCTACGTTTTGTTTGTGAATGTTAGGATATTATGAACTTACACGTTTGCCTGAATGTTTTCAATAGGTATTTGATTTGTAGACGAAATCGCACAAATTCGCAGAATTTAAGATTCTAGCTACTCCGCATAAGCTCCAAATTGAGCTCGCATAAGAAAAAATTCGCATAAACCACGGGGCCCTAAATATTGTTTTCCCATCACTTAAGAAACCTAAGATTGGTCCGAATGTCTGACAAAATTATCGACCTCTCTCTAACCGTTTTCTCCTATAAGACTCTTGAGAGGGATGCAAGGAAAAAATTGTGATTGAAGGTAGGTAGGCCTACTGTAGGTAGGCCTACAGATAGTGACGATGTCGTTTGGTAGGTAGGTTTGTAGGTAGGTAGGTAGGTACACGTAGGTAGGTTGGTACATGTAGCTAGGTTTTCGCTTTGCATGGTGGCAAATTCGCATAAACCACGGGGCCCTAATAATATTCCGTTTTTAAATGCTGGGAGGTGGTCTTCAGCAAGGGACATGTCAAAAATGTAGACAGAAGAATGGGGCAATGTCATCTAAGACGCTAGCAACAATAAACGGAGGAAGCGCGGATCCATCTCGCAGGACTTCTGGTTTAGTTATAGTTAGGTAGGTACATGTAGGTATGTAGGCAGGCTGGCTGGCTGGCGGACATGTCGGTATGGATAGGTATAGGTACATATAGATAGACACATTTAGCCTGTAGGCAGATAGGTAGGCGGATAGGTAAGTAGGTAGGTAGGTAGATAGATAGACAGACACGAGCGCTTATTGCAGTTATTTGAAAAATAATCTGTAAACTCTTAACTGTTTAAATTATAGCCTCTTTACGACTTATATATGGGACACTTTTAAAAGGGACCAATTCAAATAAAGATCCAGTGGCACATTTGATGGCGAGAAAACTTGGTGTAAAATTAATCCTCCTACAATAAACGATGGACGCCCTGAGACCCAAAGATGGTAAAGATCCTACGTAGAATTTATTTCATTCGGTCCCTTAATTTCACATGGCGTGTGTCTGCTTATGTGCCCCGATTTCAACTTCACATCTAGACGAAGCATCTAATTGGGCGATCTATTAGAACTATACAGAATGCAATCACCAATAATATTAAAATTGAAGAGATGACGATAGCATGGGGGTAGGCCTAACGTTTGCCCATAATTTCCGTAGACCTAAGCCGTCGATTTTTAGCATTTTACAACGCGTTTAGGCTAAAAAAAATAATGGCCTCCTTCCTGATCACTTACCATGCGGTCTAAAGTTTCAGTAGTCCAGCATTTTGCAAGTAATTTTCCTAAGCAAGTTCGTACAATTGGGTGATACTCCAATAAGCTCCTCTTCGGATAGTCTATAAGGCACTTCGCAGACAACAATGCCGCGTATGCATACATGTAGGCCTTTCACAATAGGCCTACTAGCCAGTATACAGCAGATCCTGGGAGTTGCAACTGTAGCGAATCTTTATAAAAGTATGTGAAGGCTTACCTGTACAATCCTTCTTGTAGGCTAGTTATATAATGCATGTCCTAAGGGCCTGTAAGTCGATGTTCTGCCTTTGATGTCTTAACTGTAGACCTAATCAGTACGTTTCTGCTATATTATGTGTACACTAACCTAGTTGAAACTTTGCGACGTGTAACTAATTCTATTGAAGCTTCATATGCGAAACTATTGGCAATTATAGCGTTCCGCCAGGCCGAGGCTATTCTCAAACCGTGCGTTCACCTGTATTTATTCCTCTGTCATGCGTAGCCATTGCGTGGCTTTTCAACAGGCCTACGTACACAAGCGTTCCTTCTATGGCCTACCACGTGAGCTATACTTATTATCTGTAAAGATGTCAGTGTAGCTCACAGCTGGCAAGAGAAGTGAAAAACGCGTTACAGATCGGGCCTATCATACATTAAGGTGATAGCCCTGAAGTAGGCCTACACTGATGTTCCAGCAGACCTAATTGTCGCGGTTGGTTGACTGATCCTTCATCTTGTGATGGTATTCACGTACATATAGGCCTACATGTATGCTACATACATGCAAACATTTCATGCAAATTCAGAAGTTCACCTAGTTATACACCAATATTGGCTATATTAGGCATACTGGACAGCTAGAACAAGAAAAATTATATTTAGGTTTATGGTAGGCCTACGGCATCTACTGTACACAAAAGGATTAATGGTAGGCCTACAAAGATGATTATGCTGTGAAACTGTGCAGATGTTCCATGACTCGACGCCTTGCAATGAAGAGTTTGCCGACTATATCTTGCAAGACATTTCAGCTGTACTTCATGTATAACGTCAATATCTAGCGCAAAGCTTAAAGGGATCCTCTTGAGGGTGAATGTAGACAGTAGGCTACACCGCTACAGTAGTCGTCAGAGGTGACAAAACGCTCGCAGCAGGTGAGCATTTTTTCAGACTGAATCCAGTTGAAAGCAATTAATGCTGATGGATTCACATCTGCGATCAAAGGTGGACAAGGAAGATTGAGACAGAGATCTCATATTAAAAATGAAAAGGACCAATATTTAAACTTATCAAAAAGCCATATATATAAACAAATGTATATACAAATATATATAGGCCGACAAATGTCAAAAAGCCATATATATAGGCCCTATACAAATGTCAAATTATGTGTGCTTGAATCGAGCTGTCAGTAACAGTTTACTGTAGTCTAAGCTAGAATGGTTGATGGCTTGCGGATCAGCCTATTTCAAAGATGACATGGATAAGTTCGTATTCGACGCTCATTTGACAAATTCTCCTAATTAGCAACGCCTTCACAGCGAAGTGATGTACGTGCGCCTCCCTAACGAATTTAATTCGAATGAATTGAATGACATGTATATTTAAGGCTACAGGTTATTAACAGTTTCTTTTAGGATTCAACGATAGTATCATTTAAAAAATTGGTAGACCTACTGGTATTAGGGCCGACAAGACGATTTCCCTACGATAGAAGCCCTAATCAAGATGTCGATCCGACGTATACACAGCATCTATAAAATAACTGTCCTCCCAGCGTGTAGGCCAATAGGTCATGTGCGATAACAATAAAAACACGCACATTACTGAAACAACTTGACCTTGGAATCAAGTTGGCTGGCGTTTTAAACAATTATGTAATGAACTTAAATGCTTAGCTCGAATTCATTAATTATATCGGCTTATTGCATTAACAGCATCAAATGGTTATGAGCACAAATGAGCAATCTCAATATCCACATCTCATAGTCGATGTTCGACTCGTGAGCATAGTAGGCCCTATCTTCCAAAACCGGCAGTCTTCTTTACGTAATCCACGTTGCACTAACACGGTGGCGGACATCGTGCGTTCGATTTCTCATTGCCATAGTAATATTTATGCCTACAGCCGATGGACAGAACTGGCGCTCTCTTAGTGCCATGAACGTGACTTCTAGATATCCTCTGCTAGCAATTCTTCGAGTTCATTGCGTCTTTCGATAGCAAACTTGTTCAGCTGCGACAGCCTCTCGTCTACTACTTGGAATTTCTTTTGTCGATCTAGAATCGATACGCGTCGCAGGTTGCACATTTCGCTTTGCTTTTCGACGATGACGTCCCTCACCTGTGCGTCCTTTTTATCTTCGGTTTCGTCGACCTCCAAAACCTCGACTTTTCCGGTCTCCGACTGTAGTTGGATTGTGATCCTTGTTGATTTTCGATCATCTTTCCTTTTCATGTGACTCCAGACCGATCCCATGATCGACTGACCGGGACCGTACACAGTCACGAAAATTCCTGCCAAAAAATCATATGTGGAATGTAGAACAAATATCAGACATGTTTGTTTTTTGGTTATTTGGTTTTTCGGTTTTTACAAATAAAACAAAAGACAAAAAATTGCCATTTTTGGGTTTTTAAAATATATATTTTTTAAATTTGCTAATATTACTATTATATTACTAATTGTGTGTTATATCATGTCGGAAATCAAGCTAAATTAATTATATAAACAAGTTGGAACTCTTTTTCATGCTGTGTTTGATGCGTTTTATAACAAAACTGCTGTGACAAGATCCAAAGGAAAACTAATATAAAAACCAAAAAACCAAATAAAACCAAAAAACTCACTTTTTATTTTTTTTAAATCTTGGTTTTTTGCACCCCTGACAAATATCGTAGGCCTAACTAAAACTTTGCATAATGCGGGCGACTGCCAATGCGCATTTTATATGTCGGTCATGTGGGTAACAGTAACGCATGTTTCAAATTGTAACTGAGTTGCCAAAGACCAGTGGTTCATAACCTTTTTTGACTTTAATACGGCCACTGTTATTTAGTTGGAGGCAGAGTTGTATGGTCTCGAGACAGTGTCTCGGTCTCGAGATAGTTTTTTAGTGTATCGGTCTCGGAAGTCTGTTGTCTCGGTCTCGCGGTAGTGTCTCGAATGTTTAGAAACTGTCTTGAAGTGAATGTCTCGTTTTATCTCGAACAAGCGGTCTCGAAAAGTTTCGTGTTAACTGTCTTAAAATCTTGCGCTAGAAACTAAAACCGGAATCTACGAGAAACGGTTATTCTGGTTAACGCGCGAGTCACATGATACTGAAATCAATTCAATTATCTTAAAGTGGAAAAATGTCTGAGACACCCTGAAATCGTGAAGTTTGTGTTTACGCAGTTTGAAGTTATTGACAAACAATAGCTTTGTCAGTGATGCAAAACCACCATAACCGATACGATCGGAACAACTTCGAGTTACTCAGGGTGAGTAGGCCTAAGGATATGCGCTAATTTTTAATTTCGTTTGGTATTTACCATTTGGTATCGAATTTGCTTGTTTAAAATTGTCTAGAAGATTTCCGACGTGTCTACAAAGGCTATCTTTATACTATTCAGAAGATAAGCCGACGAAGAAATATAGAAAAAGATAAAACGCGGCAATATAAAAACTGTTCTCGGGAATTGGAACTATATACATTATAAGTTTCAAATTGAAATTAGAAAATGAACATTATTCCCGAAAACTGATACATTAGTAATTTACAGTCTTCTATATAAGATCACTTGTCTTTTACTGTCTCGTACTGTCTTGAACCCAGTGTCTCAGTCTCGGTCTTGGTACCTCACTGTCTCGGTCTCGTCTTGGTCTTGAAGTTTCAAGTCTTGCATACAACACTGGTTGGAGGACTTAATAGCTCACGAGGTTAAAAATAATTATTTTAAATTTTAACAGATTTTTATTTTAGAATAGAATCAAAATAATTACATATGGATAATCACATTTGATGTTACATATAAACGTCAACAAAATATAATAATTTATAATGGAAAATAATTATTCTGTAAAATATTAATTTTTTGCACGTAAGCTTATTATTTTGTTAACATCTTTGATGGATCTTTTTGACGCCTGTTGGGAATCGCTGCCACAGACAGCTTCATAAAAATTCATAGGCAGTATTATTAGTTTAATTCTGGGTGTTAACTTTAATTGTCAACATAAATGTAGGCCTAACTTGGTCTAGAAAAGAGGCATAGGTCTAACTTTGCCTAGAAAGTGGGGCTACCAAATTTCGTAACGCTTCACTTTCACGACAGCAAAATAACTATAACGAGATCGTTCATATTCTATGCAAAATAATAATAATAATAATAATAATAATAATAATAATAATAATAACAATAATAACAATAATAATAACAATAATAATAACAATAATAATAACAAGAAGAAGAAGAAAAGAAAAAGAACAAGACGTGGTGACAGACATAGACATCGACTTTCAGTAAAAGGTACTGGGGCAACAGGCCAAGGATAGTATACTGTGCATTCGTGCTTCTCCATTCTCAATCATAAAGGCAAGCACACTTACAACCGCGAGTATTACTCACAAGAAAATATCCAGTTTTCCCTAACTAAATACATCTGATGTTACGGCAGTTACATGCACCCACACATAGTTTGTGAAATTGCCAGTAAGACAGACTTATAAGTCACAGGTTTACTACAGCTTTGTGTTAGAATTACAAACACCATGCAGGCCTTCTATGCTGGTTCAGTAACGCACTAGACTTATAAAAACTGAATTAGTATTCGAAATGCACCCACGGACATGTACTTCCAATTTAAGAGGCTGTCCAGTTGTAGTAGCTACTTGAAGGACTATTGAAAGACCTGCCATGCGTGCTTTATAAATTATAGACCTATATAGTAGTGTTTCAACAAATTGCTTACATGTAGGTTGTACTAAAATGTAAATGTTATTAGTTAGTAAGTAATATTAATTATCATAATTGATAGCCTCTTTTCTTTTCAGCTGACAAACCAGCCATTATATATGGATATGAGATAAATAAGGTCAGAGGCGTCCAGATAAGGGGGGGTTCGAAGGCGACTGCCTCCAATTTCAGGTAGGGGGCAATTTTTTGTCTTAGGTGGGGAATATATTGCCTTCCTGACACTTGAAACCGAGGGTTTTGCCTCCATCACTCAAGGGGATTGACGTACGTCCCTGAATATGGTGACCCTAATTAAGCGAGACTTGTGGCCCTTTTGATTCTCCCTTACTTCCTGAAGTATTAGACAATGCACGGAAATACACAATGTGATGTGATGATTTTTATACGCATTGTGCATTTTGGATGAATAAATGTTGTCAGTAGATTAAACTGTAAAAAGTCATTTGTAACAAATTAGCCTCATTCAAACCCTGATCTTATTCCCATGATATGAACCCTATAAACAACTCGACGACACAGGTATTAATTATTTCAGAAGACGAAAGGAACATTAGGGCAGGCATTCTTCAGCGCAAGAGTTGTAGACTTATGGACGGTAAGGGAAATTTCGAGGAAAGGTAGGTTGAGGGCAAAATTGAGGAAATGGAGGTTGAGGCCAAAATGGAGGAAAAGGAAGTTAAGGCCTAAATTAATGAAAGGGAGATTTAGAATGTAAAAAAGGAAAGGGAGGTTGAGAGCGAAAAAGAAGAAATGAAGGTTGAGGTCAAAAGGGAGGTTGAGGGAACAATGGTAAAAGGGAGGTTGAGGGCATATTGGAAGAAAGAGATGTTGTGAGCAAAAAGCGGATAGGGAGGTTGAGAACAAATGAAGGAAACGGGAGGGTGAGGGCAAATTGGAGGGAAGAGAAGCACAGAACATGAAGAATAGAGAGGTCAAGGGCAAAAATAGAGTAAAGGGAGGAAGAGAGCAAAATAATGAGGGAAGACATGGGCACCCACAGAAATTTTCCCAAGAAGGATCATAAAACACAATGGTCCCGGTCCAATTGTATATTCATAGCAAGTGCTTTAACATTGTTTACAAGCATTTAAGAACATTGGTATTTTTTGAACAGGTTTTGTTAAACGCAAAAATATAAAATTTACTAAATTTATCAACAAACATTTTTCCAGGGAGGAGCAAGTGCCACCTCTTGCCCCTATATGCGGGCGCCCATGGGCGATGGAAAATCATCTTCCAGGATAATGGCAAAATACGGGAAAGGGAGGCTGAGGGCAAAATGAAGGAAAGGTAGGGTGAGTGCACACCCTCCCTTACCTTCAATACTCCCAACATCCCTTACCTCCAATACTTTCAACATCCCTTACTTTCAATACTTTCATCCTCCCTTAATTATCTCCAATACTCTCACCCTTCCTTACCTCCAATGCTCTCACCCTCTTTTACCTTCAACACTCTCACTCTCCCTTACTTCCAATACTCTCATTCTCCCTGACCCACAATATTCTAACCCTCCCTTACCTCCAATACTATCACCTTCCCTTACCTTCCACACTCTCACTCCAACTAACTTCCAATACTCTCACCCTCCCTTACTTCTGATATTCTCATCTTCCCTTACATCCAATATTCTCACCCTCCATTACCTCGAAATGCTCCAATACCATCATCCTTCGTCACCTAAAATACTCTAACCCTCCCTTACCTCCAATACTCTCACCCTCCGTTCCCTCCAATACACTAACCCTCCCTTATCTCCAATACTACAACCCTTCACGGGCGGAGACTCAGAGGGGACATCGGGGACGACCCCCTCTCCAAAAGTTGAGAAGAGATGGATGGAGTAGCCTATATCCCCCGAATTTCAGGCGACTGAACGTGTGTTTGCTGTTGTCTTTCTCATGTCTGAGGCTGGTTCGTGATGTGCCTGCCTGTCCTAGTTTGCGGGTTGTCTCTGGTCAGTGAGTGTCTCATCATCGTGAGATACAAGACACCAGGCCTTTTAATTTAAGATTCAGAGGTCGTGACCTCGCCTGGGTTTCGATGCTGTGTCTGGTACACGTGTGCCTATAGCTGTGTGTCGGGGCTCTATTATCGGTTCCACAGCGATGATGCTTGCTCGAGGTATGGTGCACTAAGCAACCGACGGTGCAATCATATACATGCTGCAAGAGAGGGTATGATAAATTATAAGGATATTGAATTGAAGTCTTGACAAAATATTTATAGGCCTGCATAACATACATTACATGCTTAAATTCACACAGACCCAACTACCTTTTAAAATAACTTTCAGAACTGATTATGCCTAATCTGCATGATGAAGGTTGAAATTGTTATAGGCCTAATTATACTTTTAAGAAGTAGGGCTATCCTTCAAACAATGAAATAAGGTGGCCCTTCACGGCCACCGTTGCTTCATCTGCTATCAATTCTTTTCACTTTGTTCCTAAGAGTTTGTGGTTAAATCCTCATCCATAAGTTTACTGGTTTTATTGCAGTGAGCGTCTTTGAATATTTGAGTGATTTAGTCTAGCGGCAGTGTTGGTTTTTTGTGAAAAATGAAGCGAGATTATTATAGTAGTCAACAAACGATTTCATACTAGAGGTAAGCGTTATCTGTAGCATAATGTAAATGTAAAACCATTTGGACTTGTATCCCATGTGCGACGGAATAACCGTGAATATAGCGCGTATACGGTATTGTGGTAGTGACAACTTTAGCCATAGGCTCAGTGACGACTTTAGCCATAGGCTCAGTGACAACTTTAGCCATAGGCTCAGTGACGACTTTAGCCATAGGCTCGGTCCAACCTACCTGCATCTCTCCTGATTGCATGCTATGGTCCCTCAAAATCAGACCCACTCATCATGGTTGGCTAAGTTTAGTATTGCCAAGGTTTTTTATCATTATTATTTTAATGTATTAGGCTAGCCAGTTACGGCACTGTGTATTGCATGGCTAGTGCATCTCATTGAAGAATATGGGCCTACTTATATACTTAGTCCAATTTTTATTATCAATAAAAAAATGCTCATCACATTTCAGTTCTCTAGATCTACTCTCAACTGTGCTCTCCAAGTATTGCTGTTCTGACCATCTAAACCGTCATTTAGTACGTAGTGGTCGATTGGCTGGTGTGGGAGAGACGTAGGGGCCTACACAAGCCATGGGACATTAGCATTGACCTTCACTTTTTGATTAATTTTTATTTCATTAATCAAGATCAAACTTAAATTATCATCTCCCTTGAGCTATTCATTGTTAAATACACTCAGCAGAACAGCAAACAAATGTAAATGAAAACGCTTTTATATAGCTACCGTATATACGCCTATAATATAACCTCGACCCATCTCATTTTTCAATAAGAATCTGATCCGGTGAGATCCTTCATCACCGCTCGTCCTTTTGAATAGATGTCACGCCATCATTATACACTTGCCTTGTTCAAAATGAGATGTGTAACGTAATGGGCGTCCTGTAGTAAGGTTTGTAGTAAGTTAATAATCATAATAATAATAATTACGTAGGGTTCCCGTGCAAGGACCGTACTAAGCCAAGATTTAAATCTCTGAAATAATCCAGCATCGATAAGCGAACCGCAGTAATAATAAGATATTCATTTATTTAGAAATAACGCAATCTGACCATAACAGCGCAGAAATGCCTAGGCCTGCACAAGTGACAATGAACAATATTAGGCCAGTCGCTAAAATAAATTTTAAAAAACTAGTAAATGTTTTTGTATAATGATCTGGGGATAAATCCATAGTCGTCTTTAGGTGGGAGAACATGGTTGTGTGCTCTTAATTGGTGATTGGCGTGGATAAGGAGTGGAGGTAGGAGTTGGTTAAAACATGCTCGGTGTTATGTAAAATGGAAAAGAGGAGACGCACGAGACGCGGCCTATTGTTGCTGCATCCATGATTGGTATTAAAATTTCTTCCGACCTGTCCCCCGAACCAAATCTTTTCATCTGCCCCCCCCCCCAAACCCGCGACCAAGTCTCCGCCTATGCAACCCTTCCTTTCCTCCAATAATCTCATCCTTTCTTTCCTCCAATACACTAACCCTCCATCACCTCTAATACTATCATCATCCCTTACCTCCAATACTGTCAACATGCCTCACCTCCGATACTCACACACACCCTCCCTTACCTTCATCACTCTCAATCTCCCTTACCCCAATAGTCTCACCCTCCGTTGTCTCGATTACTCTCAACCTTTCTTTCCTTCTTTCGAATCTCCAAATCAACAGGTCTCGATCAGAAGCTTGGGATAAATATCGCGATCGACCACGTATCGAACGCTGATGCGCCTTCATAGACAGACATAGATCGAGTGAGTGGCTTTCTATCTACCAGCAACATATTAGATCTCAGGATATTAGATCTCAGAAAATAGGAAACGGAGGGCAGTCAATGTGGAATTATGAGCCGGACCGGTTAGTAAGAAGGAGACCATACTGCTGAAGATAAGGGAGAAACTGGAGAGAGACAAGACGTTCCGAGTCTTAGAAAGAAATGATATTTTTATTTGAAATTGGACGATAGTTATGATGAAGGATGGGGCAAAGGCTAGACTTTAGGCCTAGAGCGATGGAAGACAAGGGCCAAGTAGGCCTAAGGCGTTTTAAAGTTATGTTTTTAACAAGCTTCTGGCAAAAATCAAACACTTCTTTTCGACGTTATCGGTGTCTTAGGCAGTAAGTTAGGCTGCCTCGCGGCATATGGTGTGCCATAGCAGAATGTATCCCAGGGTCCAGAAACGAAGACAGCTGGCGCTTCGTGAGCCAACAGAAGTGGAGGTAGGGCAGGATCGAGGTCATCTTAGTTTATGGAATCTTACGGAATAAGCGCTGAAGAAGACTTGAAGACCATGAAAAACCTGAAAGTACTCTTTTGCATAGAAAAAATACGAAACTTGCAACATATATAGCAAGCATGTGGTCATGAGCTCTGCGAAAAACTAAGGCGACTTGCCGACCCAAAAATTGAATTCGACTGGCAACTCAAACAGGTGGAAGCCATTAAAAAAGTAAGAATATTATCATTCAAACTACAGCGCTGAAATACCACCATGTTGCCAACTATAGATCTATCACTGTGCAGTGTTCGATAGTGGCTAATGGTCTTGCAGATTGAAAAGGAGATGCCGAGTGATTGCATTCGCATGCGATTGTTGTAGACATTGTGATTGGACAGGATATAGGAGACTAATCACAACCTATTTGAAATGGTTTCCCAAAAGCCTGCTTGCACGCCCTAAAGGCTGCAAAGAATGTCTGATAGGCCTATAGTCATTTCTAATCGCGTACCCTAGTGCGTGACTTTCCATTGCAGCGAGCTGCACTCCAGTAATATGCGCACAGTGTATTGTTTATCCACAGTCAGTTAATACAGGCGACAATAGTTGATCTAAATTAGTAGAACATAATAATTCTCAACACAGAGGAAATGTTTTTCAAATCGTGATTTATGGTACCGAAGGCGCCTATAGCTGGAATATTTAAAAGACAAAGGAAAAAGACTTGCTGATGACCGCCATGACAAATTTGTAATAGGTCTACAATTAACGAGGTTTCATGCATGCCGACATATAGAACCAATACAAGGCCTCTATTCCATATAGGGCCCATAAATAGCATTATACCCATGCAAATACTGGCAAAGTGATGACAGTTTCAGTAGAATGATGTTTGGTGTAGGCTTAATTTAATGGGTTGCATTTAAGGAGGTTGCTAGGGCAAATTAAATATCGGTGAAATAACGCTGTAATAGCGGCGTGAAATTCAACCCCGACCTCACCTAGCAACACCTCAAATGCATGTTTGTCAATCTTACTATTAAGCAATTGCTAATCAGATTACTTACGGTCACGCAGAACTGAAGGCTACCGCGCGAAACAGCCGAACAGCAAGAACTAACCACACTATATTTAATTATTTAAAAGGGTAGCCTATTGTAACGTTACCAGAGACCAAAGTCTTCCTACAATCGCCGACTTCCAAAATGGCCTCCATAGCCATTTCTAAAACGACGTCATATCTACGACCTATATTAATGACGTGTTATATCTCTGCTCAAAATTTATTATGAAATCCAGATGAAACACAAAGTGAAAAATGACTTATACAATTATTATGCGCTTCTTTGCCTAGTCTTAACTTCTAGTCATGTTTAAAAATACACAGACACGTACACAGACCGTTCTATAGCGTCATACATTGGTAATTTTTCTGCTAATATTGTAGAGAACTCGAAGGTTGTTCCTGGTAAATTGTTTGCATATCTTCGTAATGAATGAATACTTAGAATATACTAATTAGCTCCTCCCTACTTTCTAATCTGCCTCCACTCTTGTCCAGGCTTTTATCCTAAACTGTCTGGACCACTGTTCTGCTATCCTTGTCAGCCTTCCTTTGCCTTCTCTGCCTTGAGCGCGTCTTGCTAAAGTTTCCTCGGTCTCTGATCACATGCGAGTTACGTTGCATTGGATCTCTGTCTGTCAGCGCATTCACTTCAGATTACGTTCATTGGTATGGAGCAGCCTATTGTGTTGGACCCCAATCTACTTACGTCTCCTTGTTCCTGTCACAGCATATCCAGGTTGCCGATCTTTAGGCCTACCCTCAGCCTCTCAACATATTATTCTTTTTGTACCTTTGCTCGCGCAGCCATGGCACAGTCAGGGCGTTCTTGCTGGCCCCACATTTTGGAACGGCCTCTCTTCAGTCATTCACGCCCCTAATTCTAATGGTCTAGCGTCTAGTAGGCCTATCCTCTCTGTCTGTCTCTGTCTCTGTCTGTCTGTCTCTGTCTGTCTGTCTCTGTCTGTCTGTCTCTGTCTGTCTGTCTGTCTCTGTCTGTCTGTCTCTGTCTGTCTGTCTCTGTCTGTCTGTCTCTGTCTGTCTGTCTGTCTCTGTCTGTCTGTCTCTGTCTGTCTCTGTCTGTCTCTGTCTGTCTCTGTCTGTCTCTGTCTGTCTCTGTCTGTCTCTGTCTGTCTGTCTCTGTCTGTCTCTGTCTGTCTCTGTCTGTCTCTGTCTGTCTCTGTCTGTCTCTGTATGTCTCTGTATGTCTGTCTCTGTATGTCTGTCTGTCTGTCTCTGTCTGTCTCTGTCTGTCTGTCTGTCTGTCTGTATGTCTGTCTCTGTCTGTCTCTGTCTCTTTCTGTCTGTCTGTCTCTGTCTGTCTCTGTTATACTATGCGAGTATACAACAATATATATATGTGGCGTTCTGCCGCCCGAGCGCCTGCCTAGCGCTAACGGACGGTGTCGACTCCAGCTTGCGAACACGTCTGAAGTCGCCCGAGTCACTTTCTTACCAAATCTCAATGCTAATGGTTACTCTCTATATCTACCAGGATGTTCACTATCACCAGGCAAGATTAGGGACGGGTTTCTTCTCCAAGAAAGGTAACACGGCTCGAATTAGTAACGAGGTCTGACTCTGCCTAGTCCGCGGTCGCCGGATGGGCAACGTTCTGAGGATGGCCGTACTCAAAACAGGGTTCATAATCATACCGGCAGGAGTCTTCCTCGCCTTGCATACCTTCCAAGCTACTCGCTTCGTCTTCCTCTACCTCTACCTGATGTCGTACCGTTCAGCATCTTGTGACTCTGAAACTATCGCCATTTAGGGACACCAAACGTTCTCTTAAGTTACGAGGTTCAGACATATTTGAAACAAGTCCATAAGCCATTTCGGCCTATACAATTATCGGTAGCTAAATCCAACGTCTTATACTCTTAGACATTACTGTCCCCAACTCTCTAACCTATGTCGTCCTAGACACACCAGTCTCACAGCACTTCGTCATATCATGCTAGACACTTAGCTATCACGTCTTCTGCTCAACACGTATCTCTCGATCTATTTCCGTGTATGGCATAAACGGCCGCACACGTATATTTTGTCATGCACATTTGACTGACTACGTTCCCGTCCTCTGTGTTAGCAGTTACCCACCAACACTGATATATTCTGCTTCGATAAAAATGACACTGGCATGGTATTCACGGACACTGATAGTGAAGGTCTTCTGTCTATAACCTTCGCTATCTGCACACAGATCTTCGATCCGACCTACGCACGAGGGGGCCCGACCTCGCACTTTAGTCAGCTCTCAGAACTGTGTGTGACGACAAACAACCATGTATTCACCTGGGTACCCGATTACCCAAACATACTCGTATCGATCACTTCGATCAGACACGCAAATAGATACACTTCGGGAAAACGGGAGGAGTATCTATGACCAACGTAGGTAGCCAACAGTAATATTTACGCATCGATCAATTCTTGGTCTGCTTACTATCTTTACCCTGGGTTTCCGACTGCCCAGACTTTCACGTCGGCCTCTTGGCCCATTTCCGTGTGTGGCATACTGGCCTCACACGCATAAGTTATCAGGCACACGATTGACCGTCCTCTGCGTTGGCAATTGTCCGCCAACACCGTAATATATTCTGATACTCTGGAAACCGGGAGGAGTAACTATGACCAACGTAGGGAACAAACAAGAGTATCTATCGAACGACTATAAAGCCATCAAGAAGAGTTACTTGACTAGTAACCTGAAAGTATCAATCGGCACCAGTGTTTTCTCTTGTTTGTCACGTGCTCTTCTAACGTGTTCACCCTCCACGTGTAATTCCAGCGGGTCCTTCGGGAATTTCCCCGATATTTCTATCGAGCGTATTCAATGGGGAACTTTCCCCGTATGTGCCAACGCTCCACCGGCAGCTCTCTCGGTTTGTACGGCTGCTACTGCGGGAATCTACTCGGCTTGTATTTCTTGCGGCCACCCGAATTTTCATGTCTCCGACAACCTGGGGAAAACTGGAGGAGTATCTATGACCGAACTAGGTAGCCAACAAGTATATTCCTCGGCCTGCTTGCATCTGTCATATACTTTAATATCCGATCACCCAGACTCTCACATGTCTTTAACTCTCATCGACTGCATTTATTCATCCCATCGTAGGAACATATTTGTATTCGTCACCTAGAGATCTGACCAACGGTAATGCACCAACTCTCGTTTCTCAGACTCGATTCTCTCACAGCCAACTGAGGTAAGTGTCACCACGTTACCTCTATGTTTCACACAGACCTGTATTATTATAATCACTTTCTCTGAAGCAATTGTACTCTGTCTCTTATACACTGGAACGAACCACTGGCAGATCTTTCGAGGAAGTCCTCGAAAAGAGATTATGTAGTTAGATCTACAAGAAGAAATTAGTAGACGCCTCGCGGGGAAACCGCGAGCCAAGATATTGCAACTAGACACACAAGTGAATAGATTTCTGGAAAACGAGAGGAGTAAGTGTGACCGACCTAAGTAGCCAACAAGAAGATTTACCGAAAGATCGCAAGACAATAAAGAAGACATACTGCGGGGACACCGCAAGTACAGATATTACGTTTAGTAACTCAAGTAAAGATACGCGGGGAAACCGCGACCTAAGACATTGCGATCAGACACGCAAACCAACCGATTGCTGGTAAACGGGAGGAGTAAGTATGACCACCGTTAGGTAGCCAAGCATAGATATTTACGGAAAACCGTAAATAGAAAGAATATGCGGAGACGCCCACAATTGATCAGGTTTTTGGCACCAAATGGAAATTTCCGTGTATCGAACGCACCAATGGGGTCACCCTCCCCGTATTTATCGAATGTATTCATGTTTTCCAGTATTTGTCAACGGCTTCTCCGGTAGCTCTCAGTCTGTTTCCAACGCCTTCACGGGGCCGCCCTCCCCGTCTTTTAACCAACGTGTACACTGGGGAATTCTTCCCGTAAATTGTCTCAACAGTCGCCATAATCTGTCTCGATGTAGCGTTCGGTTGCTCGGGGCTTCACCCGATCTCTATTTCTGACGGCCACCGACGGGGTCACGTTTCCGACAACCGGCTGGTATTCTCGAGGAGTAACTATGACCGATCTAGGTAGCCAACAAGACTATTTCTCGGCCACCAGAACTCCCACGGTCTGCACGGTCGGGGATTTTTCCCAGTCTATCTCTCGGTCGGCCGCCGAGGCTTCTCTCGATATATGCGTCGGTCGCTTCTGGGACTCAACCAGTCTGTATCCCTCACGGTCACCAACGGAGTCACCATCTTTTCCGTATTTCCGAACATAACTGTCATTCATTCATTTATTTCTCACGAACGGGTCTTTACGCACTCTCGAACGATACCCAGACCTGTGAGCATTTCTCACGATCGGTCTTTCTCTGTCAGCCTGTTGACTCCTACGATCAGGGCACGGTCCGTCTTGCGATCGACGGCAGAGGGGCCCACCCCACCAGATCAGCGAAAAGCAGCACCAGCCTGACCGCAAGAGCGGCTGTCACTAGAGGTCGTATTTATATGGCAACACTCAACGATCCCTGGAGCGGTACGAGAACCACTCTACGTATGAAGCAGTACGAACCACTGCTCCACATATATAGCGATGCACCGCATGTCAGGCTATACTCAAGCCAATTCATGCGTCTGCAAGCTATGCACTCAATTAAAAACCGCCGATCGGTCTTCCTTCCTATACGCAACACTGTAAAAAAATAGACGTAAAATAACACTATGGCGAGCCGATTATTTAAATAAATCATTCATTCCAGCCTTGTGGCCTGTCCGCCACATATATATATATATCATATATATATATAATATATATCATATATATATATAGGCGCCCATAATTTTGTGTCTAGGCGAGTTACATCACTTACATGTAATGATAGCTTAATAATAATAATAATAATAATAATAATAATAATAATAATAATAATAATTGTAATAATAACGATAATTATAACATAATTATATTGTATGTCTCCGATTTATTTTGCCTCAATCGAAGCGGACGCAACGATGTCAGATGCAAAATAATAAAATCGTCAGAGGCGTAGACCGGGTCATCGTAATTATATTATAATTATAGACTCTTTGTCATTCCAAAATTGTTTTTGTGTCACAGCGAGTGTGTGAAAGCTTTCCAATAATGTGCCCCTTACTTACTTGCTCACTACTTACTCATTCACATGCACCAACAAAATGGCAGAGAAACAGAATATTGTCTGACGTCATGGTCGCTCGGTTGTGATTGCTGTAGCTATAATTAATTATTGTCAACCAAGTGTGGAACAACGAGTACGCGGAGGAGGCTTTATATTTCTCTTTGTTATTATTTCGTATTGTTGATCGTCAAATACTTTCTCATTCCGTCTAATTACTATTACATCAAAAGATTCGTCTAAATCAGAGAAATGGATGGCACCCAGAAACAGGAGTTTATCGTTGGAGAAGTCGGGAAGGCACAATACAGACTGGTTAGGAAGATAGGTAGTGGCTCCTTCGGCGACATTTACTTGGGTATAAACATTGCCACTGGTGAAGAAGTTGCCGTAAAATTGGAGGCCATTAAAGCTCGGCATCCTCAGTTGCTGTATGAAAGTAAACTTTATAAAATTCTTCAAGGAGGGAGCGGAATCCCCCACGTACGCTGGTTTGGCCAAGCGCGAGACTTCAACGCAATGGTTATGGAACTGTTAGGACCGAGCTTGGAAGACTTGTTCAATTTCTGTTCGAGAAGGCTGACAATGAAGACAGTTCTAATGTTGGCCGACCAAATGATTGGTGACATTGAGTACGTGCACAACAAGAACTTCATCCACCGTGACATCAAGCCTGACAACTTTGTGATGGGCATTGGCCGACACTGCAACCGTGTGTATCTCATTGACTTCGGCCTTGCCAAAAAATATCGAGACACGCGTACACGAGCCCATATTCCGTATCGTGAGGACAAGAACCTGACAGGAACAGCTCGTTATGCAAGCATTAATGCTCACCTGGGCATTGAACAGAGCAGGCGGGATGATCTGGAATCGCTTGGCCATGTCCTTATGTATTTCAACCGTGGTAGCTTGCCTTGGCAAGGTCTCAAAGCAGCAACTAAGAAGCAGAAGTACGAAAAGATCAGTGAGAAAAAAATGTCGACCCAGGTTGAGCTACTCTGCAAAGGTTACCCAACAGAATTTGTCATGTATCTAAACTACTGTCGTGGCCTGCGATTCGATGAAGCACCTGACTATATGTACCTTCGACAGTTGTTTAGAATCTTGTTTCGTACTCTCAACTACAACTACGATTATGTGTTTGACTGGACAATGCTGAAGCAACGAACCGTAACGGCTGCAGCCGCCTCCAGTCGCTCTTCAGAATTTCAGAAGATGTAACAAGTTAGGCAAACGGAATGAACTATTTTTCAGCTGTGGTTTTTCCTACATGCTAATAATGAGTGTTATGTAACCTACTAGGTTTTGTTTGTCTTCTTACCAGTGCTGTTTTTTTAGGACAGTTATCTGCTGATGCACAACTTAGCCTCCACTTCGCAGATGCCAACAAATTTCTTGGCTGAAATTTGCTTTTGTGTAAAGAATCTACAGTTGTAGCTGATGTCATTGGTAGGTGGGTGTGTATGAAAATAAGACGCAGGTCTTCTTTATGGTTCATAATGATGTTTAGTTTTCTAACCATGTTATTTGAAGCGTATCTGATCTGGCGAAATTCTGTATCCTGGATTTGGTCGGTGCTGCGTCGGATGGTTTGAGCTGACTTTAATCAGTCGACCAAGTAAATATATATTTGTGAATATTTGTTCAGCACCTTTTAAGAAGCTCTGAAAAGTGTGGAACATTGCTGTCTAACAGTTTTAGAAAGTTGTGTCTTATGAAATATGCATCAGAGTCATAAATCATTATTTTTATTATTATATTATCATTATTTTTAGAGCAGAGCAGATGGTTATATGTGCAACAGGTGTGTAATTTGCTTGTGAACTTGTGGTTGATTTAGTAGGTTAGGCTGGGATATGCATTGATTATTTTGTCACATTTTGAAGTTCTTCAGTGATCTTGTGACAGGTAGTGCTGTACTTGTGGATTGATGGGGAGGATCTACACTAGAAACTTATTTTAATTATGTTCCTGGTTTTGGAAGCCAGAGCCACCTTATAATGAGGTAGTGTTACGATGATGTTATTTACTAAAACAAGACCACATTTGGACTCCGTGTCTCTAACTGCATTATATCAGAATCCATAATATAATGAAGTGTGTTGTCTGTGGTATATATGTGTGTATGTAAGTTATTTGCATAGTGCTTAAGGATTTGAAAGACACTGTGGACTTTACACTAGGATTGTTGTAAAGTGCACGCTAACCACGCCCTATAGATGATATTATCTGAATCTTTTTGTTTTACCTATTGTAAATGTTTAGTTTGACATTTTTATTTGATTTTAAGTAGGCTATTTGTGAAGATGAAAAATCTCTTGGCATTTATTTGTGTGGTAAGATCTGTCACTAATTTTTATTAATTTACTAAATCTGTGGATCCACCAGAGTTCCAGCACTGCTCCTTTAGCAATTTCCATGCAGCCCTTTCATTTTTCTGTGAAAACAGTATTTCAAAATTCTTGTACTAATTTGTCTTTATTGCTGTTCCAATTTTAAACACCATCTACTATAACATATGTAGCTGCCTGACATGTATATTGTTTAAATGAACTTAGAACCATACCTGACTACTTAATCCGACCTGCTTCTCTGGTTTTATTTTTGACAGTGCCTGTGAATAAACTGATTTCCTACAGGTTTTCTTTTATGCAAAGAAATTTCAAGGCTACATTTTATGCTCATAAAATGAATCTAAAATGCCATTAAGCTGAATGGGCTAATAACTTGGTTTTTTCGCTATTGCAAATGTTTTAGTTTGACATTTTTATTTGATTGTAAGTAGGCCTTTGGTGGAGATGAAAAATCTCGTGGCATTTATTTGTGTGGTAAGATCTGTCACTAATTTTTATTAATGTACTAAATCTGTGGATCCACCAGAGTTCCACCTCTTCTCCTTTAGCAATTTCCATGCAACCCTTTCATTGGACAGTTAAAACAGTATTTTTAAAGTCATATACTAATTTATCTTCATTGCTGTTCCAATTCTAAACACCGTCTGCCATAAGAGTTTCTGCCTGTCCTGTATATTGTTAAAATCAGCGGTTTTCAACCAGCCAATGGTACACAAGAAATTTTTTCAAATTTTAAATAAATACTTTCTACAGAAACAGATAATAATCACAGGTGTTGAATTGCCATATTTATGCATATTATAGTTATACTATAACAGTAATATACTACTTATTAATTATTAGAGGCTATTTTAACATATATATTCTTCATGTTAGTTGAAAGATGGGAAATAAAATTAGAGAATTTTAATTAAATGGCTTTTATTGTGTACTCAGCTGTACTGTACAAAGTGTACCTTGTACAACAATAATTTTAATATAATAAATTGAGCAAAATTCATTAATAATATTATAACCAGTGTTCTAATTCTAATAATCTATTAGATAAATTAGATAAACTAATTAAATAAATTACCAAAGAACACTTCTGACAAGTTTTTCTGTTGGGGTATGCACACAAATAATCTTTTAGTTTGGGGGTACAACAAAAAGGTTTGGAACCGCTGGTTTAAATGAACTTAGAACCAAACCTGACTACATAATCTGACCTCAGTGACCTGCTTTTCTGGTGTTGATTTTCAATGAGTGCTTGTGAACTGGTATCCACAGGTTTTCGTTTAGGCAAAGAAATCCCAAGGCGACGATTTATGCTTATAAAATGACTCTAAAATGCCATTACACTGAATGGGCTGATAACTTTCTTTTTCGCAAGACACAACTATGAAAACATGGTTAAAAAGTGTGATTTTCATAGAATGCTTTGAACAAGTTCATTTTAATTATACTAACTTGCACTTTTCAAATCTTTATATTAAAATAATTATGGATGATCCGAAACTCGGCTCGGCCGAGTTCTCATAGTACAAACAATGGGTCCGAGTTTTAATAAGAATCTGATTTCGAATTTTCTGCTTTGAAAACGATAATCGGATTTTTTATTCACATAATGAAACACAAATGATGTTACTATTAATACTTACTACCTCCTAGTCTAAACTGAGACAAAAGCAAAAAATCATATATATTGTGCTAACTGCTGAACTAAAAATCAATAAAATGAGACTTTTTAAATATTCGGACATGATAAAAAAAATTGACTCATAAAAAACTCGGACGGAAATTGACACTTGGTTCATCCCTAATAATAATAATAATAATGTTGAGGCAGATGGACAGCACAAGTTGACTGGTAAAAGGCTGAAATGACCTTTGCAATTGACAACCAAAAGTAGTAGTAACCATAAGCTTTGCAGTAGACCTTTTAATGCAAAATCTGTTGGAGATGCTAAAAGCAATTGCTATAACGAATTTTATTATTTAATAGATGCTTCAAAATCTCAGTTTTGGTAAACTGTTAAATTAAAAATTGACTGCTAAAAACAATTGTGCACTCAAATACATAGTTCTGAATATTTCATTATTTTTTTACCTAATATAATAATAATAAGTTATTTTATAATGATAGCAGTAGAAAATTATTCATCTGGCTTTTTCACTTGAGAGTTACAAAAGCTGTTTCACATTGTGATAGTCTGCATTGTCGAAAGAAATTTACAAGATATTTTCACTCTAAGCTATTATTATAATTGGTACTTTCAAAGACAAGAAGTCTGTTCTGTATGAATAGGAAAATATTTAAGCTTTAATGCTTCAGACGAGTTCGGTTCACTTGCATTGTTATTTATATTATTTCTGGATGAGAAATGGCTTTGTGTGCAGTGTTGTGGTTGGTTTGTGTCTGAATGTCGAAGCTGTGTATTTCATGCACTGTGTTTGATGCACTTGTGTGTTGTATAGGTAATTTTTAATGTGGCCTCATGCCTGTTAAGAGGTTGTCAATAAAGGATGTCCGCTAAAGAGATGGCCTACTTTTGATCCCGTCCTGCCTGCATTTGGCCCAAATGCCGTACCCTCCCTCCCCTTTGCGAATGTCCACATCAGATGACGATTGACTGGCTACAAGCTCAATTCCATTTTCTAATGACAAGTCTTTTTCAATTGTTCCACTGTGCATACTTAAACCTTCATATCGAGGTGTTTAGCACTAGGAACCTCTTTAACACTTTAATGATGGGCATGTACTAACAGTGACTGGAAGTTCAATGCAGCTTATTGTTAGAGTAGAGGTAAAGTTCATACTTGTGCATCCATTTAATGGATATATGCTCTTTTGAATTACATTACTTACGGTAATTAGACCCTTAACTCTGCTATGTTACAGTTAGTGATGTGTTAATAATGACTGCAGATGAGAGAACTATCCTCCTTCCCATATGTCTGGACACTTATACCAACAGTGATGCATATTATAAGCCATGGTAAATTGGTACACTGCAAGTTCTTTGGCTTCTCTTAGGAAATTCCACTAATATGTATGGAGCCAGTGTTGGATTTACACGACTTAAGATTGAACATGAAATGTTTGTTCAACTGTTTGCAATGCAACTTTTACTATGTCCAGCCAATGCCGTCTATCATCTGACACAGACTGAAGTTGGTGTTTTATGCAGAGGTTGTACTGGAAGACTATGAATTAGATGTAGTCATGTAGATATGGTCATTGCCCTCCATGTCCACATTTGTCTACTTTTGGGTAACCACTCTCTACCCCTCATTGCAGATGTTCTTTGTGGATGACCCCAGGATTCTGAAGTGTATTAATTTCTTGCCTTTTTCAAGTTAGTTGATGCAATTTGGTTTCAATAGTAGGGCACAATAAAGGACACAAGTTTTATCAGAAGTTTTGTGTTTAGGTGGCGGCAGAGGTCTGTAACATGTGATTGACTTTGTTTTTATAAAATTGTGTTGATTTCAGTCACATGAGATCATGTGTATATAAAACGCCACTTTGTGGTCATTCGGTGTTGTTGATACATTACTGGCATGTGTAATCAGGTTAGGTAACATTGAGCCGGGTTAATAGTTGGGTAGGTGACTATCAGTGGCATATCACACCAACTGGTGTACACACAGTCAATGTTGCAAGAATGGATGGCTGGCGCATGCCGACAATTTTAAATCAGTGGACATCACAGATGGGATTTTTAAGGCTTTGAAATCAAGCAAAACCTGTTAAAAGAGCAATTTAAAATACAAATTATTAAGTCACAGTGACATGGTTACACTGCACAGCACACACAGTGCTTTAAAACAATGGCAAATAAAGTACGTTCATTGGCATTATGCAGTCATCAATAAAGTGGAATATTGTTGCCCATGTCTCTTGAAGTCACAACTCAATTTCATCTTTACCATAGAGGGAATGTTGCATTCAGTCCAGTCTTGTCTGAGTAGTAAACAGATGTAAGGTTAAAAATGATTTCCTGTCAATGGATTATTGTCGTTCAGTGCATGCTTCTGCCAAATGATCTTTCAGCAACAAAGCTCAGTAGCTTCAATAATCATGTAATTGGGTATATTACCTCTATGATCGTCATGGAATAATCATTAGATTTCCCCGAGTACTGACCAACTTCTTGATCCTGGGGTGATATGTACATTGGCCATAAAAAACCTGTTTGCATACATTTATAAAAAATTACACTTGTATGACATTTTTACCTTTTCATGATATTCTTTACTTTTTATTTTCTTGATTTTTTATCATGACCTTGTTTTAAATTTACAAGTTTAGTATGGAACCATCATGACTTTTGGGATGCTGCAAAATCAAATGGGATTATTGTTTTCCCTTGCCAGCAATTTCTTTGTTGAACTATTTATGTTAAGAAAATCCTGTCTTCATATTTGAAATGGTGGTGCCTTTTCTTCACCGGTAGGATTGACTGATATAAGTTTATTTAACAACACATCCATGACCACCCTGTAGAAATATTATTAAGCTGTACTGCACAGCACTGTTGCAATGCAGTGTATTTGACCATTAATGACCAAAATATTATTATTACACTGTTCTGTACCACCACAGGTATAGGTTATTACATTGGGTTGCTATGACAAAATATAACCTCTCCTCCGCTTTCATTATCCTCTGCTACTTTCCATTCACGACTAAAAACTGAACTCTTCAATGTGTCTTATCCAGATTCTACTCCTGTGCCACCACATGACCACCCTCACCATCGAGTAGCACCATGCTGTCTCCTCGGCTTGACTTCCTGGATTTCGACCCAGCACTGAAAGGAAACGAGAGGATTGGCTGTTGCGAACTTGATTTGGTATAGCGCCTGTGAATAAGCTGATCTCCCTGACGTGACTTGTCGGTGCTGAGAAATTTTAGAGGATTTACATTACATTACAACATCATGTGATTCATTTTAACATGAACATGAAGCAAGAGTGGATAGCTACAAAGCAACCAACTGATGGTAATAGATTCTCAATGCCATGTGTTGCATATGCTTTTCATGTCCCACATAATTATGCACCTTGATGAATACGATTTGACAGTGTAATTCATTAGAATGACATTTTGTTTCTACCGCAATACTCGATTTAATTTAACGTGAAAACAAAGACTCAATTTTCCCTGTTTTAATTTGGAATGCTGTTTTTGCATAGGGTTTCATTAAAACTTGTAAATGTTTGGACAGTAATGTCTTGTCTTCACTAGAAAACTGGTCAATCATTTTTATGTAATTTTAAATTCTATATTTAGTCCATGCCAAAGGCATTTCTGTGCTCTTTTACAGATTGGTCAATGTCAAAAGCTATACAGACAAAATCAGTTTCTCTTGTAAAATAATAAAATTATGAGGCTGCTCCACAGCCGTCTTGCCATTTAATGATTTCACATTGGGGTGTAATTAAGTGATATGAAAGCATTTTTAATTAATCAGTGAGTCATTTTAAATTAATCAAGTCTTGTCTGATTCTTTGAAAATCAAATTCAAAATGCAGCTATACAGGATCAAATCAAAAATATTACTTCAAAAATAAGATGTTACATGATATAAAGGATACATGATATATGGCAGTTGGTGTAAGTCTACTTTCAATCTAATCATTCGTCACTGTCACCAAATGTGTTCGATTGTTGTGAAGAGCATCCAAGATTGCCTGGCTTCTTTTAGAAGACCTTTCTTGGTGCTACAGTTCCCTTCCAGTGAGGTGGCCAGGTCTTCTCCACGCTTGGCAGCTTAACCAGCTTCTCGTAGTAACTGGCCAGGTGTGGATAAGACTTTCCAAGATCAAGTCCCATTCGAACCCATAAGGCAAATGATGGAAAGAAGACTATGTCAGCCAATGATAACTCCTTCCCTGCCAGGAAACCCCCACTCTGCAACACAAGAATGAAATACTGTAACCTTTTACCACAGACTACTAAATAATGATCTCACAAGTTTTAAAATCATATTGTGGAAAAAACCAGTCCTAAATTGTTTCAAGCCTATTTTACACTTTAACGAAATTGAGATTCAAAAAGTACTCTATTCTATTGTTCACCAATTGTACACAAATCAAAATTATAGCTCAGTCCATTATTGGTGATAATGGGAAAACGACAAGGGGCACATTTTCCCACTAACAGAGTCTAACAAGAATTATGTTATGTTAAACGATTGGACCATTTCAAGCTTCTCTCAGGTTCACTAGGACAGTGGTTTTCAACCGGTGGTACGTGTAACCCTAGAGGTATGCCAGCTGTTGCCAAGGGATACAGAAGAGGAATTTTTTTATTTTCAAAAGTTAATAAATATTTCGTGCAGAAACAGATAATAACCACAGGTTTTGAAATGCCCTATTTATGCATATTATATTATACTATAACAGCAGTATAATGACTTATTGTGTGCTCAGCTGTACTGTACAAAGTGTACATTGTACAACAATAATAATTTTAATCTAATAAATTTAGCAAAATCATTAATAATATTACAGCCAATATTCTAAATTTAATAATCTATTCTAATTAAATAAATTACCAAAGAACGTTTCTGGTAAGTTTTTTCTGTTGGGCACACAAATAATCTTTTAGTTTGGGGTACAACAACAAAATAAGGTTGAGAACCGTTGAACTAGAGGAACAATGCTGAAATAGTATTTTGTGTTGAAAAAAGAGTGACAAAACTTAAAACGAATTCAGGGAGGCGATCAGTCTGTAAAGATAGATCTATATACAGCTTAATACTTAACGGCCAGCGCATACTATAATGTACAGGAAACAAATCTGGTTGGTTCTTAAAGGGTTTAGCAGAATTCCTAAGCCAAAAATTAATAAATGTTTTGCATTATTGAAGTACTATTTTATAAAACACACCTACCAGAAACAGGCCACACTGCTGTGCATTTAAGAAATTCATAATGTTTTAGTCATATAATTGTTTTGCACATTTAGGCAATATAGTTTGCTTGAAGACCTTGCACTCATAAAATGCACCAGTATATGGTGTTTTAAAAGATAGTGCTAAGAAAAGCTGATCTGTGAGTAAATCTTTCTAGTTGATCATATTCTACCTTTTTGAACTTCTTCCAAGTCAAATAACATCCAGTAGCAAAAAGAAGGATAGTGTTAGTGGCATAAACCAAGTTCAAATTGGAATGTCATACAGCCAGAGGTAATTGTACAATGGTTCTTCAGTCAGTTATGTATCTAAATAAAACATTATGTTTGCACAGGATATAACTAAACACATATAGACTTAGTCGTAGCAATGTGGCTTATCGATGTCTTCGAGATTAAGTGGATACTACATACGAGTATATTGATATATTCAATCGCCAACATACATGCCCACAACTTAAAGTTATTCTTTATTGTCTTATGGAAGAATAAATAACACATGCCTCGCCAGCGTATTTTTCCCATAACTTTAACTCCTCAATGAAACCATTCAGTTTTTTCTGATATTCTTCCTAAAATAAAGAAAAAGCCAATTCAAAATTTAAATATTTGTGTGTGTTTCATTAACCCAACAAGTATGAATAGGTGAATATTCTGCTAGGTCGAGGATGAAAATTAACTCATAAGTTACAGGTACCTCGCTGAATATCAAATGTATGATCAAAACCAATTGCAGATATTCCTTAAAAAAATTAGACAATTTAGCAAAAGTTAATTAATATTAGCTTGAAGATCAGTCTTAAAAACATGACTGCATTAAAATATGATTTACACCAAGATATTTTATTACTGCATAATAACATGTGTTCTTTTGTTGCTCCACGTATTATGGTATCGATGAAGTTTTCTAATTATAATTGAAAATTCATAGCGTCACTCGATATCAGAGGCGCTCATGACTCAACGCATGCCTATGTTCATTTCTCATCCCGGCCCTATTCGTGTTATTTTCATTTCCTCATTATTGCCCACCTGCGTGTGCATTCGACGTGAATGGCTGAAAATCAACACTATACCTTACAAATTTATATGACTTTCATATAAATAGTATGTTTCTTCCTCATGTACCTGTCATGTGTCTGCAGATGCTAATAAAGAATATACTTAATTACTTATATATAGCTAAAAGGAGAACAGGAAAGTCTTCAGGCACCTCCAGAAGGCAGAAGGGGGGGAAGAGAGAGCAGCTCTTCCCGAAGAGAAAGGGGAGGCTGTTCCAACTAGTGGCACCCACGTAGGCGAGGCTTCTGGATTGGGCTGTGGCAGAGTGCATGCGGGGAACCACCAACAGTCTGCGGGCAGAAGAATGAAGGAAAGCCCGGTGCAGAATAGAGGAGAACCTAGTACAGAGGGCCAGAAGGTAGGCAGGGGCAGACTTATGGAGACATTTACGCATCAGCGCAAGGGTCTTGAAACGAATGAGGTGTTGAGAGCCAGCAAAGTGATTCATGAATGAAGGAAGAGATGTGACAAAATTTCGGAATTCCTCTGATTATTCGGGCAGTTGCATTGAGGATGGACTGGAGCTTAGAAATGTTGTGAAAGGAGAGTCCAATGAAGGCAATGTTGCCAGTCACCTTGGAACAAACCAGAGCGTGCACATTGCACAAGCGTTGACACAGCATGCAATGAGTGACTGTCTCATAGAACAGATCTGGTGCAGGTGATAGAAGCAGGAGCGGGAAAAGGCAATCACGTGACCAGATAGGGAAAGCGTAGGGTCGAGTAGGCCCAGATCTCGAACATATAGGGATAAGATGACGTTGAGGAAAGCCTGATGGAATGACTCCAAGTCGATCCTGCCCTGCTGGACTCAGCCACCAAGCCAGATGTACTTGGCTTTGCCAAGGTTCAGGAAGAGGCGATTCGAAGAGGGACATGCCTCCAGTTATCTCAGTTCCAACAATTCCTCTATGAAAATTCCAACAGCATAATTTGATCAGGCACAAATTTAATCGATGAATTTTGCAAATGCTAGACAGACTGTAACAGCTGACCTGGCCAATGTCTTCTGGCTTCGAGTGAACTACATCAGTTCCTTTCTTGTCTAAGTTCAAAAACTTTAGTAAAAGACAAGAAAACGAGATTATACTATTTAGAAACAACAATAATAAACACAATTTATCAATGCTATAAAACAGGCAAAAGGTCGAAAGAGATGGACACTGTACATACATAATACAAAACACAAGAATGACAGCTGATGACAGTCAAAAGTTACCATATGTAAAAATGTAATAATTTGAAGATAACAAGCGATGGTGAAACCTTCAAATTCTCTGGACAACTGTTCAAAGCAGCATATCTAACAATAGCAAACAATTTTCATTGAATATTGAGCAACTCAATCACACATTAAATTAAAGTAGAGACAAAGGTCAAAGGCAGTATGTGAGCTGGTGGTTCACTTCATGAATGCAGGAGTTGATTACAAACTGCAATTCAACACCATTCATAGCCAGTTAGTCATCATACATAGCTCATGTGGAATTGCTGTGGGATGTGCAACCAGTGAAGGCTTTCACACAACAGGGTGACGACATGGTTCAATATTGTCTGATCATTGTTCAGGACCTACCCAGGGTGAGCTGCTTATGTGCTCTATATGATAAACCTAAACTACAAAGAACAAGCCAGATCTGCAGAATGGCTTTCACGTCAAATCAACTTCATTTCAATGCATGGCAAAAGAATCCTGCAGACAGACTGGTGCCAACTGTATTGTATGCCTTTAACCAATAACAAAAAAAATAGATTTCACCTCATACTTTCTTTGGAGAACCAGACCAAGCTGTACAGGATCATCTGGCAACAGCTTTCTACCCTGGTTCTTGAATACTGCCTGCAAAAAACATATGCAGTGCTTTAAGTAAAGAAATCGATACTTGTAGACCATATATAAGTTGAATTAACTGTTAAAAAAGACTGCCAAAAACAAAGTGTGTAAGCCATTGGCTATGTTCCATAATTTATGCAGTATGAAAAAGTGTCAACAAAACAACTTGCAGTGATATCAGAACAGACTGATATGTTAACAAAATGTGATAGATATATCACAGTTTTTAATCCTACACACCTAGTTCATAACAGAATTTCAATACAGTGAACATGTGCATGGATGTAAGTGGCTAAGCAAAATTTACTATTGATAATTGTTTGACTCTGGCTGTGGAAATACTCACCTCCAGATAATCACAGACAGCCCAAGACTCATTGATGGCATGATTATTGTGAACAAATGTTGGTATCTAAAGCAGAGAAAAAAACAGAAGTTCTCTTAATTAAATTCTGCATTTAAACACAACACCACAAAGTAACAACAAGAACAATAAAACTGTTTAGCAATTTTAATAAACTTGACAGAAAAGCAACACATTAAAATCTTGATGATACTTTATACAATTTTGAACCATACATGATTCTTATTCACAGTTAGCAAGGACAGGTAATTACAATAATACGTAGAACTCGATTATAGTCATAATAACTAAAATACACTGCAAAACACTTCAGATGAAAATGGATAGGAGAAAATAACATGTAGTACAAAATGAAAGTATTACAATACTAAGCCAGTGCAAAGAGGGTTTGTGAATAGTTATTCTGTGAGAGGTGCTATATAAATCAAAAAATACAATACAATATATCTTAAACGATTTGCACTGTAAATGTGTTTATCATTCTAGGACTTTATTATTTCTAAGAATTTCGCTTAGGGTCGACACAATTTCAAAAACATTGTCTGTTGTAGAGATAAGCAGATTGAAATTAGAAATCGTGATCATTACCTGGCCACGCGGATTCCACTTGAGAAGATCTGCACCCTTATGTTCCTGTTTGTCAAAAGAGATGAGCTTGTTTGGATATCCACCCAATCCCTTTTCCTCCAATGTCAGCATCACACGCCAGGCTGGTGGAGACCCAGATCCCCAGAACAGAAACATATCAGCAGCCATTCCTGTCCCAATAAACACAAAACTCTATCATTATGTTTGAGGCAAACAGTAACCATTTAAAGACACTGAGCGCCTAGAATCAATGAACACTATCAAACACATTAGAGATCCAAGAATGAGTGTTAAGTTAGATGTGGTATATTTGAGCATTAGCAAGTTAGACATAGTAAATGTTGGCAGTAGAAAGCTAGAAGTGTGATATTTTGGCAACAGAAAGTTTGAAATGGTATAATTATGGCAATAGAAAGTTAGAAGTGGTATATTTTGGCATTAGAAAGAACTATAGAAGTGGCATATTTTGGCATTAGAAAGTTAGAAGTGGGATATTTTCATTGCAAGTCAAGTTTTAATCCTGGTTTGTGAACTGAAAACTTGTGATTTATTCAAGGGAAAACTAAAGTTGACAAAGAGGAGCAATGCATATAAGTTAAACTGAGAGGTAGTCATAGTGTGAAGCATCAGTAGTTTCATCTTATGACTTAAATGCATCATTGCTCATTCTCTCAAACTTATCTTCATACAGACAGCATATTATTAATTAATTGTGACCCAAGGAATCAAAATGAGTCAGGTGTTGGCCAACTACATTGCTAGAAAAACAGCAAATAATGTTCAAAAGTAAATTTTCGCTCATTTTCTGATTTTAATATAAATATGTGCAAAAATATGTTTTAATTATCTGGTATCTCAAATTTTATGAAATTCAGTGTTTTAACGTATATTTTCATAATTTCTTTAAAGGGTCTTGTTTAGCATTTCATATTGTTGATGAACTTTAAACGTGTTTATCTCAGATTCATAACTTTGTCAACAAGAAAGGTAGAATAAAATTTTTTTGTCATTTTAAAGCAAACAATTGGAACTTTACAAATATGTGTAATATTCATATTCTTAAATTTCCGAAATGTGAACCATTTTTATCCCTTGGGTCACAATTCGCTTTACAACAGTCAGCTAAGGGCACCAGTTGAAAAGAATTGATAAAATACAAGAATTTTAACCCCAATCATTGGGTTGGCAGTTTAGTCTTACTATATCCTTCACTGGACTATTGTCACAAAGGTATGTCATAAATGTGTTACTAAAGGGTGACACAATTCACCGTTTTCAAACTTAAATATCTCTGTCAAAATGATTCGGATCTCTTAAATATTTTTCAGATGTCTACAGGACTCACATATTAAATAACCTTGAAAGTGTTAAGTCGACTGTGCATTTAATAACGTGACAGTCTACACTCTGGTGCACAAAGTGCATTTCTGGCTTGTGTCTGGATATGAAGCCACCATTATTTATGCTACTTATAATTGAATAAATATGAGAGTATGGACACTGGATTGTGGAAGACTGGTCTAATGCTTTGTTTACAGATGAGTCGCCGTTCAATGTGTTTTATGTACCGAATGCACAAAACGCTACTGTTTGGGGTTCACAGAAGGAGAACGTTCAGTCTGCTCCACAGATGAAGTTTAGTTCGTCAGTGATGATGTGGAGTTGGATGATGGCCATCGATCTCACTATAGCCTTCATTTTGTGCCAAATGGTACTAGACTGAACTTGCAGTACTACATTACACACATTCTCAAGCCATATGCGAAGCCAGCGTTCGAGAGACAATGATCGTGTTATGAAACGAATATGTTATTTGTCGACAGTGATCTTGGGTGCATTTCATCAAGATGGTGCAAGCTGTCATACATCAACTGTGATGACGAAGTGGCTAGACTATAAACTCCAATCACCCAAAAAACTGAAGGATTAGCCTTAGCTACCAAAACTCTTCAGATCTCTCCCCTATTGAGAACTTGTGGAGTATTTTGTCTCTCAGCATTTATAAAGATCCTGAGTGAAAGATCATTGACCAGCTCAAAAATTGACTCCAACTTGCATGGAGATCGATAGAAGTAGCGACACTTCAGTCGCTGATTCAGTCTATGCCGTGTAGAGTCGATGTTGTCATTAAGCAGAACGAAAATACTGTATGCTGATAGCCTATGTGTGTAAGATCTAGGTAACAATGTTGCGTTATGGTCTGCTATAGACCAAATATTTTGTTTACAGTGATATTAAAATGAATAAACTGTATCGCATGACAGTATTTTCCAAAAAACAGGTCTTCTTCAATTTTTGTCATATATAATTTCAACCACAGACCAAATCAAAACCAAATTTGTACCAATATTTTTAATTTGACTTGTGTATGCACTGACAAAATATCAGAAAATAATACGAAGCCCTTACTGAGAAAACACATTTTGAAAATGGTGAACGAACTTTTGTATCACCCTATATATTGCCTACAAACTAAAAAAAAACCTGTTGCAGTCATCATCTTCATCAAATATTATCACATTATTGGATTGCTGTGGTCTTGTTAATGTTGTAGCTAGATGAATCTTCCACCTTTTAGACTTGCATCTGAGGAGTTTCAATATAAACCAGTAGACTAGCATTTATCTATAATTCATTCACAAAAACATAAAGAACACTAAAACTAATATACACAAGAACAGTTTCATCATAGAACTTTCACACGGAATGCATAACTATGCCTATTTGCCGATGATGTAACTTAGTTGTTATACAATCTGTGTAGACTATTTGGGAAATAAATACATGTATGACATCTATATAGTTCCACGTTTTATCCATAAATGACGTCCTTGGCGGCTAAAACCAAGTATAGACATATACAGTATGGACAATATTTACGTGCATCTTGTATATGTGCCATTCTGCTTAATGCAAAGTGGTGTAATTTCCTCAACAGCTATTAACTTCACATGTCAATTTGGTTAATGTGCTGTACAAGAATGCAGCACAGCAACACATATTGACTTTCTCAGCATTATCCCTAGCTCGTACCTGCACAACAAATTTCGTGGCATTACAGGTTTGGGTAAAAAGTTATTGCAGCCACATAAATCTACATGCACTGGTTCAGCTACCAGGACCTTGGTATTTTACATTATTCAACATTAGTCCCAGGCAAAACTACACTAAGTTTTGTTAGCAATAAAAACGTAACGCTCTGGCGGGTGGGTGTCTATGGTAGCGTTACGATGCGTTACATGGTGGTTGGGTAAAAACACGGCCATTTCCATGCAATGACCCATTACGCCCAATACCGCTTCATCGATTGCAAAAACAAGGGATCAAACTAATTATTTCTGAAAACAGCGAACGGAACTGCGGCCATTGTTTAACCAATTTTACGTTATCGTATTGCCTGGATATTATCCAGTATTAACTTGCCTGAATTTTATTCAAAATACGCCAAGATAAAGATTAGAAATTATGGAAATCTAAACTTCCGTCCGATATCTTGTCTCGTAATTACAAAGTCTGAAACTAGGTAGAGCAAAGGCCACTCTAGAAGCAAAGAGCGTGCCACCGCCCACCAACGAATCAACGATCTCATATGCGTGCCACAGCTTACTTCAGAGTTCCGACGACTAATCATAGAAAGCAGCGTATAATGGCATTAATACAATTTTTACAACTATGTAAATATCTCCTCCATTGGTCGCACTCTGAGAGTGCCAGTCTCAGACTCTCAGGAATGTTTAATGAAGGAGGGCGTGTCGAAAATATTGATCCTTGTAATATAAGTGTCGTTAAACTAGAATTACAACTATATCTATGGGTGTGCACGGACGTATATTGGGGGCATTATTTTGTACCTCCAATGAAAGCGAGAGACCCGAAGATACTCTGGGTCGTCTGCTCTGCGCTGGTTGTTTGTGGTAGCTTTTGATAATGTGACGATCATTTTTGTTCGTTGTTGTGTATAGCTGTTATATAAGCTTGTGCCCAGCGCTTAGCATCCGAGTAATTCCTTAGCGATTTGAAGTTAACCCGGTGTGTTAATCCGATGATTGGTGCTCAGACAAGCAACTCTTTAGGTCTTCTACCATAACTCCTCTTCAGGCGCACACATTTAATCAACTGTGTGCAAAACTAAACCAAGATATCTGGTCTCTTGACCTTAGATTTTGACCGTGGATACGTTTTACTTATGTGCAGTGCATCATGCCATCATCCTGTAATAATCGATTTCCCAATGCTACTTGAGCCTCATTTTCCTTACCTAGCACCGAAATAAACTTACCGACTGCGTGACTTGATAGAGCTGTAGGCTAATAACTCTCCTGGTGATTTTGTGCGTCGTCGGAAATAGTTAAAAATTTAAATTCACGCTTCTACCCAATAGAAATATTATCCCACAATAATATTAATGATTGCTCTGGACGAATTCAGATGCCATTTCACAGGCTCTATTTTCAAAAAGCGTAGATCAGTGCTATCTATACTGCGCTTGTACTTCCGTTAGAATGTCAACAATTTGTACTTGTCTGAATATTTGTTTGTACATAATTCTCGTAAATTAAAATTCGAAAAAAGTCATATTATGTTACTCAGAATGGCAAATTACGGCATTTAAGTGCTACAATTCCTAAGTTCAACAAGCATGTAGCCGATGATTGGTTCTCAACTTTGGACTGCATCAAAGTTAGATGCCGAGCGTTATCAATCTCCAAGAAGTTCCGGTGTTAGTTGACATTCTGTTTGTGTCTCTGTTTGCGTATTTGAAGTCACCTGTAGGTTGACAGCTGTAATGGCAGGGTGAAGTAAGGGCTTGAAGGAAAGAATTAAATAAGATATTTTACATGAGTTTCAGGTCTATTGGTAATTGGAGCATACTTGTTGAGGAGATCTGACGGGTGCGTAGTGACTAGTGAATCTGCGAAACTTGAATGCCGAAACGAATTTCCGCCGTATCACCGAAATTGATGTTGAGATTAAAAGTAGACGCATCGATGAAAATTTATTTCGGTAAAATCGTATGTTAGCTTATTTTAGTCTTGTGAAATCCAAAAAAACAAATAGCGTATTTTATTATTATTAACAATACTGCAAGCAATGTACTCTATCCCAAAACGACATAATTCATTTCATTAGTCCAGCTTCTACCTCAACATATAATGCTTTTCATCAATCCAGCTTCCGTTTAGGTATCCTTCTTTTCATCAATCCAGTTTCTGCGTACACGGCCTACTTTTCATCGATTCCACTTCCATCTTAACGGCACACTCTCATCAATCCAGCTTCTACTTTCCTTGATATTTTCATCAATCCTGCTTCTATTTATGCATAAATCCTTCCATCAATCCAGTTTCTACTTACATAGTCTACTTTTCATCGATCCTGGCTTAATTTAAGCTACAGTTGGACATCTATTCATATCAAATAATAAAATACGAGTGGACGAAATGGTCAATATTAAAATATACTAAGATACAATTTTACCTATATTTCTTGTAACTTTATTCAGAGGCGTAGCTAGAGGAGGGCAGGGGGATGTGTCCCTCGGTTGCCAAGTTAGAGGGGCGTCAAAATGAGGATTAAAACTATTCATTTATCATTTATTTTATTTATTGCAAACTAATTTATCCCAACTAAGTTAGCTAGATTTAATTTTGGCACCCCAAAGAATCTCATTACTTTTAGCACCCCCAAGCCTCACTGATCAGTAATCTCTAAAGACCCGTAAGGGGCGACATAATACTCATGACATAGGCTATTTCCAAATCTGTGCATTTCACTGCAAATTCTTCTAACAATTGTTGTTTCAATTGCAAGCTGTGAGTGGTCCTTCAACAAGTTGAAGCTGATTTAGTCGTATTTAGTGGGCTTCAATGGGACAAGATCAAGATCGTTTCAGCGCTCTTGCTCTTCTTAGCATCAAACGAGAAATATTGAAAAAACACATTTTTATAACAATGTTGACCAATTTGCAACAGTTTAATCAAGAAAAATTAATTTTTTAGACTGTCTATGACAGTCATGCATAAATAGCCTTTGGATATATTTGAAAAATGTGAAACAAATTAGAAAATGGGCTGTCCTTACATGATGTCACGCAGTTATTAGCGAATTTTGACGCCCTCGTCACAAGTCGTGACAGAAGTCATAAACCCCTCAAATATGATGTCAGAAAGTTCTGCATCCCCAAAACCTCAGATATCTGGAATGTTATGTGCACATTTTCTCATAATTATCAAACAAAGTAATTATAACTATAAAAATACTTAAAACTATATAGTAGCACCATTAGCACGATGAATAATGGATTCCACAATATAAAAAGCTGTGGTAGAATCATTACATGTTTAAAAAATTGATAATGATAATGATAAGCAATCCAAACTTCACGCTTCTCCATTCTCTCCAACAGAAAAGCAAAATGCTCCTTCATGGAATAAATAGGGAGAGCTTGGACCTTCCTGTTTAATGGATATTCCATTCAGATAATATGACCAGCTCTTCATCGTCTATCTAATCTACACTCCTTTCGTTTCCTTCATTTGTGATTATGACCATTAGCACATGTGCTGCCTCACTTCCAAAACCCAAAAATTGACACCAAGCGTAAAAGTAAACAATTCAAAAATTAAGAATACGATGACCATTGTTATTGTTGTTAGATTGTGGTAAACAATTACTGTTAATTAAGTTGAACTTGTTTAATTGAGTAAAAGTTTTTAATAAAATTACACAGTTGGATGTGATGATATGATGTCACGTTTCTTAGATCCTCCCCTCGTAAGATATCATCAAAAACTGTGTGACCCCTCCTCCTAGGCGCATGACATCATTTATGGATGGCTTCAAAGGGGCCCAATTCTGCAGTTTGTCACCTGGCGCAAAATACCCTAACTACGCCTCTGATTTCATTTGGTAGATGGTGAAATTGTCTGTGTACAAGAGATCATCATAGTCTGTTGGATGGTTTAGGAGAAGGAGGATTCGATGTTGGGTTTTGAATGAATTAGCACCAATAGACTGATATTATGTAATGATCATAATTTGTGATGGATACAGAGGGGGCTCTATTAGGGTGTAGCAGATTTGTTTTTTTTATTGTTTGCCAATTCCAATCAGTAATAAAATATGTATTTGCCCATGAGTGATAGGAATACTGAACCAACATATCTTGTCAGTTTCTATTGGATAGTAAGATAAATGGCTCGTTGAACTGTGACACCCAAGACCATTCAGCCATAAATTTGATGTTCATTTTGAGGCCACACCTGTAGTCGATTTGGCACAGACTGGACAGAATGGGATTGCAAGAGATGTTGACAAGATTAGGCCCACATAATTCATGACCAGGTTCCAATTTGCATGGCCAACCTGTCCACCTACTAGTTATATAATTCAAGGGTAATGAATTACATGGGCCTAACTTTGCATGGCTAAGTTGTGTCCACCTACTGGCTATATAATTCCAGGGCAATGAATTATGTGGGCCTAAATTTGCATGGCTAAGCTGTGTGATTAGTGTAGTTGGGTTAAGAGACATTGGATTGGAACAGCAGTTTCACCTTGAAGTTTGAAGGATGAACGTTTGGCACAGTGGCCGATTGGTTAGAGCGATTGGCCTGTAATGCTGAGTGTGCT
The DNA here is from genome assembly GCA_959347315.1 of Bimastos eiseni. Taxonomy (NCBI): domain Eukaryota; kingdom Metazoa; phylum Annelida; class Clitellata; order Crassiclitellata; family Lumbricidae; genus Bimastos; species Bimastos eiseni. The sequence goes on along the minus strand of OY365809.1, from coordinate 23,434,223 downwards.
GGTTCAACCCTCATCCGAGGAGTCACTGTATAGGGACCTTGAGTAAATACTTTGCACACAATTGCTCTGTAGTACAACTGCAGTAGTGTCATCAAGGTGTATGTGCACTTCTGAGAAAAAAATGTTTGAAGAAGGGCAATATCAAGTTGCAGTTGTATTGTAATGTTTTTAGGAAGATTTTGACTGGCATGATGAGCTGATAAGCTAAAAGCCGTTTGATTCTCAGTCAGTAAGTTCAGGTAGAGTGGCTGAGTAGGTAATCCACATTCTATTAGGGCAGTTGCATCAGGAAGATGTTTTGAAGATTAAATAACTCATGAAGACAGTATAGTATTATCCAATCAAATAATCGAAGCCATGGGCAGTGTTCCCTCTAAGCTGTGGCACACATGGGTTGCATAGCCAGCGCACACAAGAATTTAGTGTACGCACGGTTTTTCTCTAGAAAAAGCAAAGATTAAGATGAACTGTAGATCTATATGTAGCTGGGCAGAATATAAAATTGCAAATTCATTCAAAGCTAATTACAATTACGTAGTATACCATGTATGCATCATCTGCTCTAAACACATTTTAGACAAGGGACCTTTCTTATCATAACTTATTACCATAGACTATTAGATTTTGGTATCAAATTGAGCTCCGACCTGCGCACAAGAGTGTGAACCATTTATAAACGTTGCACACATAAATTTCTTGTGCACATAACCTCCAAAATATTAGAGGGAATATTGGCTATGGGTCAAGCCAGGAAGAGAACAAATGCACATTGCTGTTAACTTATTTTTTTAAATTTTAGTGCTTACTATTAACTAAGCTTAACAATCTCATAGGAAGAAGCATACTCGTATTTTAGCATACCCAATGGTATATATAGGTATGTGAACTGCGGAAGTATTCGGAGCTGGAAAATGTTTTTATCAGATACTAGTACACATTTGTGTCTTTAAAGACATTTACTGTTTTTAACTTAAGTGTTTTCACTCTGCTGTATATGAAATTTTCAGAATGTCTTCTATGTTTCAAACTGAAATCACATCTGAAATGTCACCACCTGAGACCTTTACCAGGTCTATCAATGGTGGGAGTCAAAAAATGTTATCACTGCCAAGTGGAGAAAAAAATTACAAAATGATGGAACAAGAGAGGGAGGAAGAACACAACAAAAAGACACATTCTTTGGACAACAGCAACTCTCCAGTAAATTACAGTTTGGGTTATGGGAGTAACAAAGCTCAACTATTGTTAAATGAAGATCAAATGTGTACAGAAATCAAAGAGGGAGAGTCGGATGAGGAAGGCGATGATAACGCTGAAAGTTTTGTGGACAGCTGTAGCTCTCCTGTAAATGAAAGTTTTGAAACTGATCAATGCAATAGAGTGACAAGCAGAACTCTGACCAAACATAAGCGAGTCAAAAACTGCTGCGACAAGGTTCACACTGATGTACAGAAAGATTCAGATGTCATGAACTCAATAAAGATCGAGTTGGCATCGCTTTCTGATATGTCAGAGACAGACATTTCCGATCATGGTGACCAATTTAACCAAGATTGTGATAGTTTCCAGTGTAAGGAAGAAACCAATAGAGACGATGAAGACAGACCAGAAACCTTTAGAGAAGTAACATTGTCTTCCACATGGAGAAGTTTATCGGATGAAATTCCTGTGGAAGTGAAGAAGGAGCCGAGAGAGTTTAGGGCACCCGAGGAGTACTGGGATCAGGGACAAAGTGAAAGAAGTATACCCAATGATAATAATCATGTCATAAAAGCTGAAGATGTTAAAGGTGAAATAACTCGAGACCCACCATCTGTGATCTGTCGGAAGTCTTGGCGTTGGCCTCTTAGCAGGTAACAACAAAATTTCATGTTGCATGCATATCTTTAATTATTCAAAAATGACACATGTAGCAATTAACATTTGTGAAGACTTGGTATTTTAGTATCAATATGCTAAGTTTTGTTGAAAACTTTTGCTACCTGAGCAGTGAACAAGAACTTAATCTCATGTACGATGGAAAACTCTAATAGAGATGGAAATTCTGAAACTCTTGATACAGCTACTAACGGGATTGTACGAAGACCAGGCGGCAGTGATCAGAACTGAATTTTGAGACACAGACACATTTTGAAGTAAGAAAGGGGTGAGGCAAGGGTTCATCCTGTCTCCATTTTTATTCAGCCTGTATGCAGAAAGGATAATGAGGAGGATGGAAGTGGAAGAAGCAACTGAAGGAGTAAAGATGGCAGGAAGGACACTGAATAATCTAAGATATGCGGATGACACAACACTACTGGCAGGGTAGAAAGCAGATATGGCAAAACTAATAAGAAGACTGAAGAGAGAAAGTGAGAACATAAAGAAGGCAAAGATAATGACAACAGCTGATCGGAACAGTTTTGAGATAGACGGAGAGGAAATAGGAGTGGTAACAAGCTTCACGTTCCTGGAATCAGTAATAGAAAAAGAGGGCAAGTGTGATTCGGAAATAAATAGAAGGGTGGCGATAGGAAAGGCTGCAATTAATGGATTGGGAAAGATATGGAAGGACAAACACATGAACATGGACAGGGCCCTACCGAGTACTGTTAAAGTGTTTGATGATATAAGGAAATACGGCTGGGTAGTGAGGAAAATGTTGTTTTGTAATTTCCCTGGTACTTCTAGAGCACAGCTGTTTCAGTCTGAATTATTGCTTTTTACTCAGATTCTAAGTTCCGTCATGCAGGATGATAACCTCACTGTGGTTGGACCGTCAATAGAAACTGAAGAACTCTTGAGCCCTTTGCTCTGTCAAAGCCATAATGTTTACGTTTTATGATGGCCACAGTTGGTGTTAGCTTGTTATATGTTGATGGTGTTGTTGGTATAGACTGGGACTGAAGTGATGCCAGATGAAGTGCATTGCATAATCATTAACAAAATTATTCTCTGCAGCAAATAACTTAGATTACTTAAACAGCTCAAACCTTGAGTTGATGACAATTGCGTTAAGGATAATGATAAATTATTCGAACTGATTTTCTGCAGGCTTGGCGTTGAATACCTTGACAGTTCAGAAGAAGACGAGAGCAGCTTGGGTAAATAAGTTACTTTTTACTGATCTGAATTATCACCAATTTCTTTATGTGTATCTTCCTAATAACTGTGAATGAATGACCAGAATGAATAATACAAGATTATGTGCCCGACATCAATACTTAAATCAGAGGCACAGTAGGATGGGTGATATAATGGACAGCCAAGGTACAAAACAACATAACCAATGGATTCATGAAATAATATAAAAATTAAAGTCGCAGCTTGATCGCTGAGATTGGTGTGGCAGATCTTAAAAGGGGCCATTTAGTATGCACACAGAAATCTAGAAAAATTGACCCCCTCTCGTATATAAATGTATTTTGCACCAACCCCCTACACACGAACGATTGATGCGCGCACCCCCAAATCCTACGAACAGTCTATAGCTCCATATCCTTAAATAATATTTACGTTTTTTTTATTTGTTTTCTGCCACGACAAATGGAATGCCATTTGCAATAACTAATCGTGCAATTGCAGCATTATCCAACTGTTCTGAACCACATTGCATCAAGTCGGCAAACATTATTTTTTTTGAACTTGGAAGCTTTAACTTAGTTTTTCTTTACTTCCTGTATTCTTTTCATTGTATCTTGTTTCATCTTTTCAGTATTCTCTTCTCTAATCATATTCTTGATGTCTGTGGGCACTTTTTCACATGATTTTATTTTGATATTGTGTATCACAAGATGACCCATAATATGGATCGTACCACCCGAATAAACTTTCTCACAGTAAATGCATTTAAGTTTAATCAAAGAAGAATTTTTGCCTTTCTCGTTTATCAAAAGTAACTTTTATTCATTCTACACCATTTTATTTTGCATTTTTTATTATCTTAGAATTTAAAATGCCTTTTATAAATTTTTTCTTGTACTGTGATATTTATTTCTCAAATGATGACGTTAAATAGCACTTGACGTAAATTAGCTGAACCCTTGAAAGTATAAAGACAACGTAAAGAGCAAATGGAATAAAATCCACAAAATTAAACAAAATATTCAGAGACAGTCTTCTTCTTGTTCTCTGCTTTTTCAAGCAGGTTCAAATGTTCGATCTCGTCATTCCTCTCTCCTCTGCACCTCAGAGACAGTAGATAATTAAATTAAGTTACATTAAAAATGAAAGGCGAAAAAAGGTAATGGCAAATAAATAACGAAATAAATGGGACTTAATAATAATAATAAAATCAAAAAATTGATTAAAACAACTTTGGTAATGGGCATACAACCATGCAATGCCTCTCCTACAGTCCTAAATCTTTCTCCCTAGAGTAATTGTCCGATGGCTTAACTGCGACTGATAAATAAGAAAGGCCAATCAATATAGAGAAGCTATTATCGAAGTTCAAAGTTAACACCTACCTCTGTTTCCTATGTGTACATACATTACCAGTTAGCCCCATATGCATGCAGGTATATTTGGGCTACCCCTCTCTGTGCATACAAATGTGGAAAATTTTTACCAAAGCAGTCGCTTGTCGCTGGATGCAATCAGGCTTAAAATTACCAAAACTGAAGGGAAACTTCAAACCGTTCGTAATTGATATTAATGCGGAAACGATTACAAAAATATATATTTAATACAAATAATATATAAAACTTTTGTTTAGACTTTCTTAAATGTTTCAAAAAAGCATTTTACTAAAAGCCCTATAATGTTGCGAGACGGAAAATCATAATTTAGATTCAGATTTCGCCATATTTGTTGTCATATTTAATTAAGTTATGGGCCGAGATTTCCCGCCTGCCTGGTCTCGTTTTGAAGTAGAATATCTCCTTTTTCCATTCTATTAATAACTTATGACCTTCGAATATTTATTATGCCTACAGATTGACCAGAACGAGGACACCTATCGTAAACAATAACTGCTACAAGCTTAGTAACCGGGCACGTGATTTAATCACGTGACATAATCTTGTGCTGCGGTTGGCCGATAGTTTTGAAGTTAGCTTCCTGCATGCGCAGTAGCGTGACCCAGTCTCTTTATACAGCGCAATCATACAAAATGCATTCTAGTGTGTTGATTCATACATTATTGATTCTTGGAATGGAAGATATTTTTGCGAATTTGATAAAATGCTAAATGTGCACGAATTGTTGCAAGATTATGTTTAACCACGAACGCAATGATAGTGGTTATGTTAAGAGCCATCAACGACAATTCAGATGACCACGATAAGAACATCTAGCGAGATCGTAATGGATGCCAATACGGTTGACTATTAGAATGCCGCCGTGTTCAGGTAGGCCTCGATTATTTCTTAATGCTTTAGTGCTTCACAGGATCCTTGTTTATAGGCATAATTGTTAAGTTGAAACGCTGTTCTAATTGAGACGTCTTTTAAAATATTCAGGCAGTTGCTATTAGGCTTAAACCTGCTTCTCACTGAGCTCGTGTTTATAAGTCTTCCAGCATAATTGTTGGTTTAAAGCATTAATGCAGTAACTGCCTCGGTTGACTTTTTAAATATTCAGGCATTTTATCAGGATTCTTCTCGATATCATAATTTCAGTCTACTGGTTAATAAGTCTTATAAATTGCTATTTGTTTTGAATGCAGGGCTTCTATTATTGGCTTTACATTTTTGTTGAATGCCTTTGATAAAAATAATACTGAAATGAATTTCATAGATAGAACAAAATTATTTTATATATACTGTTTATTGTAGATGTCAAAGTAAGCTGAATAATGGCAGTAGCCATTGTGCTCCAGAGGATATGGTCACGTGCGTGCATGGAACAATATGGAAAACGAGTCGCTGGATCATCATGACAAGCAAGCAAAATGAACGATTTATTTGTGTTGTGCTAGCCAAGTCAACAACACGATCTACCGTAGTTCCATTATCGAGGATCATGATAAAGGTTTGACTTGAACTGCATGTTTCTATGATTTTCCTGAGAAAAGCAAAAAATTATTTTTCAGAAATCTGAAATGCTCCAGTGGTGTTCTGGTATGAGGAGCACCTGGGGCTTTGTTTACATTTGAGATTACAATTTGCACTTAACATAACGGTGACTGGCTGAATATTCACACGTTTTGTCCAAAATATAAAGACAGTTCTCCTGCTGGACTAAGCGGCTAATTCATTTATAAAATATTGTTTATGTGTGGGTACGCTCGATTGTGTTGTGGGATGTGTGCTGGATTGTTAAGAGAGAGATTAGAGATTCAAATCTTCTCTAGTGAAGAGATTTGCATTGAGATTTCTGCTCCACCTCTGCCATTTTACCAACTCAGCTGTGATGAGTACATTGCTCGTACATTGTCAGTGGAAGGATAATACGGCGAGGGAGAGAATTTGTAACTCGCTCTCATATGCTGAGGCTAAGATATGAAGTCACAGACACTTCACACCAATTACTGCCTCTCAGATTAGTTTAAGGAGATGCTCTTCTCTATTTATCTATAATTTAGATCTAAAATTTAATATTGTGATATTTAATTCCTGTGCAAATTATTCCTCTTAAATGTCTGTTAGTATTTAAGACTGTATACTATAAGATTGGTCTTATTGTTGTAGATCCATGGAAGAATTTGATCGCCCGTTGCTACACATAGAGGAAGAAGCCGCCATGGACAAAAACAGAGTCGATAAAGAATACTGAACAAAGACGCAGCAAATCCTGTTTGACTCTACCACTACTATTACTCTGGCAGTGCCAGTCTCAAGCCTGTATAAAGGAGGAGGGCGATAACAATGATCTTTTTTATCACACAGCATCGTTAAAATGAAGCTAGTTCATCGTCTTCCGATGATGCAGAACCACCAGTCGTCTTAGTGCCAAACTGGAGGACATGATAGCAGGTGACCTGTAAACAGTGGCAGAGGGTAGACTGAAGGGTTGGACCTTGTTTCAACAGAGGAGCCAAAACAAAGAGGAAGCTCGTAATCCAATGGTGATTCACAATCACATACTGCTGGAACATGTAAAACTCTAGGTCGTGGTGGTGGAAGACCCATGACTTTGCCAGTTGATGCTGAATACATAGTGTGACTGGAATAAACTGTCATTTTATTTCTGTGTTTTTATTATTTGGATGTTAATTTTATCCATTACTGTATTGCAATATTTAATTCCTTAGCAGGTGATAGCTGCTTAACCTCTTTCGGAATTTTAGACTTTTGTAATAAAATTGACATTTAGTTTCAATGATTTCTCATTGGTCAACTGGAATAACTTTAATAACTTTGTTCCTACTTGAGATATCTACACCAAATTTCGATAGTGCATTTGCAATACCTGCAGCTGCAATAGTGCCAAATTGAAGTAAAATCGGTTTAAAAACAATAGCCGTTACTAAGGAGATTATAAAAATAATATGGCTAAACTTTGCACACAGTTTTCTCGAATAGCACTTTACGTAAACGGTCACATTGGAAATTCTATAACTTTGGCTGCATGCAAGGCATAAACTAGCTGAAAACGGTTTTGGAAAGGTAAATCTTGCAGCTTCAGGATGGTGCAAAAAACAGGAAAAAATATTTTTTATACAAGTGACTGGTTTCGTGCTGACAAGTCACATATGTGCTATGTGGATGGGGGGTTGATTCGTAAAGTGGATGAGGCCATGCTTAGAGTGCATTCATTGATGGTCGTACATCTCATAAGTCTGACAGCTTCTGAAGGTCACTGGATCATGTGATGCAGGCTGGGACTCAAAAGCGAATTGTAGATCAGAGGTAAGCCGACTCTGAAGGAGTTGATAGATGATAGTAGCTCTGTTAAAGTCAATACACTTTGAAATAGAGAGCCAGTGGAGTTGTGAAAGAATGCCAGCAGACAAGATTCCTGAGATGTGCCACCAAACGTTTTTACTTGTCAACCGAAAGATTTTTTGGGGTCTATTTGTCAGTAATTCATATCTCATACTGATATTTTCTTGATGTATCAATTGAATTTGTTATAAATCTTTATATGGCATACCAGTGTTCAGTGTGAAGCTCATCCAGCAAACATGTGTTATTAAAACACACAGACAGCAAGTCCTGGGAAATATTTGATCCTTTTACTTTATAGCTTTAAAATATAACTATGGCATTGATTATTTTTCCAGGAATTAACGCACAAGTATTTTCACAACCCAAACCCACGATACAAGGCAAAAAACACAGAGAGCTGAAGCAAAGAGCAAGAAAGCAGTATGTATGTCAAGTTTGTAACAAAATTTATCCGAAACCTAGTCATCTGATTCGTCACCTTCGTGTTCATACAGGTGAAAAACCTTACAACTGTGATTTATGCCCAAAAGCTTTTCGTCTTTCAACAGGCCTGCGTGCTCACATGCGTGTACACACAGGCGAAAAACCTTTCAAGTGTCCAGTGTGCAGTGAACTTTTCAGGCAGCGAAGTACTCTGCATAATCACTTACTTGGACACTCTGGAGTGCATTACAAATGTAGTGTGTGTGAGAAATCATTTGGACGTCAAAGTCACCTCAAGCGTCACCTGCTTTGCCACACTGGCGAGAAACCACAGTGCTGTGAGGTCTGTGGGAAACGATTTCGTGACAGCGACAGTTTAAAGAAGCATGCCTATAGTCACGACGCGACGATCGACAGACCTTACAAGTGCAAGATGTGTGGCAGAGGCTTCATTGATAATCCGAGTCTGAAGTCACATGCTAAGACTCACACGGGCGACCGGACCTTCATGTGCGACATATGCGGCGCACGGTTTGGCCGACGATCACACCTCCATCGACACAATCGCACTCACACGGGAGAGAAACCGCACCAGTGCAACACGTGTGGGCGCTGCTTCACTCGAGCCACTCACCTTGCTCGTCACCGCGAAAGAATGTGCTGTTCTCAGAAAAATTTCCACTGTTACGTCTGCCTTGAAAAATTTTCATCTAGCATGGAAGTCAAACATCACTTTAGTTTTGCTCTTGTGGAGTTGAAACACTTTAAGTGCCAAGAATGTAGTGTGGAATTTGCAACAGTTCTTGAACTGAACAGACACATGAATGTACATCGTAAAGTTAAGGTCTACAAATGTGAAGTGTGCCAGAAGTGCTACAAGAACTCGTCAGGACTGGTCTTGCATCAGCGCTCACACACTGGAGAGAAACCATATGTTTGTGAGTTTTGTGCCACTTCATTTTCAAGGTCGAACTCATATCACAAGCACAGGCGTATACATCTCCGAGAGAAAACGACTTGATCATATACTAAACATGGCAAGTTTTATGTAAGGCCTTGGGTGCTCAAAGAGCATATTTCACGTATGAAATGTCCAAGATTGTTAAAGGTATAAGAAAGTGCCATTGGGGTAACCAAGCAACCATCAGTCATTGAACAGATTAGTGTTAAAAAATAAATCGTGAATTTTTATATGTGAACTATAATCTCTTGACTGATGTCCTGGTGGAAGTTCTTCCCCTTTGGCACCTGACACAAAGGTCAAAAATGTGTACATGTCACATTGCAACTTGCCTTTTATACTCTTTAATAAGTTGAACTAACAATTGTCAATTGCCTACCTAGGGTCATGCCTTTCAGGCACTTCATTTCAGATCACATTGACAAGGCAAATAGATTGCTGGAACCAGTCATTCTGTGTGGACGACTAGTTTCAAGCTCAATCCCAGTAATTTAGTTACTAAAGATGTCGTGACTTCAGCTCCTAATAGTTTTATCAATGATGTAAATAATTTATTCTGGTATTCACAGACAGAGCTGTAATCTGAGATCTGCATGGCAAATAATGTCCAGTGTTTAAGAAGTGAAGAGACTAGTAGACTGGGGTTTCTATTTTATGACTGCTAGAATTTTGAAGCTTATTTGATATGATGACATATTGTGAAAAATATCAATTGTTATTTTTTTTCATTGTGTCTTGTGATATGCTGGTCTTAGAAATACACAGGGACAGGGAATGTCTTCCTTAAATACACAAGTAATACACGAAGTTCTGTTGATTCTCTCAAGTAGAACAAATGAAGTTGCAAGGTTCTGTTAGAACAATGAGATCAGGTGAGCAATAAGATCTCTGAAGATAATGGAATTTTTCGCTTAGCAGTGACTGTTTATTTGGAGAACAGAGAATGAATTTGTAGTTAGTGGAATTTGTAGTTAGTGGAATTTGTAGTTAGTGGAATTTGTAGTTAGTGGAATTTGTAGTTAGTGGAATTTGTAGTTTGTGGAATTTGTAGTTTGTGGAATTTGTAGTTTGTGGAATTTGTAGTTTGTGGAATTTGTAGTTAGTGGAATTTGTAGTTAGTGGAATTTGTAGTTAGTGGAATTTGTAGTTAGTGGAATTTGTAGTTAGTGGAATTTGTAGTTTGTGGAATTTGTAGTTTGTGGAATTTGTAGTTTGTGGAATTTGTAGTTTGTGGAATTTGTAGTTTGTGGAATTTGTAGTTTGTGGAATTTGTAGTTTGTGGAATTTGTAGTTTGTGGAATTTGTAGTTAGTGGAATTTGTAGTTAGTGGAATTTGTAGTTTGTGGAATTTGTGTGTACACCTGGATTAGGGTGAAGTCAGCAGGGATCACAGTGACCAATGAGAGGGGTAGGAAATGTGGGGGGGGCACACATATAAGTGCAAGAGCAGGTGGGAAAGCCTGAGAAAATATAGCAAGAAGTAGAGGAGCAAAAAGTGCTCTTGCATCCTAACCAACATCACACTACCCACTGCTATTTTAAAATTTGCTCACAAACTCCACACCTCTGTCTCATTTCTTCTCACTTCTCATCCCATGATACTATACACCCATCGGCCAGGGGCGGCAAGCCCCCCCCACCATTTACAAAGAGGGAACACATTATACGTGTGCCCCTCCCCACATTTCCTACCCCTCTCATTGGTCACTGTGATCCCTGCTGACTTCACCATCCATGAAAATGTTAAAAGTCTGCCTCTTTACCATTATAAAACATCCATATTTTACTGCCAGAGTGCAGATGTATCATAACTAATGGTGCTGTTGTTCTTGTAATCTGGTATATTCTAAAGATATGATATAAATTAATACTTGAATAATAATGAAAAACAATTAAGTTGCCAGTATAAATTCGAAAAATTGATTGACGTGGCTATACTATTCTACTAAGTAAAATGCACGGCAAGTATTCAAGAAAAGATTCTGACCTTTTATTGTGAATGCGTGTGTAAGTTTTCTATAACAGTTGTATGCTCTTTTTATTTTACTTTGACAAGATGACAATTTTAAAGAATTTGCCTGCAGCTTTACAATTAAAACTATCATTTAAAAGCAGTTATTTGAAGCACCAAGGCAAACTGATTCTCCTAAAAAGGTGTGGCAGTTGAGAATGCCTTTTTTTCAGAAATCCTTAAGTTGTTTCCTATTTGGGACTGACTACTGTAAAATGACCCCAGTCCTTGTCGACGTTGTTCTGTGATCGACCGAGTGTTACTTGATGTTGATTGCCAGCAGTTGTTCTGTGATGTCCAGCAAGCCAGATGTCTGGATCGGGGAAAACTCTCATGGAACCGTTCGATGCTCCATATGATGTGTAGCCGTTGGGTTGCCTGGAGGCAGCAGGAGATTCTGCCGCATCTTGCAGCATTGTACCGGAAATGCCCCGTGCATGTTGGTTCCAAACTCCAGTGTTGTACATAGCACCAGTGGCCATCCTTTCTTTTAGGGCATTCTTTGTTGCTTCTTTATAAAGCATCTCACCTTTCAGCTCCCAAGACTTCTTATCAACAACAATTTCTGAATATTTCTCAGGTGGTCTATCTTTTCGTACAGTTGAGAACCGATTGGTTTGTCCGTCTGTGTACTCAGAAGAAGACGTAGATTTTCTGTCTGTAATTTGATTACCCCTTGGATTTCTCCATTCTGCAGAGGGGTAGACATCATACTCTGAAGACGGTATAGTACGGTTATGTGCATTAGTGAAACTGTAGGCTGATATCACATTTGGAGAAATATATGACTTGTTTTCTTGTACTGGGAAGGAATTTGTATTACCCATAGGATAAATCTTTGACAACGTTTTCGATCTGTCTGCGTACTGAAATCGGGTGCTGGATCTGTCGGTGGCTTTATTGCTTTCACGTGAGTTCAAGGGGCTGTACGCATACTCTTGATTTGTGATTGGATGGTGATAATTTCTCATCATATTGTTGTCAGAGATGGAATTGCCAAAGATGTCAGTGTTGACCAGTCTATACTCTCTGTTAGGTCTTGACATGGTTTGTATGATCTTAGCTTTGGCCAAGTCTTTCTCAAGCTGTTCAACGATTGAATCAAGTGGCCCACTTTTCTTCTCATGATATGAGTGATTTGATGAAAGGAATTGTATTGGCTTCATAAAAGAGTTGATGTTAGGCCCAGTTCTTGTAAGTGATGAAGTGGTCACTTCCTCTGGCTTAGCTCGCACAGACCCGGCTGCTTGCTTCTGAGGCTTCAGTCCTGTCTGCTGTTTTACTGGTTTTGTAGGTGTTGATAAATTCAGAAATGTTGGAGATAATTCTTCTGCTTTCAATTTAGCAGACACCGTTGGCTGCGAGTCTTCAGTGCTAGATTGTGATTCTAAGGTCGAAGTAATGGATCTGAAACCCGAGAGATCAAACAAAGATCGAGACAAATGCCTTTTTCTTGTGTCCTGATCCTCAGTCAGTTGTGCTATCGAAGGGCTCATTTTATCCCATGAAGTAAGACCTCTGTTGAACTTGTCTGATATAAGTAACCCTTTTGACCTGTATGCCGTCGATTGATCCTTTCCATATTGCTTTTTGACAGACCTGTCTGATTTTATCTGATTCGTAGTAGATGCGTCTGTGACTTGGTCTTTGCTGGATGTGTCTGGATTTGTCTGATCTTTGTAGGACTCCACGGATGTTGGTTGGTAAATGCTGGACTTCTCTGTCATTTGGACTGTGCTCAATTTCTCCAACTTCATCTGGTCTTTGTCTGACCTTTCTATTATCACCTCATCATTGTTTGATTTATCAGGTTTCTGGTGTTTGCTGAATTTCTCAGAAGCTGTTTGGTGTTTGGGAGATGCGTGTAATATGGGAGAGTTTGGTGCACGACCTTTATACAACTCATGTTTCCTTGAAGAATCTTCTGTTTCTTTGTCTGGCTCTGGTCGCTTTCTTTTCATAAAAGATAAATTAATAGGCTTTACATTCTGATTCAACAATGTCAAGGATTTCTCTGAACTGGAAAGTGAATTGGTATGATTTGAGCCATTATCGACTAAGAGTTTTCGATTTTCAATTGAATTCAGGTCAAACATTGAGACTGGAACGGATGAATAGTTCTGTTCGTCGGGCGATTCAAACACGATGGATGTCATGTAGTTTCGACTGAAGTCTTTTGCGGTTTTCTCATCGTCTTTCTCTTGGTCATCTCTAGAAGGTTGGTTGCGCAGACTAGAGGAAACCAAGGACCACGATCGTTTTAAGCTTGGATTGTTGGGATGTTGGTATGCACTGCTGTGGCTACCATTGAACAAAATCTTAAAGTTTCTAAGAGTTTCAAGAGGATAGAGTGGATGGCCACGACGAGACTTTTCAAAACATTCAATGGCCAAATCTACAAAATAAGCAGAAAACGTCTTAAATCTAGAAATGCCATGATTAGAGTTTCCAGGAGTTCGATCTGAATGACAATTTTTCATAGAAACATGTAAATTAATGGCATAACTTATCAAATGAGACAGCACAGAAAACCCCATAGCTATGGGCCAATTTTTTTGCTCTACTATTCTATGGAGCAAATGGTTTATACAATATTATCACAGGCAGAGGCATCTCCATGGGGGGATTCGGAGGCAAATGCCTCCAATTTCAGGTAGGGCAGGATAATTCTTTAGTCTTAGGGGGGGAATATCTTGCCTTCCTAACACTGGGGACCGGGGGTTTGCCCCCAACACTCAGGGGGGATTGGCGCCCCTGATCACAGGACCTTAATTTAGCATGTGATGATACTAAATTGGTAATGGAAGTAAAGAATAACGGGAATTAAATATCATAATCTTATTACCTGTTCCAACTATTGTGCCTGAAATTGGTCAGGTACAAAAGCAGATTCAGTTACCAATGAATACATATTATTACTGTCAATGACATACTTACACAAACTCTCTTGGACAACAGATGGAATAACTTCTTTCAGAGTGTCGCAGTTAGTAGCTAAGCATGGGTTGGCATTAATTTCTATCAGCCATACCTACAACAATTAAATAAACGTGTGAATTTTTTTACAAATCTGCATTATAATCAATCTAGCGACCTAAGCTTGTATTTAAGCTGATCTTATGACCTCTATAGTGCCGTGATAAGATGCATAAGGGTAAATTGATCGTCAATTCAAATGAAATCGTATAGTAAAAGTCATAATCCATTACAGAAGCTAATAAAGATAAGTCATAGCAGTGGATATAAAAGGAAATTGATTTATACGGATTTATTGTGAATTGACTAATCAGTAGCTGCAAGAAAATCCAAACCAGCTATTAGAGCAGAGCCAGAGAAGCTAAACCAGTGCTTGAGGCCAGTTAGAAAATAATTGTGGCAGCAACAGAAATCAGAAGGCTTTGTTGAATAGCATGATAGGCAATATCCACCACTGCAGTCTGTAGAAAGCAGTGTCAGTAAGTATCAATATACTTCTGTATTTGATGGCTATAAGACAGATGAACATCAGTGGCACTGAACAATTGTGAGTGAAGGACTGCTACAACTCAGTGTTCAACAGATCTCATTCAATGTTCTGGTTAAGCTAAAATTCTGGTCAGTCCGCTTATGTTCTGCTCTGATGCAGAGTCAACGGTGGTTATGTGTACTTGCCTTCATGTTGTCATCGACCAAAAAGTCAAGGCCATAAAGATCAAAGTATCCAACTCTTGATTTCAGTTTGTGCTTAACAGCATGAAAGCAGTACAGCATGATCTGCTTTATTCGATTCTGCCAACAGAAGAATCACTGTGTATAAATGTAGTGTAAATCCTATAGAAGATGTGAAGTGAAAATGGATCAAAGATATATAGCATTAGTAAGGATAGTTCTGCAAGTTTTGGTGAGTATTAACAATACCACTGGAGAACACTCAATCAGCACTTCCTGACCTGTGGTCGTTGGACCGATCCAAGAATCTTCAGTAGCAGGTCCACAAAGTGAATCACGAAACAGAAATTTTAAAAAGTCATAGCAAAAAACACTAACTATCATTTCAGATGGTAATATAGTCATACAATTGTCTAAAGATGCATTTAAATAAATTTTAATACAATGTTACGGTGATTAAAAAGACATATTAATTAGTAAATTGTGTAGGCCTACAGGTTCAGCTACAATGGAAAACATCCTCCTACCGGTCCATCATGCTGAAACAAATTGAGAATCACTGCACTAGGTTGTTTAATTTTGAAACAGTGTAATTGAACATGTGTGTAATAACATTTCATTGAATCATAACTAGAAATATTGTTGTTACCACTTCATTGGAATCATCTGGTGTAATGAGGCAGCCCCTTCTAGCGGAACGCTTCGTTCTTTTGGGGCATATCTTATGTTTGCTATTATGCAAATGTGTTAACTGTTGTTTATGTAGGCCTAATCACTAGTAACATTTCATATTTCTGTTGTTTCCGAAAATAAACTGACTTGGTGAACAATAAAGAATTTCTTACTTGACTTAACTAAATAATTATCTCTTAAAACTTGTGTAATATGTTAAGGCTAAAAACACGTGTCAATGTGTCTCGTTATAAACTACTGCTAACTAAAGTGAAATCTGACAGTTTATAATCTTTAACCTGAAGTGCAAACAGGACCAACCCCAATTCAATCAACAGCTTGGGCATTCAAGTTCCCTCCTGGATAGAAATATATTAAAAACTTCTCACTGACATCATCTAGAAAACTCGGCAATACAAGAAGTACATTGACTGTACATTATCAAAGGGAAGATCAGTGAACAAGACTGGTCACATGTGTATTTGTCACATAAAAGAAATGACTTTGAGTTGTAATGTTACTGTCTGACATGTGCAGCAATGATGATTTATAAACATCATCTCAAATAGACTCACTGTTAACGTGTTGAGCACCCAGTCAGTCTCTAATCCCTTCAGAGGTGCCACCTTCTTGTTGATATAATTGTTTAGTTTCTCGATGCTCCAGATGGTTTCTTCCTTAAAGTACTCGTAGGTTGCATCTCTCTTCTGCACAAACTTAAAACAAATGAATAAATGGTTAAATATTCAACGTTGCTCATTATAACAACGATTGGTAGAATAACCTCATGACAGAAAACAACAACTAAGCATTTTTATTGCACAATTATGACATTAAGCTAAGATAGAAATGATAAGTAGTAGTAGTATTTTGCAGTTTAACAATACTAATAAAAGATTGTTAGAATCACCCTCCTCCTTTATTCAGGCTTGGGACTGGCACTGCCGCTGTGCAGACAATGGCAGAGTTTACCTAGATAAGAGCTGGTAAAGTTCTTTTTTAAATAAGTGCATACGAATTGTCCAGATACATACAATTACTGCACATGGATTTATGTAAGAAGCATAGTTTTGGCCATTTCTATGCCCTATATAAATAAATAAGCAAGCATTTGTTGCAAACTATGAACAATTATTACTAAAGTCTTTTCATCAAACTCTAGGTGCTTAGCCGTATGAGTTAACAATAGTTTCATGACAGTATAATACACATTATTTCAATCAATGTCAGCTTAGTATAATGCCCCTTCAAGATATTAATCAGAGGTGCTCCCAGTCCGACTAAGGCAGAAAAACGGTTATCAAAGAAAAGTAGAATACACCCATTTGCACATCAGCAATGGCTGATCAAAAAATAATTGGTCTTGGAGGAAGTGACACGTAAATATGAATAACTATCGTAATTACTTTGCTGCTAGGTAATGTACCTGCGAGTTCAATTCAGCTGCCATGTTGCCACTTACCACATCCAAAATATCTGATTAAGTTTAGGCAGTCCCTTAAACTATTCCTGAGAAATATCCATTACGAAGTGTTGGCGACTTCATGGTTCATAGCCTTGGCATAGGAGAGCAGATGGTCAGCTTTCTTCCTCACTGCCTAGTCTTCCCAAAGACAGTGTACCTCACTGTATAATGTTCCCAAAGACAGTTTACCCCACTGCCTAGTCTAGCATAGGAGAGCAGATGGTCAGCTTTCTTCCTCACTGCCTAGTCTTCCCAAAGACAGTGTACCTCACTGTATAATGTTCCCAAAGACAGTTTACCCCAGTGCCTAGTCTTCCCAAAGACAGTGTATGGCAAGTCTACTCATAGCTGATTTGGCAAGGGGTGCAAGTGGAGCCAAAATCTGAAAATGACTTTCTGCCCTCTTATGGATTTGAACTTTAAACTTTCATTTGACAGTCCAGCGCACTAACCATCAGGCTGCCATCTGATTACTTAGCATAGTAGAAATGGTGTAATGAAATGAAACATCTAATTAAATAAAAGTGAACATACCTGATTAGTAAGGTGTGCTGTTAAGTCTTCAGCTTGATTGTTGTACATTTGGAGACAGAGTCTTGCATAGCCTTTGTGGAAGAGAATCAGAAAGGGTGCTGTGCTGGCAACTAGCATGAAGACCCGTAAGTCAAACTTTCTTCCATCAAGCAGCAAAGGATTTGTGATATACCTGAACAGTTGAACAGTTAAGACCAAACTGTAAAAAACCTATATCACATAACAGGCCATCTCACAGTACAGAACTACTATGAAACCAAAGCCATGTCACACTCCAGACACGTAACAATATTTCAGACAATACTATAGTGAAACACTGTTAACGTGCACACCATTAGCACCCAAGTCTTGTTTACACACGATGCTACCATGCCACCTATGCCACAAGATTAACACATGGGCAGGGTTAACACTTAACACTGGTAGTTTAGTAAAAATGACAGCACTAAGAGAGTGACCAATGATGATGTTGAGAATGCTGCTGAAAACCACTGCCAGATTTCACGTCCACAATGCTCACAATAAGACATAGATGCTGACTCAGTATCTTGAGGAACAAAGTGTCAAGTACATCGAGATTATTCAACGACAACTGTTGCTTTGTCCATGCAGGGGAATAACACCTGACATCATGGGACCCAAGGGAAACTCGTTACGCCGCAAACACCGTGTAGGGCACAGTTCCTGACCATGTGCTTCCAATGGGCCACATATTAATGAAGTTTAACTATGCATTAAGACTAAGACTGCCTTTTCCTTTAAACTGAAAACTTATCTTTTCCAGTCTACGTTTGGCTCTTAATGACTGCTCAGATTCAATGCTTCACACTTCTGAACTTTGTAAGGAGGGCATTATCAACTGTATTGTATTGTATCGTAATAATTCAATGGCATGCAGTAGGTTGCAACTGAGTGTATTTGCTCATACCTCTGTATGACACGCTCCATAGTAGGTCTTTGCTGTTTCTTCTCCAGTTCTTCTCGTTCAGCCACAGACTTTCTAAATTCTTCAAGGTTCCTGACAAGAAAGATGCCTCTGCCCTGGTTTAATCCGGTTGGCTTACAGATCCACATGTCACTTGCTAAAAATAACATACCAGGATATCTTACTTTATTGTTCTTGAATTTAAATGATCCAATTGATAGCATGCCTTGTGATTAAGTAACTTTGGGCTTTAGCTTCTGTAGCGACATTGAAAGCAAATTTTGCACATCATTGCCTCGTTTGCCAATTACAGGGTGGACTTGTACACACACTCTTCGATAATGCATTGTACTTGGGCTAATATGAAAGAGATATGGAACCGCAACATGTCAGCCAATCAGTGATCGTTTTTCTGATGCATTGGGGCGATGATTGGCTACGTAATGAACAAACTGACATCCGGGTACTTGACAGGGTAACACTGAACATATAATCGCCAAAATTCATCTAGATTTATGCTGCTCTAGTCAAATAAACCTTCTTTTAACACATTTTTATATTGCAAGTTCTATTTATTAAGTCATTTTATTTTGTTAACAAAAACAAACACGACTGTTTTACTGCAAGAGTCCCAGATGTAGCCACACACATAATCCAAGTCAATGAACCAATTTCATTGGCTTCATATCCCTTCAAAATTCGTCCCACATGAAGTGGTGGATATGTCCCAGCTATCCGCTTAACATTCTGGGCAACCTTTTCTGTGCAGAGGGCTGCATGAAAATAATTTTTTTTCGGAGGGCCGCTTGATAATGATGTAGGAATCTATAGTAGAGAGACCATAAATGTAACACATTTTAACAAATTCAAAATAATTATGACATATTGACGGCAATCATAGTAAAAGTAACTAAAGCCAGATAGTGTTAGTTAGTTAGTCTGTTTGTGGTTGTTACTTAGTTAG
This sequence comes from Bimastos eiseni, assembly GCA_959347315.1. Lineage (NCBI taxonomy): Eukaryota > Metazoa > Annelida > Clitellata > Crassiclitellata > Lumbricidae > Bimastos > Bimastos eiseni. The sequence continues at coordinate 23,414,809 of OY365809.1, read as the reverse complement.
GCCTTGCCTTTACAATAGGCTTACACAGGCCTATTGTGTGACATGTTGGCACAGGGGTGGACAACCTATGGCTCGTGGGCCACAGGTTGCCCACCCCTGTGCTACCATGTCACACAATAACTGCAGTGCCAAACATTGACTTTTACAACCAGATGCAATGTTAGTTGAGTCACTGGTAAGTGGTCCGTAAGACCACTTACAAGTAAGATCACGGGACAATGGTAATGGCAGGCTAACGTAATGACCTTCCACGACTTCTGACAAAATATTTCCTGCTTATGCTCAACTGTCATAAAGCAAAATAGAAAAACACAATACGCGTAATCATACGTTTGAAAATCTCATAGAAGATGCGTCTTTCTGTGTTGTCATCAAGGCGATAAGTTTCTGGAATGAAGTCGGAAGTACGAAGTTTTATGATGCGGCCAAGATTGAGCATCGTCCAGACACGCTCATACCGCTGGAGACTGGTCAGCAGACCAAGTTTATTGGTCAGTAAGAAACAGTTGGGGATCCGGTTGACCATCTGTTCACCTATCCCAAGCAAACACACTTTGATAGCACCAGCATTTAATAATAATGTAAACATATATAGTTATATACATTGCTGAGCCACTGCATTTGTTTTTGAGATCCTTCCGCTGTGACCATCTGCCTGAATTACAAGATTAGTGCTCAGACGGCCTCCCACCATTTTATTACGCATTGCTGGTGTAGAGGAGTCAATATATGCCTTGGAGACCTTACAAATACTTAAATATCTGGAGAGGAGACTGTCAACTGATCATCCACTGCTGCAAAGTATACTTTATGCATACTTGAAGATTCAATCATACAACATGAAAATATGGTGATATGTTAATTATGTATGTAAGATATATGGCTGAATAAAAACTTTCATCAGCACAAAGGCTTTCTAGCAAGAAACAGATACATTATGCTGGTCTTTGCATGTATTTACATGCTCAACTTTTACCTACACCATGAAATTTGAAGGTTCTCTGATGCATAGATTTTAACATGAACAAAGCAGCGAAATCGGTAAAGAAAACTACCTTCTTTGAGTGCATCATAGTTGACTGAATTCTTATTTTCTACCCATTTAAGTTTGAAGTTATCGCTGTTTTTGTCAGCCAATTTTTTCCAACCGAGCTCCAGCAAAATCTGCTCAACACTACAATAATAAATTCATAATTCATACAATTAAATGACATACTCTGCAAAACAAACATAGTTACAGACTTTGGTTGGTGCACGATTTTCATAATGACTTTAACAAACTGCATTGTTACGCATGAAATATTTCATACTGTGCATTAATTCTGCATCTTATCAAGCATAGGTTAAGCCTAAACAAAGCCACAGATCATGTACAAGGCCAAAAGTAAAACCCAAGTCAACCACAGTCAAAGGCTTATAGGAAAGAGGTGGGATAGGGGATGAAAGATAAGAATCCGAAAAATTTCTAGCAATCTGGCTTCTTACAAGTTTTGCAAATTCCTAAATCTTGATCCACTGAAGCATCAACCATTTGTAAAGTAACAGCATGTCATTAGTACTGCCTTACAAGTGAATCAAAAGCTAATCACAATGACAGGGAATAAGTAAAGACAAACTCTCACATGTACCCCCTCCCTAAGGCAAAGAAACTACTATTGTGTACCAATTAATTGCCAATCAATCAGTGAAACTTCATATAGTGCCTCTTCAAGAAATCTATTCAGAGGCACTCCCTATCCAATCATGGTCAAAAAGGGCAGATTTAAGAGAAAAGTAGAAAGAAGATGAGGAGATCCTAGGTAAAAGTCAGAGATCCAGAGGAAGCCCATTCCAAGTGGTCCCACAACCATGTCAGTAACTAACAGCATCTAGATCCATTCCTCTTATATCAGGAAGAAATGTTCACATAAATACAACCAACACCTTGTATGGCTATAGCCATAGCGGTCATTCACTCAAGTTCATGTTTAGGGTTGTCATTACATAACCTTACTCAAATTACGTTGAAAATAAAAACCGTTAACTGAAGAATAATATTGTCCTTACAGAGAAGACCCATTGTTTCCATTGATGACAAAAGTCGAATCTTTGCCTGACGGTGATGCACGCTTGTTATTCTGCATGGGGCTTTCAGGTTGCTTGAGTTCCATTCTTAGTAGATTTATTCATGAGAGCCCCGATACATATTGCTAAGCACAGGCTATTCAAGTAGTTTTCTTCTTAAACGATAACTGGTATGATTTTTATGAGTTAATGGTTTGATCTGAAGTACTCCAGATGATGTTGCATTTTTATTCATCTAAAAGATCAAAGGAAAAGATACAAAAGCTTAAGGAGAAAAACCTTATTTACAAGGACAAAAACAGGTGCAACATTAAAACAAATCCAATTTAACTAAATTTATATTCGATTTATACTGAAACTTATTATTATTTACAGTGCCGTCATTACAATGCATAAAATGTCAATTGATAAATACTTTCAAGCAAAACTGTATCTCAAAATCATAATAATTCATTGGAGGGAGCCACGCTATCAAGTTAGTCGAGGCCTACGAGACCAGAAAATGAACTTCACTGTTTGAGGTTGAGAATTACAAAAACATGGGATTTAAGTCCATAGGCGCATAGTCCCCAGGGGCAATAGGGACTTTAAGCCCCATTACTCGCCAAGGTTCTGTGGCAAGATCATAGTTTCATCCCAGTACCTGTTTGGACATTCAAAATATAAAAGCTAAAAATGTTTTACCAGTAATTTTTCCCAACATAAAATACTAAAATATGCATACTTCCTAAGAGCACAGAATGCTCCATATTTATCTCTGTTTATGAATGACATCAATGTTTAGAAAGCCTGGTGTCTGTAATTGTAATTACAGTTTGCTAACTTAGTATTGTCATTACAATGGATTTATTTAATTTATTATGACTAGGCTTTTCTGTTATGCACTTTTGGGCAAGATTCACTTTTTTAGGTGCGCTATAAATGACAGTTTAATAATAAAAATAATAGGTTTGTTGTGAAACTGTGCCATTGTCAGTAAAACTGTCCTGTCTCAAAGAATCATATTTGACAACAAAATAATGCAAAGATTCAGTGCAAGTGGCAGTCAAAACACGAATTATTGCAGTTGACATGGATAATGTAAGAATGGCAGAAGCATTTAAGTAAAATACAGAGCTTGAAATTTTCAACAATGCCTTTATTACACAAAACTAAAAAAATCACAAAAACCTACATTTAAAATGAACAACTCTACAAAGATGACAATAATGAGGATTTCACGAATGAAATTGAGCAGAATCATTAAGGTACAGATTATATATATCACATATGTCTGGCAGATAATAAATACCTTTTAAACGAATGTCTTCTCTGTCAAAGAGACAACCCCCACATGGCAGGACTGCTGGCATATGACACGGCCAAAGTCCTTAACCTCGATGTCAACTTCCCTTCTGCAAAAATCAAGTACAACAATGAAACACTTTAACCTATCAGCTGGATATGTAGTCGAAGTAAGTATATTCTTTATTGGACCGATGGCAGATGATATGCACTCCAATGTACTAACATCAAGTGGCACCTTTCTTTCGCTCTTTCGTGGCTTGATTTGTCATGGTGCATGTCATAAATGAGGCAGTAACCATAATTATACATAACATAAGGATTGGTACAATTATTGGTAACTGGTCTAAAAATCCATCTGTTGTTAACAGCAACCACATAAGCTATTAAACTTCATATTGTAAACTCCAAAAAATGTCAAAGTTCTATTTAAAAGCTAATGTAGTGCAGCAGATCATTCAAATCAGAATGGTCTTCCAGAGATATTGTTTGAAGCACTACATCTGGTGATATGCAGATCAGATAGGAAGGAATCGGAGATGCTGGAATACCGTGGGTAAACTTCCCAGGGCTGTACTGAGCTATAATTACGCCCTGTGCCTAGTTAATTGCGCCATGTGTGTAGCATCAATTTGGCGCCCCCACATTTTTAAATAATGCATTTTATGGAATAATAAGTTATTCTATCCTGAAATTTGCGCCCTTTCCACATTTGCACCTGGGGCCTAGGCCCCGCTGGCCCCTCCCTCGGTATGACCTTGAAACTTCCCACAATTTCTACTCCCTCCACTCCTGTGCCAACAGGGAATGGGGCTTGTCCTCTCGTTATCTTTAACAGTCCTTGTACAACGATTGGCTGCACCACGATAATTTTTGTCCATCCACTTCTAGATTGTCTCTTTCAATACCAGTCAAATGACAATCCAGTCTGCAGCTTTATGTTATAAACCATGTCATTTGTTTTCCTTCAGTTCTTGATCCAGGCATTTGCTGTGGAATATGCTTTATGGAATCAATTGATCTGCCTTGCATAATCTCCTTTTGCCGACAGTCTCTACTCTTCCACAGCACATGCCTGAAGATTCATGCAATAAATTAATGTGGATATTTGAGTATTCAAACTGGGATAAGACAGCTCACAAGCCTTGCAATGTAAGTACACACCTATGCTAATGAGAAATATATAGGTAAGCAAGTAAACTGGCATAGTAAATCTTTATAAGTTAACAGTAGTATTTGCTGCAAAAATTGAATTGTGTAATAAACAAAGACTGGCAAATCGTGCATTTGGGTGGGTGTCAGCCAGGTAATGCATCTGGCAGCATGTAGCTTTGTTGCTCTACATAAATCCTTTGGTGTTGAAACAGCTAGCTTTGTCCCAAACTTCATATTCTGGACTCACCTATTAGAAGTTCCATAAAAATTATCTTAATATGTACGACTACTTTGAAATAGTAAATTTGAGTGGGATATTCAGATACTCTTGTGTGACCCCTATTGTTTCTGGTTGTTACAATCTTTCTTATTTTTATTATTACTTTTCTTATTTGATTTTCCAACATCCAGCATGTGAAATGCATTTATGGGAGTAAAAGTTGGTAAAGGAGCTAAATGAAGCAGTGCAGCAACTTCTTGGATTTAAACTGACTGATGCAAGGACTTCATGAAACAAATAAATTTTGAAAATTCCACATGAGATTTAGACACTCTTATTTGATCCCTTTTGTTTCTTATTGTTACAACTTCATAGCGTTTCCTATTTGAAGCAAATCAGCAACTTCTTCGGCTTTAACCGACTGATGCAAGGACTTCATGAAGTAAACAGATTCTGCAAATTCCACACGAGATAAGTCTTCAGATTATGCATCTCTCCTTCCACTCTGTCAAATAAACTCTGCAGGTAAGCAGCTGAAATACTGACGAATTGCTTAGTGTAGGCGCTATGTGGAGCGATGTGTGTTTCAATGAACCTCAAAAACATGCCCACGCATGATATGGAAATGCACATAATATAAGATGTCTGTTTTCAATGCCGTACCGGAAAATTGCGCACTTGACCGAACCGTAACTGTTACAGTGTTACCGAAACGTGGAGCTTCTGCTGCCGAAAATCCGGCCCTCAACGCACGAAAAAATACTTCTGTGGCCGAAAGTTCTCCGAAAAATGTCTAAAAAAAACACAAACCATGACCCTGACCCTAAATGACATTCACGACGTCTAATCTGACTCTAACCAACCCTCACAACGCATATATAACATTTTAGGGAGTTTTGAACAGTGCGCATGCACCAAAGGTTACACATGCACAGAGGTCTTTTCGCGTTAAATTTTATATGGGTTCGGCCGCAGAAGTAAAATTTTCATGTTTATAACAACCGAACTTTCGGCCGCAGAAGATTTATCCGTTACCGAATGGTCATCTCTCGCAATCCAGCAGTAGGCCTACCACACTGAGAGTCTAATCAAAGCCGCACAACAGCCGATATCTGATCGATATCGATTTAGCTGCTACGCAGAAACACTATGCCGACGACTATCCAAAGTTTACCTCTATCCACTGCCATTACAGTGGCGTAGCTTGGCAATGTATACCCGAATCCGCGGCGGCTGGTCTGAACCCTCAAACTGTCACCGATATCTGACATAAACTTATGGAAAAGCTCTAATACAAAACCATGTGAACCTAAAATACGTGAAATACCATCAAACTATTTCCATTTAATATACGCGACTTAATAATATTAGTAACATAAACAAACCTTAAACCCCACGCAACATAGCCACGCATACGCTATGCACCCATTTTATTTACGTCATAGGCCTACACCTTTCAAGCAGACTACATTATTATGCCTATTTGCCGATGACGTACTTAATTGTTATACAATCGATGTAGGCCTAGACCGTTCGGAAATAAATTGGGGCGTATACAATGTAGGATTTCTTCATTTACATACATGTAGTTCGATCCTTGTTTCCATTTTAAAAGACGTCCTTGAACCAATTTCAAATGCTATACACTGTTACTTCTCTAAGATCATTGATTGCTATGTAATTAGTCGACGGTTTATAATAATTAGACAAAATGTAATACCAGCGTAAGCCTACTGATCGGAAGCGTAGCCCTCTGTAAGATAATTGATTGAACTGCTAGCGCCAAATAAGTCTGCCGTTTAGAATGAAGTATATGCGAAATTAATACCGCTGTCAATCAGAGGTGTAACAAGCGGAGGCAGAGGTACCGGTCCCCCGTTCTAAACCTCGGGCAAAGCCTTCCAGTTTTAGTGCTCAGTGGTGCCCCCCCCCCCATGTGTCTCCAAATCGGTTCAAATTTTGTATGTTTCTCCAATAGCTATTTATATTTAATGATTAAGGTATTGTAGGTCAATAAATTTCCAACTGTTGAAAGTTTGTTTTTACGATTTGTTCTTACTTATTGCAGATATAAAAACTATCATTTACAAAGGAGAATAATGCATGTTTGATTATTTATTCATCCATAATGTATCGCTTTGTTCCTACCCAAAATACATAAAACTTCTGATAGTAGAATATTTGTCATTGGCTAAAGAAATAGTCTAGTGGTTGGTCTACAATCACGAAGTCGGGGTATAGATCCCTGCCAGGGCACAAATTTGATTAGAAATGTTTTTTGGAACATGCACCTCCTAGCTGACTCGGCTATAATGAGAAGCTCCTTGCATGGAAGACTTGCGTGGAGCTGCTCTCTTGGTGACGGAGGCTGGTGAAAGACTGTGGCGATCTATAGTTCTACGTTAAGTCTAGTGTGCGATCGATCGTTCTTCCAGCCAACATCCCCGGCCTGAGTCTACAATCGTGACCTATGACTTCTATTTTTTTGCAGTCTGAGTATGACAAAAATCGTATCCTGAGAATCCAATTTACGATTCGAAAGTTGTCCCGTTGACCATGATTACTCCGGATTTTGAATTGGACAAAACACTATCTGATTTGGAAATTGACAATACTAAATTAGTTTCTGCTATTGATTTCAATGTGTCAACCAAGTGATCTCACAATAAACGAGTGTTCACTGACCTAACCCTTCAAGTGGGAGGCTCCGAGAGTGAGTGATGAATGGGTTTCCACCTTCATATGCAGAGGTCATGGAAATTATGTTGTAAGTACTTCATACCTTCATAGCAATCTCAAGGTTAGTTCAAGTACTGCTCTTCCACCTAAATCCCGACATTTTTAACCAATTAAAAATCTGCCTATTGAATATTTACATTTGCCTTGTTATCACCAGCCAAATGTACTCGACCATCTTATAGGCACTTTATAGTTGTTTGAAGTCATTGATTAAACATGAAATCCTGATCAAAACTCTGGCATATCAAGCAAGTAGTTGTGAAGGCGCTAGAGAAATGTCTGCATACATGCATATCGAATATTAGATCTAAATAACTTGAGATGAATCTTGAGGCAAATTAAAGCCGAAATTTAGTTGGCATCCAGTCTATGCGCTGTTGCAATGACCATGTTACATGCCTCATGATGATGGAAAAGATTAATCTGCATGCAATTTTACTGTATGTTATACAAAATAGTAGGCCTACTTTATAAGTGTATAGTGCATACTTTAAAAGAGTCCTGCATATCTCATTTCCATGGAGTAATTATGATAAGATGACTTTTGGTAAGATAATATGTGCCCGCCATTTTTCAAACTTCTGGGGGTTAATTCAAAAAGTGGGGGCAAAATTTTTTTAGCTTTTTGTGCAATATTTTAGAAATTGTGCCCCCCACTTTTCAAGACCTTGTTACACCTCTGCTGTCAATATGCGCAAAATTGGTGTACCGTGTAGATCTAAATAGTAGGTCTATGTTAAATTGTTAATAGTAGTCCTTTATGATGGTTTGGGCCCGTCACCCACAAAGCACTAAATCTTATAATATGCCAAACTTTTGCAACAGGCTACAACCCTCATAAAAAATCTTCTACAAGTCTCAAGGTCTTCAACGAGGCTTGGCAACTCTTCCTTGTGTGTCTTAGTATCCACTCCATGGGATAGTCTTCCAAACCATGTACAAGACATTTAAATCTCAACTAAAGGCATCAGTTGATGCCTACCCATTTAAACAGTTATATGACTGATTAACTTTTTGAACTCATGTATTGCAGACCTACGTACAGCGCTTCTCCCTCAGCCTTTTCTGGTCTATAGAAATTGCTTTTTTTACTATAATCAACATAATTATTGTTACTGTTATTAATCACAGGCACGAATTTTTTGGATAAGATGGCATGGGTACCCCTCGTATCCCCACTTGGGGACTGGGGGTACCATACCCCACACTTTTCTTATCCAGTGAAAATATCCCCATTACAATTTCCTCAGAGGAGGGCCTTTATTTGGCCTCATTATTATTGGTCGGATGACTCAGATCCAATCAAATCTGGACAATTAAAGAGGATATCGATTGGATATCCACATGGTAAATTGAAACAGTCTTCTCCGGAACTATACCAAGACAAGGGAACTCATATTCTATAAAGGCAGAAGGTTTTTATGGCTTTTTAGAGGACTTTAATTGTGGTGTTCAACATGTTCTAATTTTTTTCCCTTATTGTAAGTCTTCTAATCCTATCAGCTGCTAAGTTATTCAAATCTATTTCTTACAGTGATTTTGTAAGCCAAAATACTTTTGAAACACAGATAGATGATCATATAATTACTTTCAATTACCGACATTTGTAAAAGTAAGCAAAATGAAGATTTGAAGCTGTATGGGTTGGTTCCTACATAAAAAGGTCGCAAGATGTAGCACATCAATATTATTCAGGTCAGATGCTTGGATAAAAAGGCAGACATGGCACTGAAATACCCAATCACCCTTTATACGATATCTTAATTCTCCTGTTAAAATAAGACGAGACATGCCTCATCTTGAAAATTAATCCGAGCTGTGCACCTCGTCTTGCCTCATACTGGCTACGAGCCTTCCCATGGCTGTCTCAGGGCTAGTGTATAAGACTGTCCTGCTTTTCTATATCTGCAGGCAATGCAATTACATCTAACATCGATTCTTTTGATAATGGAGGCTGTTGCATTTCACATGTAGCATAAACTGGCAACAGACTTACCAACATGGCAACTGAAATTTAGAACTAGATATATTTTGATAGCTTTATTGATAACACTGATGATGTTAATCCCCAAGTGTCATTCTTGTGGTTCAGTTTTCTAAACAATGGTAAATTTAGCAGAGTGTATGGTCAGTGGTCACGTTCTCCATCAACATTATCAGAATGCAACACAAGCTGTAGTATGGCAACTCTCAGAAATGTTGGCTGGAGTCGGCCTCATAATGACCGACATCAAATACAAAATACTCTGTAGATTCAGCACTCGTCTAATCAAACTAATACACATAGGCCTAATCACTGAAACCGGTCTCTAAGATCAATGAAAATTTCTGACACATTTTGACCAACAAATTAAAATAAGGTGAAGCCTTGATCAACATCAGGACAAGAATAATAATGAATGGCAGTCCTGATGGTGCCTGCCAAGCAGACTATAAAATAGCACTTCAACTAAAAAAGAGAAGGTTATAGCCTTCTAGCTTAAATTTCATAAACAACAAACTGATATTTTAGGAAATTGGCCAAAGCTAAAAAAAACATGATTTCTTGTATTAAAAAGTTTAAGAAGTAAGAAATATTATAAAATAAGTCTTGCTTTCTAACTATTATTATCAATATGATGTGATCCTTTACAGTTCTGATTTTGGATCACGTTACAATGATTTGCTTTATGAGTATTAGATAACTGCAATATAGACATCACAAAACAAGGTATGTACTGGTAAATTAAACACAGCAGACACAACAATACCTCAATCGACACTGCGTTGTTGAACAGTTTGATTATTTAACCGACGTCTACACAACATAAACACCATTCAGAAGGACAGACTAGATTATGAAAACCATTTCATCTTTCCCAATCTGACACGATATTTCAATGATTCATTTCTTGTAGCTTTTCTATAAAATATAGTAGATCTTATGATGATTTTTAATTTTATCAAATTATGTTAGCTATTGTTATCAGTTCAACTCTGCTACAGACTAATCTGGGTCTTCTCAAATATTTGCACTTAAAAAGAAGTTCTAGAATTAATTCCTATAAATCCTATAGCAATTTTGAATTACATGTAAATGTAACAACTCAAGGAAAATGATGAACAAGAAATCAAAAGAAAGTTTTAAAATACAATGCTTAACCCTAATAACAGCTGAAAGGTGCGTGATATAGAACTGACAGATGCAGAATTCATATCAAGCTAAAGACTCGTGTAAAACATAGAAAGAACAATCTTTCGAATTCTTAAAAAAGACAACAGAGATCATATTTGTGTACATGCCTGCTGCAGAAGCTGCCATATTCATATGTGTGGTCTTCAGGTCAAAGAATCAAAACTTTCCAACAGTGTTAATACTCATTAAATGTTATCAATCGCAGCAAAAAGGAGTAGGTGGGTGAGTGGACACTGGTTGGCATAGTATGTTATGGACAATCAATGAGTGATTTATTCAGTAATTCACCAGCCTCAACATTGCTTAGCTTCACTGCATCTATCAAAGTCATATATATCAACAGCACAAACTACCACCTGCCAAACTATAGAAATCAGAGTCCAACAAATTCTCAATTTTTTATGTAATTGCAAAGATCTGAAATGACAGATTTTTGTAGTCGTTAAACAAGTCTTCAACCAATATACAATAATTAAATCTTAAACTTATGAAAAAGTCTTTAAAACAACAATGATTACACTCTACAGAACTTCAATTTTTGTTAACTAGTATTTTAAAGACTTCATCTTGCATCAGCATGTCTAATTCCCATTTAGAGCAACACATCCGGCTATAGACTACATGCCACAACTCAACACACACTTTTACTAGCCAATGTAACGAGGCGTCACAATATTCTGTGACTTATTTTGTCGGTGGTGATACATAAATACCTCAGTACACTTACAAGAACACATGACTGAAGCTCCAAGATGCATAAATTAGGCAAATAAAACATAAAAATTAAACAAGTAAAACTCCAAAGTAAATTTAGTTCCCAGCACAGACAATTAAAAATTATCATTGTGAAATAAAGTTACTTCAAATGACTTATTCATCTCTTGACTAAGGCTGCCAACGGGTATCCAACCGAAGCTGACTACCCGGGTAATGAAATCGGTTTGCGGGTACCCGAAATTCCATAAAATTGCGCGATTTTACCTGAGCATAAGTCAGAAATATTCCCTTTGTCATATTGGCTGAGTGCCCGGGCAATGAAAATCGGTTCTCGAGTAATGACATTCTGTAAAAATGCGCGCTTTTGCCTTAACATAGGCCAGAAATATTCAGTTGGTCATATTGGCCGACTGCCTGGGATATGAAATCAATTCTCGGGTGCCCGACATTCCATAAAAATGCTCAATTTTCTACATTTCCTAACAAATTATCCGGGTGTCCGATCACGCGGGTTGACGGGTACCTGGGTCGTAATTTCAACATTTTTTGACAGCCTTACTCTTGACAATCTTTAGGTATTTCTCAAATTGGCAATTGTAGCTGAATAAACTAATTAATCTTTTTACTATTTGCCATAATCATTCCACGAATAACAGGTAACAAAAACGAACTCAAAAACACTGTAGATGATGGAATTGCCTTTGTCTGTCTCAAGACATGCTATTATAAATGGTTAATTCTACAACTCCATCAAAGGAACCGGATTTTGTTAACTTTCATATCGTTAGGGTTGGCAACAATGTCAAAGTCTTTAACCACAGATCCACACCAGTGTCTGATGTGCGGAGGAGTTGGACCCTCTAGCTTCAGCTACAAGGGCATTGATAAAGTGGAGAATTCTCCAATTTCCCAAAAACTCTTATCAGCTGACCCTCTGCTTATCTTTTTACAAATCAGACCCTGACCTAAAAAAATCGAAGAGTTCCTTTTAATGCTTCCAAACTGCAATACCTGCCTACATCCAAAAAATCATTGTGGTAAAACAGGGCATTGTTAAAGAAAGGCTTCAACGAAATTTCAAGTGTTGCGAGTCTTGATCCGCATGTCAAAAATCTTAAGCAAAGTGGGGGAGTGCTCCAAAAATTAGAAACATCAACTGAAGAGGCAGACCCATTTGCCCCATAGAAAAAAGTGGTATAACATTTACAGGATTGCTTGACTAACTGCAGATTTAATGAACATAAAATGCCTACACAGGCAAAATATCTTACACACATAAGCAATGTAGCATTAAACTAAACCATCTGCACAAATTAAATTGACTCCAGAGGAAATTAATTTGAGGAGACGTTATTTCTGGTGAAACAAACATATATGCAATAAAAACTTTCAGCATCATTACAAAAGTATTTAAAGGTCACAGTTTCACAATTATCAGTATAATTTCCATAATATTAATCTTCACCCAATATCTTATGCCTCCCTTTGTGAAGTGTTGGTACATTTTGTGGTTAAAACAAAAACTAGTTAGATCTGCAAACGAAGAAATCACTTCCTGATTTTAGATGGATGCCTCAATCTGTAGGATTTTTCATTATCTGACTCACTCTTGACCACGTAAACTACACTAGCCTTCATTCAGTATCTGACCCACTCAAAACTACATTTCTTGCTGGTTTTGAATAACGAAATTTCAAAATCAGATTTCTTTTTTTAGACCTAGTCTGTGCACTATAAGAGTCTTCAGTATCCGATCCACTTTTAACTATGTTTCTTCTTCGTTTTGAATCGCGTTTCAGAAAATGCTTTTTACTCTTGGATGGATGCCCTGAACCATAAGAGTCCTCTGTATCAGATCCAGCTTGAACAAAACGCCGCTTGGTCTTTGAGGAACAACACAAGAATTCGCTTGCTCTCGCCACATTGACCGATGCTTTCCCTTTGAGACAGAGCATTTCCAGAGATACAAAACAACCTCGAATCCTGCCAAAACTTGGACGGGTCCGACACCAAGGTGACAGATTATGCGAACATCTAATTCGTTTGTGACGCGAATGTTCAGTCCGAATTTTTTTATGATCAGACTTCCTAGAGCGTTTTTTACAACGCTTTCCAATTGTGACAGAATCATCCGAACACCAAGATAACTCTGTGCAAGACGTCTGCGTGCTTGGATTGCTCGTCACGTTGCTGTCCATGGAAGATTCAGAGGAAGCCAAACTATCCGGATGCCAACTATCTGAAGACGCATCACTGCCCTCTGGTGACTGATTAGACCTCATCGTCAGTCGTCGTCTCTTACGCCGTTTTTTCGATTTAACATTGGAAGACTCTGGCGACATCTCGGCTTCGATTGACTTGATACCAATCCAAGTGCGTTTACTTTTCTTAACGTCAACCTGCTTTGTCATTGAGGAAGGGCAGACCAAAGCGTGACCTCCGGCTGTTGTTGTATCTTTAATGGAAGTCTGATTAATTGCAACATCTGCAGTTTTCAATTTCGACTGGGAGTCAAAGCCATCCTTTGAAGAGTCTGATATGTTGCCAATGAGCGAATCAAGCCACTTCTGCATTGATAGATCATCAGATATTTTGTCTATTGAGTTCATTATTTCAGACATTGGTGACTGAGGACTTCCTGGCAGTGAGACCGCCTGGCTTTGTGGACAAGGCAATTCAGTACTTGGTTGCAAAATGTTGCTGGGCACAAGCTGAGAATTGAGAGATGAAGAAACTGTTATTTCAGCTAGATCTTTATGACTCGCATCAGGTACACTGTCTGATGAACAAAGAGCCACAGTATTGCCCTTGGAAGCAACTTCAGCAGATTTATTATTTGAGTCAGCTAGTCCTGCATCAAGATTCTTATCACCAACTTTGTTTGTGGAAGTCAAGGCCATGGACATTGCACTCCCTGCACTAACAAATGGCTGAGGATCACAGACTGCTTTACTGGCACCAAATAATGGTAAAGCAGGAATTGTTTTATAACCAGTCTCTGTGAGGTTGCTGTAACAGTTACGAAATGTGTTTTCAACTTGAATACTGTTACAAATACTTGATACATGAGATTGCAATCTTGTAGCTTCATGATCTTCAACACCAACATCACTCTGAGATTTGGATGTATCACTTAAAGGCAGTGTTTGCAAATATTGGGTGGTTTGTACACCAGGAGAACATAACCTTTGGGAATATGTAGCAGGAAGATTCTGAGAAACTGATGTAAGAGGAACTCCAGGATTAGCAGACAAGAAACTCTGACTTACAAGATTCTGTGGAAAAGTAGCCTTACTGGAAGGCGATGAATACCAAGCTGTGTGCAAAGATGAACCATTTTGCTCATCAGCAAGTCTTGAGCCTGGAACTGTAACACGCTGTGATGGCAAATCAGTCTGCGAACATGGTACAACATTCCGTAAAAATTCAGTGTTTTTATGTGACTCACGCATGAATTCTGGTACATCCAGTGGACAAGCATTGTCGTAAAAAATTGGCCGATAGATACTAGATTGGGAGATATTGAGGTTCATTGGCTGAAAGATACTAGATGGTGTGATTTCAGGCCGAGCCAGTCCAACTGGTGATGATCTGAAAGGTTGTGCTACAGCAGCTAAAGGCAACCTATAGTTCACTACGTTCTGCAAAGCAGGTTTCTCAATTCCGTTTAGCACTCTCAGACTGGGAACATGCTCAAAACCCTGTAAATCTACATTGTGCAAATAGCTTGCAGGCAGTGGATGCTTTTGAGACACTTCAGACACAGTAGGACTTATCTTTGACTGATTCTGATGCCCTCTCTGTGCAGTCAAGTTACCTCCAGGAACTGCCTCTGGTTGTTTGAAAGTTAAAGGGGCGTGAGCTGCTTGACCAATACCGACACTTTGCAGGTGTTGATTAGCCTCGCTCAGATAAATTTTACTAGGTTGCTCATTAAAGAAAGCAGTGCTAGAAGGAACATGCAGTCCATGCCTTGCTTGGTTCTGTGCATTTACAAAACTATTTATGTAATCTGGATAATGACCGAAAAATCGATGTGCATTGTTAAAACTGGTGACTTGTGCTACTTGTTCATCGATGGGAAGTCTAGCTTGAAACTGTGGATGAAGAAAGTCTCCTTGGGCAACTTGTGCTGCCACTTGTTCATTGCTAGGAGGTCTTACTGTGAATCGTGGATATGGAAAGTCTGCTCTTGAAGGAAACCTTGCCAGAGGTGCATATACACTGGGTAACCGTGCATTGTCCTGTGCACCAAACCTACCATAAGTGTAAGGTTGCTTAGTTGGGTCAAGGGTTGCCATCAAATGTTGATATCTCTGAAGTGGCAAGTTTGGCACCATTACAGAAGGCTTACCAAGAAGTGGAGGTGCATTAGACACTTGCATTGAAACTTGAGCACCACGATTTGAGCATAGCTCATTTGCACCAACACCAGAGAAATGGTTGGCTTCTGCTCGACCTGAAATACTTCCACGTGCTCCTAAACTGTTGGATGCCAAACCTGTTGCCTGTATTGGGTGCAATAAATATGGAGACACCTGTGTCGGAAACCTGTAACGGCCAGTGAACGAGTCCGGCAATGCAAACCGAGCAGAATTGCTCTCAGTAGCATAGGTATACAAGCCTGAAGGAGGAACAGCATTTCTTGCTAAACCATGTGTAGTGGGAAGACGACCAGGCTGATCATAGCCAGGCCTTTGCAAATGGTTGTATCTATCTTGATAATGCCATTCATTTAGATTTAGTAATCTCTGATGCTCTGTCAGAAGCTGTCTTTGGTGAATAAAAGGTTGGTTTTGGCTGATGTTCGCATCAGATTCAGGTCTAACATTTAGACAGTTTGTCAAAGAAGAGAGTTTTTCTTGTTTTATAGATGCAGCTGCTTCCTTGAGGCTCGATTCTTTAGACCCTGAAGCACCATCGAATGCGGACGACACCAGCAGCCGTCCAAGTTCATGATTGATCTGTGGTGCCACTGTCGCCACACATCGATTTGGAAGCTGATCGACTGTGTTCGTGCTTACTGACTTTGACAAAACAGTATTCTCTCCAGCACAACAAGTCACTACTGTATACCCAACGCATGCTTCAGTGCGTGAACACGAAGAACCCTTGACATCAGCCACCGGTATTGATGCTGGGCTTGCATCTGCAGCCGCAACTGAATCACATACTTTTTCTGGGCTACATCGTCTAGTTGGGTCACCTGATTCACTCAAATTGTAAGGTTCCCTTGGGCTACATGGTTCAGTCGGGTTATTTCCAAGTGGCACGAATATAACCCGTTTTACACCATTCACCCAAATCACAACCTTCTCAACAGCTGAATGTTCAGATTCTTTTCCGGCACCATCTGTAGAAATGATGCTACTCACATCCAAACGCTCATTTTCAGTGCAAGCACTGCCAACCAATTTGTCTTGACAATTCCGGCTACAAAAGAAATATGATCACTGTTTTTGAAAAGTCGATACAAAACATTCATTTTATTACATCAGTACGTGTGCCTTATTTTACAGAATACATGGCAATGGTAAGTTTCGAGAAAAGAGTTTCAAGATAACATGACTAGCCTTTAACTCTATAAGGACCAATGCATAGTAAAATGTACATGGGAAATCAATAATGCTGGTCATTAAAGGGTTAAGATATCTTACATATACAGAGCAACCATGAGACAGACATCACATGGATCTACAGAAAATAATAGAACAAAGTTCCATGTACAATATGTATTTGCCAAGGCTGTTGTCAACATAGCTAATATACAACAGATGAGTGCAATGATCACGGTCATTTTTGCTCAACTATGACATTAAAGTGCTGACATCAAATTAAAGGGCATGCAGTGATTGTACAAAATGCGACTTCTGTTTAACCCTCTATCGACAAGAGTACTAAAAGTGATCGGCCACTACTGCAGCTCATCATTAAAGTGCTACAGATGAAACCAAACCAAACTTGTCAACCTTGCTCAATAAGTTGGAAACGCTCCATGACCTCACAGGTTTCAAAACAATAAGCCCTATGCATACACAATTACTATTTGATTGACTGACTCAATCATTTACTGGTGTCAATAAACTTTATTGACTAATAAAGGCAAACACAAATGGCAAAACTAATCAACTGTTCACTGTGCAAGAAAGTCTATCTCTGCTTATCAGATAATTAAAAATCACCAAATAAACAGTTACAATTATACACTTAATTGCCTTTCCAAAATCAACTGTAAACAGTTAGCTAAAGTAGCAAAATAACCACTCACTTGAAATGAAATACAAGTGCATCATTAGGATCAGTTGACAGGCTATCCATTATCCTATCTTCTTACAAGTCATTTGACATCGGCAGTTGGCAAGAACTACATCTAATCAGAATACAAAATAGTACATTATAATTGCAATAAATTTTAATTCCTTGTTTCAATCCTTTAGTGTTTATGTCAGTAAATAGCAAATGTTTTAAGAAGTGAGAGCAAAGCATGAGTACAAAGAGGTTAAATTTATACTTATTACTAAACCAAAATTCAGTGCACATTTATTGCATTTCATCAGACGAACTCCTGAAGATTAATGTAAATTTATGCATTTTCCTGGTATCAATGTCTTGAATTATTATTATTATTAATCAGCACTTTTATTGTGCTCGTGTCTAATGCTGAGTGTTTCAATCGATGGCGCATCAAATCCAACTGTGATCAGGTCAATTTCAGGGGGTCAGTATATCAAGACAGAGACAGCCTACGGAGGGTATACCATCTGAAAAAGGAAGGTTTTGAGTCGAGATCGAAACAAGGAAAGAGACTGAGCAGACTGAACAGACATAGGGAGGGAGTTCCAGAACCTTGGCCCAGACACTGAGAAAGCACGACAACCAAGAACAGTCCTAGTCTGCGAAATTGTCAAAGAAAGGATACTGGAGACGACCGAGTTGAATAAGTACAAGTCTTTGGAATCAGCATTGTCTTCAAGTACTGTGGTTGACCGTAATGCAGTGTTTTGTAGACAATAAGACCAAGCTTGAAAGATATCCTTTGACGAACAGGAAGCCAATGCAATGTTTTGAGCACAGGAGTTATATGCTCATATTTTGGTGTATAAGCTATAACTCTAGCCAAGGAGTTCTGGAGTTTCTGCAAGTTGGAATTTGTAACACCAGTGAGAATTGAATTACAATAGTTAAGGCGACTAGAGACAAGGACATTGGCCAATGTTATATGCAAAGACATAGGTACAACACGCCTAATTCTACGTATATCAAACCAAATAGCCCTCATAGAAACTAAAGTCATGCAGGTATTGTGCTGCATACAATACATATATGCCTATCAGATTTGACATATATTTAGTTGACCAAACATTCTCAAGTATATAACGTGTATACTGAATATAAACTCCTTAGTCATTACATCGATGGTTGTCGATAGCCGTGGAGTCCAGAGAGATGGTCGAGGTCAGAAAGTCAATGGCAAAAAAATTCTTATGGCACAAGCTGTGATTGACACGTGGAGGTACTTATTACTTACTTGTACAAACTTTAGACTGGCAATATGAATTTATTTGAGCTCAACTGAATTTGCAAAGATAATTTCAGTGTTCTAGAATATCTTAAATGACAAAAATTCTACACAGCAGTGTATATCATGATATGTGCCAGTGGCAATATACACTCAATATAGACTCATCCAAACTTTGCGGGTGCGTTTGGCAGTGCCCAAATTTTGGAAACAAATAATCAGCATTGAAGGACAGCTTCTTCAAATGCATGAAGATTTAGCCAATGAATTTTTGTACATTGTCTTTGACTGAGCAACTAAAATTCCACTGCATAGGACTATTCAGCACCTCACATATGACTGTGACGATAGTCAGGGGCATCCAGATAGGGAGGGCCCGGAGGCAAATGCGTCCAATTTCAGGTA
Source organism: Bimastos eiseni (assembly GCA_959347315.1). NCBI lineage: Eukaryota > Metazoa > Annelida > Clitellata > Crassiclitellata > Lumbricidae > Bimastos > Bimastos eiseni. Next base: position 23,395,531 of record OY365809.1, on the reverse strand, counting down.
GGGGGATATTGTTTGAGCCTCAGAGGGGAAAATCTTGCCTTCCTGACACTTGGGACTGGGGATTTGTCTCCACCATTCAGAGGGAATTGATACCCCTGAAACGAATTTCCGCTGTATCCCCATAATTCATCATTTAAATGCGAACCAAATACCCGAAAATGTCTCGCTAATCGTACGAAGAAATTCTGTAAAACTTGGAGCTGGATTGATGAAAACTATCATGCTAAATTTGGAGCTGCAATGATGAAAAGAATCATGCCTAAATAGAAGATTGATGGATATGAGAATTCTACTTGTTGTGGAACCCATTTAGTCAATTTTTTTTCACCATTCCTACTTACTTTCAACTAAATGACATTCTACTCATAGATCCAGCTTCTAGTTAAATGTAATTCTTCTCATCAAAATCCAGCTTCCAATTAAGCGTATGGCATTATTTTCATCAAAGCAACTTCCATTTAAGCCTGATTCTTTTCAACACTCAATCTTCCATTTAAGCCTGATTCTCTACACCAATCCAGCTTCCATTTAAGCATTATTTTTTCCATCTATCCAGCTTCCAATTAGATGCATTATTTTCATAATGATTGTGCGGCACGGTGGCTGATCGGTTAGACCGATCAGCCCGTAACACTCAATGTGCGCCGAGTGAGCGGGTTCTACCCTCAACTGAGGCGTCAGTCACTGTGTAGGGATCTTGAGCAAGTCCTTCGCACACAATTGCTCGGCAGTATAACTGCAATTGCGTGTCGAGGCGTGTGCACTTCTGAGCATAAGATGTTGGAAGAAGGGTGATATCAAAATTCAAGAATTTCAAAAAAATTCAAGAATTGATCCACCTTTCATTGATATTTTGCATTGATGCTCTTATATTACATGGTATATATTTACTTGATTTTTAATTCGAAAGTTCAACCCATTTTTAGAAAACTATGTTCGGGGAATTGGGTCTTTTTGCCTTTCCCGCGTTTTTGGGTTTCGATGATTCGGGCTGATCCCACATTATTTAATGACACTATATATTTTCAGGAAAATATTTTTGAATTAACTATGCTAGGGCCTAAAGCGAAGGATCACCAACAACAATATAATCATAAGTCAACTTTTGTAACCATTTAAATTGTAAACATTAATTGTACATTTTAAAGGTGTAACCATAGTTTAGCGTATTTAATTATTTCGTTGATTATATCATGCATTTTAGCTGGATTGATGAACAGAATTATGCTCAACTGGAAGCTGGATTAATTAAAATATTTATACTTAAATGGAAATGGGATCAATGAAGAGAATTAGAACTGTACCGATATCGTTTTTTGCCGATTATGCTGATACTGATTATTGCCGATTATTCGTTTGCCGATACCCGATTATTTTACCGATTTCTTCATTGTGTTTCCAAAGATGTCCAGTTCTAAAAGATAGATCTACTGCTACTGTCTATTGTTATGATACAAGCAAAAAACTTGCTCCGTAGGAGACGTATAGATTAGGGCATAACCGGAAATCGCCTCGGACATTCGCCTCGGTCGAATATTGGACTATTCGGAAGTATTCGCCTTGGCAAATATTACACCCGCAAATATCTAAAAATAACTTTTCGAAAAAATAATTTTTTCAATAAAATAATATTTTTTCATCAAATAAATTTAGAACTAACGGACTTACTTCTAAGTTATTGTTAATTAAACAAGAACTTAGCATTCAACTGAATTTTCTTTAGGATAATGATGTTAATTTATACATTTTAATTTCTTTTGTTGGCAACCAAATCAGTAATTTTCCCGCGTGAATTGGCTCCACCCAATTTCCGGTAAACAGTAGAGTGTAATGACATTGTTGATACCTTCATATTTCAAATTTTATAACAAGGTTTTACAGTTTTTTCACAAATAAAGTTATTAAATAATAAATATATTGTTATAGCCTAGAGTGCAACAATACACTGCATGAAGTATATTGCTATAGACTCTGCGTTGACTATACTATATAGATAGTTCTCCATAGCTGTGCACATGGCAGGTTAACGACACTTTGCCGATGTATGGTACTCGCTGGTAGTGGCAGCGCTGCATGGAAGCAAAATCCGCAATTGCAAATCAAAAGAAAGATAAAAGATCAATTTTTGTACATCTTTTAATATGTTTTAAACGAACGGCATGTGCGGAACATGCATATTTCCGCTACTGCGTACCAAATTTTTAGGGGCCAGCACGACCACTACTCGCTGGCCAGATTTGCCGCTACTATTCGGTTCGTACTCGGATCCGGCAAACAGTTCATCCGAGTGCTCGGATTCAGTATTCGGTGGAAATTGTCTACTCGGTTATGCCCTAGTATAGATGTAGTTGGGGACTAATCCTAGGCATCCAATACAGATTAGGCACCCCGCCCACTGTCGACCTTGCATATACGAAAATATATTTAATTTACTCCTTCGTATCAATCACGCGCCGGAAGTATTTTGTTCTGACCAATGGCAGCAGACCAAAATATCGTGCGTAAGTTAGAGTCCCCGGAACCATAAGTAACCCAGGTTTTCCCGCTAATCACCACATTCCCGCATTTCAGTCCCGCTTTTCAATCGTTGTGCTCCCGCAGCCCGCATTTCACCAGTCACCAAGAACGAACACAGTGTGTATGGATTTTTCGCGCACTTCTGTGTGAATGTAGCCATGATAAATTCTAGGTTTGACTCTATTATCAACTGAGCGCCCAATAATAAATAGCAGCTATATATTTAAAGAAAGCTGTCTAATTATTCCATTTATTCCAAAATAAGAGGCCCGGGCGAATCTTACTTTTGTTTTAAGATATCATTGTCCCATACAGCTTTAAGCATCAATCCGTTAAATGCATGGAAACAGAATATAGCATAAAACTACCTCAAAGATAACATCAAGATTTTCTACCATACATCCAATGCGCAGTGAAACCAAAATAATGGCATTGCTTAAACCAATGGCAATGTGCACGAAAAAAGCAATTATCAAAATTTAATTTAGTTTGTCAGTGTTTTGGCAAATGTTCAATCTGTAACCAATAAAATGTTGTAGAAATAGGTCGATCATAGATATCATGCAATGCCTAAAAGTTTATGTTGCGCGTTCAGTTGAGCAATCGCCAAATCTTTTCGGCAGGCATGGTTTCTAGGAATAAACATGCCAGTAATTAGTTGCTTTATAAATACCACCGCTTTCGTCCTTTCGCCGGTGGAACATCTGATCGCCATCAAATTTTGTTCCGGAAGAATGTATAGTGTTAATTATGGATTTTAACCTGCTTTATGTGCCTATTTCTCCGAGTTCGTTCCTCTAATGGTTGTGCCATCTGCTTAGAATTTTCCAGTTTTGGATGATCTTTAGCACCGACATTCCTGCAATCGTCACAGCATGGCTGCCACCATGTTATAGCAAACAGCTGAAAACAATCCAGAATTTTCACGTGCTTCTCCTGTGAGCGATATATAGGCCTAGGCCTAGGGCAGACCGATCATGACTCGACTACATAGGCCCAAAGATCTCAGTATATAGTCAGTACAAGGCATGTGTTGCCAAGGATTTTCGCAGCCTATTCTTCGAATTTGCGAATTTTGCATTCAAATCGCCATTCGTTGAACATGCTGTGTGCCATCTTCAAATGAGCATCAGCCAGTTCATACATGCAAATTCATCGACATTTATACCGTTTAAATCAACGGTATCAACTGTTTGTTCTGTATATTCAATACAATAATTATTATGAGCGACTGACTTGCATTGTTAATTGACTATTATCTACTTACTTATTTATTTGCTCATTCCATTAGGATAGGCCTAGGCCTACTACTGATGTTATTATTTCCAATAATTTTATATAGGCCCAGACTTGGCATGCCTCTTCGATCCACCGTCCACGTGCATTGCTTCCAAACAAATCACATCCTGGTCTAACGTTTGATAGAATTAGGCATAAGGCCTATATAAGCCAACAATCATGTATTTCCTATATAGGTCCAACTCCAAGTGAAGCTGCTTTGTTTGAAAAAAATAGGCTCATGTTTAGCCTAATGTAGGGCCTATATATGACTCAAAATCAAGCGATACAGGCTAGGTATATATATCAGTGTTGTATGCAAGACATGAAACTTCAACACCAAGACGAGAGCGAGACAGTAGGGTGCCGAGACCGAGACAGTGAGGTACCAAGGGGCCGTTCACATATTATATAACGCTCAAGGGGTAGGTGGGTGGGTTCCGGTTTTGTTAGCGTTATATTGTGTAGGTTGAAGGTTTTGTTATATAACATATTTTTTCAGCTTATGCTATTTTGTCTGCTTGCTTGGAAATTGGAAATTCCATGTACCACGGACCTTCATTGTTTAATCGAAGGTCACAATGCGTTGTGAACCAAAACTAGCACCATTAGCTGCCATCTGGCGAATTGATTTGACGTTCTTAGTTATTATTTTATAAATCCATTTTTGACAATTTGCTGTTTACAATTTTAATGTGCATTAAAATTTCATGTGCATAGCTTTCAACCGTCTAAAAGTCAATTCTGTGTGCTTTGTTTTGATTCTAGTTTAAATTAAAATTAATTCACTTGAAATAATTATTTTGGTAGGTTTTATCATGATGTTTGATTTCATTTTCTATAGTATGTGTAAATAGTTTGTTTGCTTAAATACCCAATTGCAGTCGTAGTACGCACTCTGTATACATCATACGCTATTAAATAGGTAGAGTTGTACTGCGAAGTTATCGATAAATACCTGATAGTGCAATATTAAACCATGGAATCCATTCTGTGTGATACTGTAATGCTCATTTCTAGTGCAAAACAGGAGGGAAACTAAAATGGTGCTTTTAAATAGGATGTACGTCACTACCATGTATCATTATGCTGTATTAGTAGGCCTATATGTAGATACATGGTGACAATCGTCGACTACCCAATTAGTTACAGTAATTAATACAAGTGAATTTAGCGCCATTAAAAGTCCGATTATTAAGATGCAGAGCTCATACATCCGGTCTTATCATCATTGGCATGAGAGAGTACACAATTTTAAGGCAGCTTTTGTTTCATTGCTAATTGGGCATATGATCATTTTTACTTCAGTTCTTGAATCGGATAAAGGCAATTATCAGCTGAATCACTACTATTAAAGAGCTAACTAACATCGTATTGTTATAAGTGTCAAATCGTGCAATACAATTATGTCGATTGTATGTCTTTTAATGTGCTTATAGGCTGGGGTGGGGTAGGTAGCATATCTGTTATATAATATAGGGGTGAGGGGTCACAGCTGCTGTTGTATAACGCTATTAGGGGTAGGAGGTGGGTCAAAAATTGGGATTTTATGCGTTATATAATATGTGAACGGCCCCCAAGACCGAGACCGAGACACTAGGTTCAAGACAGTACGAGACAGTAAAAGACAAGTGATCCTATATAAAATTCTGTAAAATGCTAATGTATCAGTTTTCGGGAAAAATGTTTATTTGTAATTTCAATTTGAAACTTATAATGCATATAGCACAAATTCCTGAGAACAGTTTTTATATTGCCGCGCAAGATTTTAAAACAGTTCACGCGGAACTTATCGAGACCGCTTGTTCGAGACAGAACAAGACATTCATTTCAAGACAGTTTCTAAAAATTCGAGACACTAACCTCGAGACCGAGACAGCAGACTTCCGAGACCGAGACACTAAAAACGGTCTCGAGACGTCTCGAGACCGAGACACTGTCTCGAGACCATACATCACTGATATATATATATATATCCAATATTCAATTTTCTTTGAATTTTATTCTTAATTAGGCCTATCTGTAGCCTAATTGCTGTTTTTGTTATCACTGCTGCTGTTTATGTTACTTAATTAAGATACTGCATCAATTCATAGGGCAATCGTCTACTCTCATATATATATATATATGAATAAATATACATATATATATATACATATACATGTTGAATATAATATATATGCGGTATATATATAATATTGACCCGCATTGTCTGCGTCTATAGGAGTTCTGTCCAATGTAGCGAAGATGTTTTGGTTATAAAGGCCATGTTCATATAAATGGGCATGTGCATATGTGAGGTTGAAAAAGCTTAATTCGTGGCACAACAATGGCATCTGACCTAAATCTAAGGTTCGATGCTAGTCGCATCAAGCTTTCGGTTCAAAGACCGGTTCAGCCTACGCCATATATCTATAGCATTAATACGAGGTTGCATGGTCTAAGGTTCCGAGCGCTTCCTACAGATGTAGGGGAGGTAGGGCAAGTTGCCATGGCGAAAAAATAACTTTTATCACACGTGATCAGCAACAATAATGCTGACCTAATAATTTTTTCTCACAACATAGCTATTAATGACGGGTAAAAAAATTTGTAAGTTCGCAAAAAACGATCTCAAAAATATTCTGAAAGTCAACCAACGTGCCCCTGCTCTGGGGCAAGTTGGTTACCTGCTTGGGTCAAGATGATGGCAATAGGCCTAGGCTACAAATCATGCGCCCACCAAAATCTTCTTGTAACCTATGGCCTAGAAGTCACATGTAACCTACGGCCTGTGTAACGCATTGAGCCATATGGTTACTTTGCAGTTCGACAGTTAAGACTAATTGACAACACTACAGGGTAACGAAGCCTACGAAGGACAGAAATTGACGAGCGAGTGAATCCCGTGTATTTACTAAGCTATAGGTCTAAACCTCGAAGGTTGCATGAGCCTCTGAGCTGTGTACACTTACCTGCATATGAACCCAATGTCTAACGGTGAGTTTAGGCCTGCTTCATAACTTCATCGATACGTAATGATGCTTCTATAAGAAGCATACAAGTTGTAACATATAGGCCTAAGCTTGTGCAAAAACATATTCCATGATTGCATACAGGGCCTACATCGATGAACGAAGAACGACACATTATTATAGGCCTACTAACATTTATGAACTCATAGGCCTACATGAATGTAGTGCGCATCGTGGAAGATTGACTGCATAATTATGTATTCTTAGGCCTATGTAATAGCACTATATATATATCATTATTATACTTTATAAAGCGCTAATAGGCCTAGACCAAAAATCATTCTTTATCCTGCAAGAAATGTTCAAAGTGTGTTTTCGGCTTTGACGCTGCTTAAAAAAGTCATAGCTATAGGCAGTGATTGAATTGTCGGGGGGAGGGGGTTGGGAAGGTTCAACCCCCCAGTTAGTTTTTCAACCTCACTAGTTAATTCTCAAAAATTATCTTGGGGGGAGTTAGGGCAGACCCCCTTCAGATAAAGTTTCAGTGGCTTAGTGTATCTTAAGCTGGTCCCTAGTGCTTAAGCCTTTAATTACGATATTTTTTATTTAAAAAATCGTCATGTTACATTTTCAGTAACATGACAACAATATCTAGTAGGCAATTGCGTGTGCCTGTATACTATTTTGAATATACAGGGTTGCCTGTAATATTGAAGTGGCTCGGTGAAGATGATAACATTTTCCTGAGTATTTCTTGAAGCCTCATCAGTCAGCACGTCGAGGGGGTCGACATATAAGTCTCGGGCAGTGTCAGAGAGAGGGCATGACCTCTGACCACCTTATACGCTGTGTGCCCACTGGCGCAGCAGCTGAGTGCACGTACTGGGATGATATTGAGATGAAGCCCATACAGCAGTGATATGGAATTTACCACTGACCTAAATTTGTAGTTGGTATGTAGCATCAAACCACTTTCAGCACTGCATAAATGAGCTTACAGAAGTTTGGATTTTTCCGCCAAAGCGATATCCAGATACTGAAGAATGTGATGGTCTTGATGGAGAAACTGGACCAGCGATAACCACATTAAGATGATGTGACAGTGTAGCTGAGAAGGCTGATGAATCAAAAGCTGGTGTGTATAAGAAATCTCGTTCTGACAGAAATTACAATGGCCAAAGGACTGCAAAACTTACCTCTTGACTAGCTCGTTACAGTTTGAGTATCTCCACTTTTCTCAATTTTCACTCCTTTATGATGTCTATCTTTCCGCTCTTCAGTCATCATGGCCCCAAAATTCGTTCAATAGAGCAGTTTTGGCGCAAAACAGGTTACAAAAGTAACCAAAGAATTTTCTGTTAATAAAATACAAGCAGCATAATATATTGCATACGAGTATGGCATGTTCAACAACAGTGATGGTGCAATTTTAGGTAGGCCTAACAAGTTAAGTTAACGACTTTGATAGTGCTGCCTGTATGCCTTAAGCTGATTGTGAGAGATGATTTAGTCAAATGAATCTCTATCATACCAGGGAAAGAAACAGACTGATTAACATTCTGTTGATGACTTCTTTATGGATTGTATTAATGGCCCTCCCTCTCGCGCATTGGAATGTCGACAAGTGTGTTATAAGTTGGTTGAAGCCAGGCAAATTTGGAGCCCTGGACAAAACTATAGGCTTGCCAACAGTTGAAATTGTCCAAAATTAACGAAAACTACTACGGTGTCCTGTTTTCATTTATATCTCTTCATTATTGGTAAGGTCATAATAGTGTTTGCTGTATATTAGTATACCTACTGTAGATCAGTCTAGGTTAAAAACGCCAGCACTACTGATTCTTGTATACTTTGGTAGTAAATGAAACTGGGACTCAAATATGATAACTACCTGTAGGTCAGCAGTCAATGTTACCCTGATATGCATGTTGTTTGTAAAATTATCAATGTACGCCCCAATGGTGTCTGTATTTGAAGTCAGCAGCCAATGTTACCCTGATAAATGTAATTACACTGATGATTGAACAAAACACAGCTGTGTTTTGTTCATCATCAGTTTAATGACAATTATCAGAGTAACATTGGCTGCTGACTTCAAATAAAAACACCATAAGATAAAAATTCGTATCCCCAAACCCACTCACTGTCACCCTTTAGAAATTTAACCTCTGTATACTGGTTTAAGGTACCTACAAATCATGGTTGGGACATTTTGACATGTGGATAATTTTCAACCCCCCCAGTTCAAATTTGACAATTCAAACACTGGCTATAGGTTGGTACAACGGCTGTTACCTTCGGATGATAGGACGCTCCTACTCTTGTTAAGAAATTATTAAGTCGGGAGCAGGTTTATAGCGAGCGCTCTTGGCTATGACATAATTTTATATTGCCTATTGAATACGGATATAGCCTACAATGCGTCCCGAAATAATGGTAGGGGACCCTAATGATAATAAGAAACTAGATAGTATATGTGACCCGGTCTATGAAAAGGGACCACAACGCGGGATTTATTTACCGAGATACAGGCCTTAGAACATGGTCACCCATCGAAATATCGAAATCGGGTTTTCACTGGGATTCGCTAAATGACTCTTCTGTCTATCAAATTTTCATATTGGTTCACAGAAATCATTTGATATTATTAGGTTTTCTTATTGTAATATTAGAGCACATAAAAGGGACCGCAAGGCGGCATCCTTAATGTCGGGGTATTATGACAGTAGCATATTTTTGGAAACGGTTTTAATGATGAATCTATGATTATAATTATATTAGTAATGCGCTAAATAATTCATTCTACATGTCTATGCAGCGCTTTGATTTCCATGTTTCTAAATATAAAGTGTAAGTTTCAACAAACAGCGATATTCGGATTATTCGGACTACAATCACGTATTTTTATAGATCAAACTACAGTTTAAACTTCGTCGTCGTAGCTTTAGTACCTGTTTAATAAATTAATCTGTTTAATTGTTACTTCTAGAATTTATTTCTGCTTTATTTTACTCCCGATTAAACCAGATTTTATACCGTTCTACTAATGACTAGTACTGTTGCGTAGACGTTGTTTTAAGCAATGGGGACGATTTTTCCACTTGATTTAAAAGAAAGAGTTAGAGTTTTTAAAACTGATTGCATTTGTAACTAATTACTGTTCTCCATCATGATGTATAAGGTATACTGAGTTAAAATCAATGCTCAGCTCCATAACTTCCACCAAATAGATGAGTTATGAGCATTTGTAACTTCAAATAACTTCAATTGCGTTTTTCCGAAGATCTCGTATTTCAGGTACATCACGTTGTAAAGTCCACAAAAAATAGAAAAGATAATAGTGCTGTGTCACATAATACATCATTCTTTTCAGAATTTTGTGCTGATCATGGTGGTATACATAAGTCCATTCCCGCGTTGTGGTCCCTTTTCATAGACCGGGTCACATATAGGTTAACCGTCGATTTCAAAAATTCCAAAACCGTTTTAATTCTGACATATTTGAAAGCTGCTGTCATTCAGTGATGACGTCATAATGACGTCAATTGCATCAATGTTCGAGTTTAAGGACTGCCTAAATTCATCTACAGAGTTTTCAACTATTTTTAAATATGGCCTACATCCCCTCTGGTCCTAGGTCTATTTGTTTTCATATTATCATTAGGGTACCTTTATTTCCGGACACAGTGTACGTATAGCGCTCGCCTTGCAACGCTAAGAAAATGGGTTCGAGTCTTTCCTGATTCGGGGTCGAAGTATAGGGACAACGAGAATGTCCTGGCATTTATTGTAGTAGTTGCTTAGCGTCATCGATCGATGTTTAGTCATTGGATATAGCAGCGTTTAGAATAAACTTAAAAATAATATTTTAAGTAGGTAAGTGTATTCCTTAATCAGACGTCTGCAAACGCACGACAAATAGGCCTACAAATTAACAAGTAGGCCTACGAACAAAAACATCTATATACATAATCTGTCGAAAGCATCTAAGTAAAAATGCTGGATAGCAACTGAAGCTAGACTAGCTGTGCATGAGGAAAAGTCATTGGGACTACGGCGCTGACATAGTAATCTTATAATGAAGCCACACCTGGAGAAATCATCAGCCCGGGGAAAAGACCTGTTGTGAGCAAGCAGTGTGGGAGGCGGAAGGCATCCCCTCTGGCCCTACATGTAGGTCTATTAACAATCATCTCATTAGATTTAGATGTATTAAGTTTTAGGTCACACCTGGAGGCCCATGCCTGCAAATGGACTAGCCCAGAGTCGATATAATTTTACGAACCTGAATTAAACCGGCATAGGGCAAATGTGGGTTTTGGGTAATCTTCGAGAATTAACTGAAAGGGGATTGAAAAATGAATAAGGGGGTTGAACACTCACAACCCCGACAATTCAACCAATAGGTAGAAGCAACAGGTAATGCGCAATATGGAGTTAATTTTGTCTTCATTAAGTCTTACAAGATATGGAGTCCTCAGGGATCAATTTTGGGACCACTCCTTTTCTTATTATTCATAAACGACCTACCAAATGCTTCATCCATCCCTCAATTTCTCTTATTTTGCTGAGAGCACTCACATTTTTTCATCTCACAAATGTTATGATAAATTATTTGGTTTAAGACTAATAAATTGTGCTTAATAAATGTTAACTATAACTAACTTTATATTATTCAGCTCGCATTGGAAACAATTGCCCCAACTCCAGGAAGTTCTTACTACTAATAATGTTCCTGGAAAGTGTAACATCAATTAAATTCCTGGGTATATATATATATGTGTATATATATATATTTAATAAATTAACACCTTACATGGAAAGAACACTTACAGCATATCTCAGTCAAAATTGCAAGAAATATAGGATTTTTGTCACGAATTTCCTACTTATTGCCAATTAATATGCGTGTAACTTTATATAACACTACGATTAACCCGTATTTAACTTACTGCAGCCTCATCTGGGCTTCAAACTGTCCAACAAGATTGAAGAAATTAACTGTCCTCCAAAAAAGAGTCCTCCGTCTAATCAATGGTTCACATTTCCTTATTCCTATAATTATACTGACCACATATCTACAAACAAACACGGATTCTAAAGGTTGAGCAGCTATTGCTTTTCCAAACCAATGAATTCATGTCCAAAGATACCTACAATCACTTGCCTTCAGTATTCGACAATTACTTCTCACCTCTCTCTGAGGTCAATCCCTATAAGTTACAATCTTCCTCAAACTATAGGCCTATCTTTTCGAGAACAAACACTAGAATGTTCTCGATTCGGCCTATATAATTTATGCTGGCCCGAAAGCATGGAACGTCAATCCGGATGAATTGCGCTCTCTAAATAATCTTCATTTATTTAATATAAAAATTGCAAAATTATCTGATTGATCAATAAATTGTCTTAATGTGCGTGTATATCGTTTTCATTATGATTCTATATAATAGCTAACTAGTTAAGTTTCGTATTAAATGCTGATGTATTTTTATACCTAACCAGCTGTAACTATCAATCTATTGTAAAGGTGACCCTGATTACAGGATTTTTGTCCTTTAAGGGTTTCTGCTAGTCCCTATTGGCTCCCAGCTAATTGTCAACATATTGTACTTATGTTTGTTATTTGGAGACAATAAAAAACACACTTGGTTATGGCTATGGTTATGGTAATAGCTGAGGCAGGGATCAGCACATTGTAATCATTCGCATACTTCAGCAGCTCATTGGCGCTGTTGAGAAGTTTGAGACCAGAGAGAGTAACAACAAAGTTGGATGGGCCTAGACCAGAGCCCTGGATGATCCTTACATTTTTCATACAAAGGAGAGAGACAATACTCATGAACTTTGGGGTATGAAAACAATTTGAGAATAGCGAGAATATCCAGTTATTTCATTTCGCATTTCGTTTGGGGCTCGTAGCTGCCTTACAAAGTTAGGCACATGCGAACATTGGTGCATGCTTGCATGCACAATAAATTCGAAGCTTGTACAGATACATGTACATGTACATGTATGTACATACAATTAATACGTACGGCCTGACGTGGCTTTGTGGGCGCTGACAAATGTTCGATGGTTTACATTACATTACTGGCATAATGACAGAGATGAATAATTATGTCTTAATATGTCATTTTATTTTTGAGTCGATTAATTGGTAGAAGTCCAATTAACGTAACAGAAGACGATGTCAGAGGAGGCGCCATCTATCGAGTCTTCGGTCAAGAGTGACATTCTTAACGGATGGTTTTCGGAGTTGATCGACTGCGCATGTCCTGGTCAGTCGTTTTGCCTCAGAGTACGCGATGTACTCTTCCACGAAAAATCTGACTATCAGGATATCATGATACTCAACAGGTAACTACTGTCTAACGTAATAAAACGGAGCTTTACGAATGCCTTTTCCCAGGTGAGACTTTCACTGCCAACCAGGGGTGCAAAAAGCCAAGTTTTTCTAAAAATCAAAGTTGTTTTTTGTTTTTCTTTGTTTTTTGTTTTATTTTGTTTCTTGGTTTTTAGTTTTCCTTTGGAACTTGTCGTAACAGTTTTGTTATAAAAAGCATCAAACACAGCATGAAAAAGGGCTCCAACTTGTTTATATAATTAAATTAGCTTGATTTCCGACTGAATAACACACAATTAGTGATCTAATAGTAATATTAGTAAATTTAAAAAAATATATTTTAAAAAACCATTTTTGTTTTTCTTTTGTTTTTTTGTAAAACACCAAAAAAATAAATAACCAAAGATCCAACATGTTTGCAGCCCTGCTGTCCACAGATATTGAACTGCTATGCCCATAATTACTTCCTTCTTAGTAGCTACAGCGGCATGATAGCCACTCACGAAATATTACTAGGTGCTTGTAGATTTACGAACATTATTTGTTATATCGTGCGCTTAACGCGCGCAATTGCGCATGCAATGGCGCTATATAACCGTCGTGTATCATTACTTTGAACGTCACTCTGACGGTTGACGGAGTCTCACGCACTCGATTAGGCCATCATAATAATATTGTTTTCTGTGCCTCTGTGTTTCAGTGAGACCTACGGCAACGTGCTCATACTTGACGGAATCATCAATTGTACGGAACGGGACGAATTCTCCTACCAGGAGATGCTAACGAACCTCGCCTTGTGCAGCCATCCAAAACCTGAATCGGTAGCCCATAAATGTGACTTTTCGAAACAAACACTACAAGTTTGAATGCCATGTATCTGTTCAGTTATGTAATGTAAGTTCGTATGGTGTTAGTTGAGCAACAGTTAAGCCGCTTAGTTACAGCAAGCTACTTAGGTAAAAGTGGACCATCAGATTGCAACTTTGAAGTCAAAACGAAAGGTGCGTGTTTAAAGCCATTTCTTGATTAAAGAGAGCGAAAGTCATTGGGTTACAGTGCTAAAAGTCCACTTAGACGATGATTTCAAATTTCGTTGTAGGCCTATCGATAATAATAAATTTTTTCAAATATCTTGTGCAAGGTTGATGTACGACTAGACTATGTCTTAACTAGCGCGTTAATGGGAGGGAAGGTTTTCCTGCTCACGATGGACTTATCAATCTTGTAGCCTATGCATTAGAGTAATGCATTTACGCCTAAAGTTTTGTCGAAATTCCGCGTCGTGAGTTAGAAGACGCTCATTTTGGTGTCAACTACTTAAATTTCACTATAAACACATAAACCCTTCCGATGCTGACAATGCATCGAATGACTTGCTTTCTGCTTTTAAATTCTGTTGCTTAATTGGTGACAATCGATTGGAATCAGTAAGCAGCGGTGCATGACCAGATTCAATATCCCAGGAAATATTCTTCAATGCTCCAGATTGTTTGATTTCATGGCTAGCGAAGACCTTTGTCTTCATTTGTGGCATTTACATAGCATTCAAATCTTTCATCTCTACTGCCTGATAGGCCCAGTCTACACGTGCTTCTTACGATATCTCAATACACAAGCTAATGCGTCTTTTTATAGAGAAGCCTGGCTAAATAGGGGTCTTGATTTTATATAGCGCCGATGTCTCCCTCCCGTGACTTTTGTATACCTTGAACATTTTTCTGAGATTTGCATTACATTACATTATATGATCAAAATGAAATATTATTCCAACATTAATCATACATGTAGTTTTTCAATACAGTCATCACTATTGACCTATACGTCAAGGACTTTAAATGAATGTCTATTTAATGTCCATTGGTTACATGTACTAATCTCTTCTAGAATCCTTAATATAGTCTCCAGTCGTATCTAACCAGTCATACTATTGGAACATGCGCAGGTGCTCATCATTGGTGGTGGAGATGGGGGCATTGCCAGAGAAGCGGCCAAACATGACGTCGTTAAGCGAATTGTTCAATGCGAAATTGACCAGGTAGGCCCAAGCGTATAGATCTATATTTCTTGTACACACGTACTTATGTCAACTGTATACATTGTTTACACAGCGTTTACCTGCGTGTTACTATTTTTGAAAACGCTACTCTGCTCGTGTAAGCTTAGACTATCTAGATCAAGTCTTCTAAGCACATGAAAATAACGACGCTACAGCTATAGCCTAGATTCTCAACAGTGAGTTGGCGCCCCCCTTAATAAGTAACAATTTGGAGATGCGAGTTGGTGGCTACCGCTGGCAGATGCAGTGCAGTAAAGACCAAATTCAACGTAGGCCTAATTACCTAGATCGCTGGAGCCATTCAGTGATCAACCAATAACTTAACGGGGGAAAATACAGACGGGTCGAGGTGGTTAAATGAAACATAGGTCACGACCTTAGATTGCTACGATCGTATTCACACAGGGGTCATCCACAAGGGATGTCCGAAACGAGGGGAGGGGTGGGGGAAATGCGGACAAATGCAGACAAGGGAGTGGTCATGAATAGTGCGGACGTCCGCAAGTGATCATGTTAAATTATCGCCAAAATCAAGCCTAATGGTAGTTATGTCATAATCTTGGTTATTTATTAGTAGCTTTGGTTTATATTTCACATTTGAAAGAATGATACATGTACGTTTTAAGCTTACATGCAAATACGTCTATTAAATTTAATTTGTTTTACTTTGCTTTTGTTCAAACTCATTCTTTGTCAATAAATTTCTATTAAAATGCGATGCAGTAAAATTATTATCAGCAGTTGCAGTGGTGGCTGATACATGTGTGATGCGGACGTCAACAAAGAGGGAATGGAGGGTCAATTGAATGGTTGAAGGGGGTGGTGAAAAAGGTTTTTTGCGGACGTCCCTTATGGACGACCCCATACATATCAACGAAAGGATCCTAGTAGTTATATTCATTGCTACCTGGTGCATTTAATCTATATGCACCTATAATCACATCAAATCAACCAATAATTTGGTTATAGTCGCTTCGTACTTAGGTTATAATATTAACCTAACTCATAAACAGGCAAAAAGACCTAGGCACATGTGGCTGCTTTGCCCTGGGGCAAGCTAGTATCAAATAAATCTAGCGTTCTAGCGTTGCAAAAGCCACCTACCATGCACAGGGCTAGGCTTTGATTAGAAGATCCACCTATAGGTCAAATGTCATGGGAATTTCTAAAAGTTTCGATGACTCATCAGTTTCGATGATGAGTCCTAATTGAACAAAAAGGAAAAAATTATTTTCTTGCGTATATAAAATGAAAAAAATAATTTTCCCTTTTTTTCACTTAAAGAAATGCCACCACAATATAAAATGGAATACTCGAAAAAAACTGTTATTGAATTAAGAAAAATTGCCAAACAGAGCGGTTTGGTTGGTTATACACGACTACGAAAAGCGGATTTGATTAGTAAAATTGAAGCCCACAGCGTACCCTCAATCTCAACCAATGCTTGTTTGCTTGATGCACCCGTTCCCGACATTGGAATCCCAACACTCGAACCCGTACCAGCCACGACAGTACGAAAAATATTCGTTAAGACTAAATCAGCGATTAATAAATTCGCAAGGTGGATTGAAAATTATATACCTAAAGAACCAAAGAAAATAGTGAATGAGAAGTTAGAAGCACTGAAAGCCAAAGTGAATTCTATATTCGGTAAAATTCCTATGAAAACACGCGAAATAAAAGAGACGGCTACAGCTATCAAGGGCTTCACGAAACAATACACGGTTGAAGGCGCAAGCGGAATTGACGCCACATCTTTTCTCAAAGCAGCTCAACCACAACTGGAAGACCTTTTGTCTAGAAATCGCCAGACTAAGGTCAATTTTGTCCTTACCTGCACAATGGAGCGTGTAGATATGAAATCCGGACAAGTAGATACCAAGGATTTTCCATTTGTCTCTATGACCGAAGTTGTTTTAAACTCTGCCGACCCGAGCGAAATATTTAATAATGCGAAAGATAAAATCCTAGAGTCTATGGCAGCCTTCCAGATGCAAAATAGTAGCTGGAGACTTAGAGCGGTTCAAAAATTAGACATCAACACAGTTGCTTATAAACCGCTGAAAGGCAGTTCTTACATTCCACTACCGAAATGTTTAGCGAGTAAAAAGAGTATTATTAATATGAAGAACGAAGATGAAGAATGCTTCAAGTGGTGTGTAACGAGAGCCTTAAATCCAGTTGACGGCAATCCAGAAAGAATTACGAAAGAATTAATCAAGCAGTCTGAAGAACTTTGATTGGTCTGGCATCGAATTTCCAGTAGCAGCGAATGCTAATGTGATAAGTAAGTTTGAGAGAAATAATAAAATTAGTATTAATATCTTCGGTTATGAGAACTATGTTTACCTATTCCCACTATATTTATCAAAGCATGAGAGTAATAGGTGTGTAGATCTATTACTCATTTCTGATGGAGAAAAGAAGCATTATTGTTGGATAAAGAACTTTAACAGATTGATGGCGGTTCATAGAGAAAACTCATACACTTCGAAGCACTATTGTAGAAGATGTTTGATTGGATTCAGTAGAATAGATTCATACACAAGCACACCGAATACTGTTCCCAACACGACGATCAAAAGATAGAACTTCCAGAAGCAGGAACTATGTTGAGTTTCAAATATTATTATAGAAAGATGAGAGTCACATTTGTCGTGTTTGCCGATTTTGAGTCATTAATAAAACCTATAGACACTTGTCAACCAGATCCCATCATGTCTTACACCAACAAATATCAAAAACACGTCCCTAGTTCCTTTTGTTATTATATAAAATGGTTTGACGATGACCTATATTCGCAAGCTCCCGTAACGTTTACAGCGGAGAGTGAAGACGATGGTGTAGCTCAGATATTTATAGACACTCTTAAAGATAATATAAAAGATATTTATAATCGATTTAAATTTCCAAAGAAAATGATATTCGGAAAGAAAGATCAGGCTCTGTATGACTCGACTACAGTTTGCCACATATGCGAAGGCGAACTGGGTGATGATCGAGTTAGAGACCACTGTCACCTCACCGGTAAATTTAGAGGCGCCGCTCATACAATCTGTAATCTAAAATATAAAGTCCCCAAGTTTTTCCCAGTGTTGTTCCATAATCTATCCGGTTATGACAAATATCTATTCATTAAGAAATTACGAGGTGATGATAACGAAAGGATTAACTGCATTCCCTGCAACGAAGAAAAGTACATCTCATTTTGCAGAGAAGGCGTGGTTGATAAGTTTGTAAATAAAGAAAATAAAAAAGTAGAGGTTAAACGTGAATTACGTTTCATCGATAGTTTTAGATTCATGGCATCGAGTCTCGATGCTTTATCGAGAAATCTAAAGAAAGATCAGTGTAAGAATCTAAGCAAATACTACTCTGGTAATTACTCGATCTGTTGCTTAGAAAATGTGTCTACCCTTACGACTATATTAATTCCATCGATCGACTGAACGAAACAGAACTACCACCAAAGTCAGCATTCTATTCGAGACTTAACGAATCGGACATTAGTGACGAAGACTACAACCATGCACAGATGGTATGGAATGAATTCGGATTCAAAACGTTTAGAGAATACCACGATTTATATAACGTGAGTGATGTTCTCCTGCTTGCTGATGTATTTGAGAATTTTAGAGATGTCTGTAGTGAGAACTATGGTCTAGATCCCGCTTGGTATTATACTTCTCCAGGTCTTGCTTGGGATGCCGCATTAAAGTTGACTGTAGTAGAGTTGGAGTTGTTGAGCGATTATGATATGATACTAATGGTTAAGCATGGGATAAGAGGCGGTGTTAGCACCATTTCACATCGTTATGGACAGGCAAACAATAAGTATATACCATCGCTTGACGATAGCAAGCCTTCAACATTTATAACCTATTTAGACGGGAACAACCTGTACGGGTGGGCGATGTGTAAAAATCTATCAACTCACGGGTTCCAGTGGATGGGTAATGATGAGCTAAACGATTGGAGATCAATACCGTGTAAATTAGAAGTCGACTTGGAATATCCTAGAGATTTATACGATCTCCACAACGACTATCCTGTTGCCCCCGGAGAATATTACACCTGAATCTTCAACTGTACCTAAACTCATTCCGAACTTGAACGATAAAGTAAAATACATAGTCCATTACGAAAATTTAAAGCTGTATGAAAGCCTAGGCTTGAAGATAACCAAAATTCATCGCGGAATTAAATTTGAAGAAAGTGCCTGGCTGAAAAGTATATCGATCTAAATACCAACCTGAGGACGAAAGCCACCAACGATTTTAAACTAATGAACAATAGTGTCTTTGATAAGACATGCGAGAATATAGAGAATCGAGTAGACATAAAACTGGTTTCCAGCGAGAAGCAAGCCCTAAAACTAGCAACAAGAACGAATTACGACACTCGAACTATTTTTGATGAAAACCCAATTGCCATTCATATGAAACGAACGAAGTTATATTACAACAAGCCTGTATATCTTGGGATGTGTATTTTAGGCTTGAGTAAGACTATAATGTACGATTTTCATTACAATTATATCAAGAAAAAGTATGAAGATAGAGCAAAGTTACTTTTTACAGGTACAGATTCTTTAGCCTATGAAATTAAGACCGAAGACTTCTACGCCGATATAGCTCCCGACATTAGAAGTAGGTTCGACACTAGCGACTATCCTAAAGACCACCCCTCTGGTATAGAAACAGGCATCAATAAAAAGGTCATTGACATGTTCAAAGATGAAGCAGCTGGTAAGCAGATCGAAGAGTTTGTAGGTTTAAGATTGAAACTGTATTCGTACAAGATGGCTGGAGTAGACCACAAGAAATGTAAAGGCGTGAAGAAGAATGTCGTTAAGAAATCTATCACTCACGAAGACTACAAGAACTGCTTATTCACCAAGAGAGAACAATCGAGAAAGATGAATGTCCTTCGATCCCACCTACGCGATATCTACACCGAAGAAGTCAACAAGGTGGTTCTCTCAGCGGAAAACGACAAACGAGTGATTCAGCAAGATGGTATCCACTTTAGCATATGGACATTATTCTCTAATATAAAATGAGTGTTAAACAAATCGATGTCGAAGGTGTAACGCTACCTAATATTGCTTTGTCGAATGTGGATCTAATTGAAGCAGCGAGGAAACTAAATATAAATAACTTCAGAGGAATATTTCTAAGAGACGAGCTGCCTAAGAAACCAAGAGCGAACGAGTGTGGTATCCTTAATCTGGACGATTCTGATGGTAAAGGAACACATTGGACATGTTGGATCAAGCGCGCTAATGATAAAATTTATTTCGACAGCTATGGACTACCTCCACCTACGGAATTGATAAAATATCTACAAAGACCGCTGTTTTACAACCGTGAGCGAATACAACCAGACGGTCAAGTGTGTTGTGGTCATTTATGTCTGTATATATTGAAGAAGACGATCAACGATGGTTGTAAATTTCAAGAAGTCATAAACGAATTGCATTAAATAATATCACCTATTTAAAAACATGCCTGTCGATAAATTTGGACGAACTGATACTGCATCAACTGAAAGAATAGTTTCTGGAGGTGTTACTCTATCTCAAGCGAGTAATACCTTTCTAAAACGAGATGGAACGAACGAAATGGATGGTGATTTGAATATGAATGGAAATTTGATAAAAGGTCTACCGACTGACATTCATCCACCAGTCTTAGCTAGCCAGGCCGCGAGTTTTGGTCAAGTCGAAACTCTAGTCAGCCAAATTAAAACGAATAATGCTACCACTGATAACTCTAGACTATACGTGACTGCAGCACCTACCATGACTTCGAATGTAACGACGATAAACGGTTTTACTTACGAAGCTAGTGCTAGCGAATATCGCATAGCGACCGGGTATAACTTTGAACCGTGGAAAGCGCTTCAAAATGCTTGTCATGCCCCCGAATGTTGGATAGCCGATACAGCAACTGATGTTTGGTTACAGATTAAATATCCCGTTCCTTTGTCTATGTCGGGTTTCTACATCATTGCTAGCACAGTATTAAACACAAGTATTACTAGATGGAAAGTTCAAGCGAGTAATGATGTAATAATATTTGCAGATATTCTAAGTCCTAAAACGGATGTCCTCGATGCAGGAGTTTTGAACAAATTTACATTTCCAGCATCGTCTAATTACGTTTACTGGCGATTTCATATTATATCCACGAGCGATGGGGCGGAATGGACGGGTATTGGGTTGTTACAGTGGATTCATACTCTTACTGATATTACACTCGGAAGAAAATGTCATGTCAGTTACGTTCCTAGATTAACTTCGAATACTAGTAATTGTGGTTTTGAAGCGAGCGCCACTTCTGAATTTCAAAATAACAAAGCCTTCAATGCGTTCAAAGACGAAGGTGAATGGGTGTCTAACGTCAACAGTAAATTCTTTTTAACTATGAAGTGTCCAACAGCTGTAAGAATCTGGAAGATTGGATTGAAGGGAAGGAATAAATCCTCCGAAAGGATTTATGATTGGAGGATAGAAGGAGCCAACAACTCAGGAAGTTAGAATATTTTATACACTGCACCTAATCCTACTTACTTAGGAAATGCTTATCAAGAATTTTTAAACGATTCCGTAGGAAAATACACGTCTTACATGTTGTATTGTAAACAAGCTGAATCGGGGAAGCCAGGATTAAGTGTGATGCAGTTATTCGTGTACGATGATTAAAATAAGAAATTATTTTCAAATTTTAGCTTAAAGAAAATATTTATATATATATATAAAAGGAAAATGATTGTCACACACGAAACGTTTAATCCAGATAAAATGATCTTTAAATTAAATATAAATACCCGAACGGTGATGAAGGCGATTTTCATATCCAAACTCCAGCATTAAAAAGTTGGGGTATATCACCAGATTATGGTTTTGGTAAAACCGATGGTCCTATTGTTGGTTATAGTATACCAGTAATGATGTATGATGGGTCAACTGATGAAGAATTGGTGACTATCGGCTTGTTTAAAAGTATTTTAGAACGCATTCAAGAGTTTCTGCTCGATCCTAATACAAAGGAGGCCTCGAATAAGAAATACGAAGATTCGCAGGTTAGACAAATGTCTATCTTTTATCAAAAAAAGGAAGACGAACCGCTAAAGATGTACCCGAAATTGTTAACTGCGTATGGATCAGCGGATATAACAACTGGATTTTATGATACAGACGATTATCCAATCGACCCTCTAACGTTAATATCCACTCCATGCAGTGTCGTGTTAGATTTAACATGTAGTATATTCATTGGAAATAAACCATCAGTTCAATTAAGAGTAGATGTTGTATTAGTAGAAAGAACTGAAGTGCGAAAGCGAGTGCACCGCTTGTTTGTTGAGTAGTTAAATATTGGTTGTTATTTTCAATGATTATTGTCATTGAAAATTTAAATTGCAAGTTCAACAACTTCGTTTTCTCCAGATACCACGATATACGACGTGATGTATCCCGGGTCTATCCTCCTTTTCATGAAAGTAAATGTCTTGTTCTCTTTATTCGTTTCCAACTTGTCATGCAATGGCCCCTCGTATATGCTCATGTAATATTCCACCTAATCCGGCGCTACTACCGTAATCAGGTAAAAATATCCTACTGTGCCATATAAATATTGCTTCGTTTTAACAGTATAAACTACGTCTTCTTTCAAAGTTTCGAAATCTAAATATTTGCGAGTCCCCATATTTTATTTAGCCGGGATAAAGCTTTATGTTAATATCTTAATCTCGTATCTATTTCACCCATACTTTACCGCTGGAATGACGTATTGTATTCGCGCCGACCTTTAACGCCATACTCGCCTTATACAATGACAGGTAGATGACGGCTTCGTTCGTATCTTTGTCTAGGATCTCTACGCGTATGGGATTATTTCGAATCGTTTTTAGAAGCTCGTACTCGGAAGGTCTTTTTCTCCTTCACCTGCGCCTTCAGTTCTGATTCCAGTAAAATACCCCTCTCAACCAGTATTCTTAACATTTCTGGTTTGTTCATATAACTCGGCCTTATTCCATGTTCCTTCAATAGCGATTTCAGTTGTGAGAGTTTCATTTTATAATAGAAAATATTTTCTTTAGTATACTACGCTCATCTTCTGGCTGTCTGATTGGAAGTTTAACAATTTATTTGAAATGACGACTGCATAAGCTTCAGTTCCAGCAGGGATCACAGCATTGAAAGTAGCCTTGATCTAGATGTCTACGACAGATGACTTTAACCGTTCAGATTGCTTACTCACATCGAAAACGAATAGCGGGTATAGGTCTTTGTAGTCGGCTGGAGTGATGTGGCTCTGAGTTACCAACTGGTCCATTCCGTAGAATTTTTCGCTAAAGGTCGCCGCGTCTCTGTAAGCTCTAGAAAATTTTTGATTCGGGAATGAGAGGTTGTAGTCGACCCCCGGATATCTCTCCTAGTTCATCTTCACCTACATGTTCTTTATATCGCAATGATCGAAAATTTATGGATTAGCCTCTTGATTACCGCTTCGATTCGTTTGAAATCCAACTATGATATACCTCGGTTTTCGGCGCTGTCTTTACGCTAAGTCGCCAACTAAACGTGGTAGATACCGAACCGTTATAGTATCGCAAAGATGAGCTCGATAGGCAACTGGTAACGTTGCCTTTGATTCGATTGTTTTATACAGCTGCATTCTTTCCATGCCAGACGCAATCACGTGCGGCATAAACCATGAAATTTTACTGAGGTTGACTTTGCCAGCCGCTACTGCATTTGCCCTAAAAATAGCATCGCTGTCAGGTTTGCGGACGAGAGTTAAAGTCTGCTTCATACCGTAGACTACCTTATCATAATCCTCACAGAATCCAAAAATGTACTTCAGAGACACGATGAAGCTAAATGTGCCCTTTGAAGTTGGTTTCCTAATGAGATACGCCTGTCTGATCGCAAAACCCGTGTTATCGTTTATAACAGCAGTTGCGGCTGTGTCTTTAGTCCATAATTGATTAAGTGCTTGAGCAAGAGCAAAGTCGTTGGGATACTTCAGCAAGCCCAGCATAGTTGTGGCTTGTCCGGGATGAAACACGCTTTCTATTTCTTGATTCGATAAGGAATACGACATTTGGCTGAAAAGGGGCATGAGGCCGTTGTTGGCTAAAGCTGCAGCGTCGGCATCAACGTAAAAGGTTCCATCCGCTTTAGTCAGTTTACCTTCAAATAGCAGGTATGTCTCGGAGGGATTGCTGAAGATATCTTGAAGTTCGATATTTATGCGAATTTTCCCAGTGTTAAGATTCGCTCCCGCCACTGGTTCATATTCATGAAATTCATATCTTTCAATTCTCTAGTCTATAATAGTATTTTCAGTAAATCTTAGAATATCTGACTGCATTTTTTAATATAACAAGATTTTATTTTAAGCAAACTTCATTCCAGATCCACGCACCACATCTCGGATCGATATGGCACCGCCGTTACCAGACATTAAATTATTTATATTCGCCGAAGGGTGGGGATATATTAAATTCTGTAACGTTTCCTTACTCTTTTGACTAAGTGTCGTATTTCCATGGGTAGTTAACAAATCCTCGCTCCGTTGGCGAAGTGGTGTAAAAATCTTTGCCGCAGCTTTTTCAACCAATCGCTTTCCAGCATTAATAGCAACGGTCTTTCCAACATCTATGGCCTTTTTTCCAATCTACGTTGCAGCGTCTTTCCCAGCACTTAATGCAGTTGATGCTACCTGTCTTGCAGCATTCGAGGATAACATTCTTTTAAAAAATCCTGATATCGTGTCAAATATTCCAGCGTCTCCTACGACGTATCTTTTAGCAAATCTTCTCTTAGTTATGACAATCATTTTATAATTGCATAATTTAATTTTTATAGCATAACACATTTATCACATTTTGCCTAAGTAACTCATCGCAGATACCGACTATCTCGTTTCCTAATTCTGTATTTCCCGCTTTGAAGCTAGCGAATCGAAGAGTTAACATATCCATTAGCGCATCGGGGTCTTGTGGAAGAACTACGACCCCTTCGCCCGTTGAGAACCTCCCTTTTCGCATCGAGAGCAATGGCTTAATGATTTTATTATATTTTAGGCCTCTAGACGATTTGGGTTTATTCGGATTATTAGGTACATACAAGGCGCCTGTTGAGTCAAGAATTTCCCAGTACTCATCCAGATCGTTTTGACTGTATATCGACTCGTTTGGTTCCTTCATCGTCATCAATTCCCATAGCCCTGGAGTTCCCTTGTAGGTGTTATTACCAATAGATATATCGTCTCCTTCGATTGAAATTGGATAGTTTCCGATGAAAAACCCTCATCTCTAGAGTTTATTCCGAAGGTTGGGTCCGTCAACTTTTTATTCGCTGCGTATTCTTTTAAATATTTTGACGCGATCTCACCTAGTTCTAAGGTTATAATATCTTGAAGACAGTTTTGCATATAGCGGAGAATTAGATAGTTGATTTTTATGCGTATAACTCTATCGGAAATGTCCTCGGTTTCAATATTAGGCGATATACCGAGGGATACGAAGAATCAGAGAATATAGTAGACATAATGAGTGTTAGTAATCTGAGGGTAACGAGCGATAATATCGGAGCATCCTATAGCAACGGAAATACAGATGACATTATCTATTCATTCTTCCCGAATGTAGGGCCTGGCTACAAGATAATTGAAACGCCGAGAAATTTGATCTATCTTCCAATCACCCTATCCACGATTTCGACAATGGAAACGACTCTCACTGATCAGAATGGTAAACTAATTAATCTACGAATTGAAGAATTATCGATACTGTTTCATATTAGAGAAGCTTCAAAGATTTTATAGTTTTATATAAAATGAGTCGATACACGAACG
This sequence comes from Bimastos eiseni, assembly GCA_959347315.1. Classification (NCBI taxonomy): domain Eukaryota; kingdom Metazoa; phylum Annelida; class Clitellata; order Crassiclitellata; family Lumbricidae; genus Bimastos; species Bimastos eiseni. The sequence continues at coordinate 23,369,509 of OY365809.1, read as the reverse complement.
TCAAAGTCAATATTTCAGAAGTGTTTTTATCGGCGCCATTTTGAGTTGGGTCTCTAAATTCAGTAACTGGCGGTATTAAGTTACCATGGGCTAAATTTCCAGGAGAGATGCATTTACCAGGACATAGGTTTACAGGACCAGGAACTAGACTAGATTTGCGGCTGAATCCTGATGGAACTCCAAAAGATTGGTCTAAACCGTTGATAGAGTCGATAACGCTGCATATTATCATGATTTAGCTTACAACCAGCACACAGATACGGCTTCTAGGAATGTCGTCGATAGAGCAATGATTAATGAATTGAATAATATACCTATACCTAATCCTAGCTTACGGGAGAGAATAGAGAGGGCTATAGTCAAACCTATATTATCTACTAAACCTTGTCTCGGGTTAGGTTTAAAAAAAGCTTAAAATTACAACCCGATCTGAAATGAACCAATCAATTAGCGAATGAATTGCATAAACCAGTAGTAAGGCATTTTAGAAAGAGAAAGGTGTACGTTAGTGGAATAGATGAGATATGAGCTGCTGATTTAGTCGATATGCAGGCTCTCGCTAAAGTTAACGGTGGTGTGAAATACTTACTGTGATAGATGTGTTTTCCAAGTACGGGTGGATCATACCATTGAATGATAAGAGTGGAAAATCTACAGCTAGTGGCTTCGTGAAAGTGTTCTAGAGCGGTAGAAGACCTGGTAAACTATGGGTGGACAAAGGAAAAGAATTTTATAATAAAAATGTCGGGAAATTAGTTGAGTTATATTCTACTGAAAACGAGGAAAATCCTGCGTGGTTGAGAGATGGAACCGGACAACGAGAGAGAAAACGTTTAAGTACTTTACAGCTAATTCAACTAGAAGATATATCGATGTGTTGGATGATATGATTAGTTATTATAATGAGACTAGGCATTCTTCCGTTAAAATGACGCCCGCTAAGGCTAGTATGAAACTGAATGAAAAGACTGTATTTATGAATTTATACAGCAAAGAGGTCTTAGAGCCTATTGTGCCTAGGTTTTCAATCGGTGATAAAGTTAGAATAACTAAGAAAAAGAATATATTTGAAAAGGGATACACGCCTAGATGGACGGAAGAGATTTTGACAGTATCTCAGATTCAATACACGGATCCTCCAACTTATAAGCTTACTGATCAAAGTGGAGAAGAAATACAGGGCTCATTTTATGAACAGGAGCTACAGAAGACAAATCAAGAGATATTTAGAATTGAAAAGATTATTAGGAAACGTGGGAAGAAATCGCTGGTAAAATGGCTCGGTTACCCTGAATCACATAATTCGTGGGTAGATAATGAAGATTTGGTGATCGTGTGATAATGATTTATATAGAAAGTATTGTATATTCATAACAGACTTGCGTCATAGTTCCTCCTACCGTCCTACGTTGTGCCATCTCGTGACGATGAGTCTACCTGCGTTGGCGTCAAACAAGCGTTCTCATTATTTCGATAACTCGTGATCGTGAATGTGCGCCAGATTCTAGATCCTTCTGGAATGTTCTAGAACAGCCAGGACTATAAAATAATTGGTGTGACAGGTAGTTTCATCGTTACGCTTTTACTTTTTCGGGTGCATTGTGACCAAATTCTCCTCTCAGACTGCGAATATGGGCGATGAGCTTCAGACCTTCGTTCATAGCCTGGCTAATGAAAGACCCGCCAACGTTGGGAGAAAGGAACGCGAGTTAGTGAAGATTCGGGAAAGGATTCGAAAGATGAAAGCGAAAGATCGGAAACAAAAACAGCGAATGAGAGAACTGATGGCTTGCCTTCGCGAGACGGCTGACGAACTGGCTTTTCTCAAGAACGAAGCTGCACGGGTTCGAACAGAGCAGTCAACCCTTGTCGATGACGCTGCTGAGTGAAACCGACGATCACGAGGTGGCTTTTCCTGACGAACGAATATCTGCGAGTACGTCAGGAAGATTCGAACCCTTGTCGATGTTCTCCTGCTAACAGTACCTATCAGCAAAGACCTCTTAAAGTACATTTATTTAAAATAGGCTCACTCTTTTTTACTAAAATAACATATGCGTGGCTGCTATGCAAAATTGCTAGTGTTAACAATTTCTTCCCCCATCTAGCTAATCAATGAAGTCGCGTTCTCAACAGAACATTCAGGCTTATGCTTTGTAATAAAGATCACATGTTATAAAATCTCTTAACGGATTTCATATTCGTTGTGTCGTAATTAAAACAGGCATAGGGAGTTTATTTGTTAGATTCGCTGTGTAGGAAACACAGAGTCTCAATAGACGGACGCATGGATGGATGGTTGGATGGCTGGATGGCTGGATGGATGCCTGGATGAATAATTATTTCAATAGAACAGCTCGCTGTTGTCCATGCTGTGTTATCTAAGCTGTGTCTTAACAACACGAGACTGTTACAGAGAGACAGTATAATATTCTTTAGTTCCATAGCTCATAGTCTATACGCTGTACTTTAATACGTTCCATATGGCAGCGAGACTCATCGTTGTCTATATGGCTTTTGTCTACATCGATGCAGTAACACGCTAGTGGCGATTGTTTTAATTGGTGCCAGATGTGATATGTACTATCGTGTATGTATGAACAGGCGTGTATGTTATGACGACGAGAATGATGATGATTATGACATAAGTGCTCTTTTTATAAAGAACCTACTCACTATATCACTTAGACTAACACTAAAAGCGGAACAATTATCCAACCCAGTGGAAATCACTTGTTCGTACCCATCGCCGTTAAATGGATGACAGCAACAACGAATACTTGCAGAGAAATATGAAATAGACATAGACAGACATAGACAGACATAAACAGACGAACTGATAATATTCTTTTTGCTTGAGGCTAATATAGCGTCTTCGTTGCATGGATAAATGTGTTGATTGTCTGGCTTTTGCAACGCTAGATGGTTAGTTTATTTGATACTAGCTTGCCCCAGAGCAAAACAGCCACATGTGGCTAGGTTTTTTTGCCTGTTTATGAGTTAGGTTAATATTATAACCTAAGTACGAAGCGACTATAACCAAATTATTGGTTGATTTGATGTGATTATAGGTGTATATAGATTAAATGCACCAGGTAGCAATGAACATAACTACTGATCCTTCTTTCATAAACTGTAGTCTATATGTATATATATATATGTAGACTATATATATAGACTATATATACATATATATACAAGAGCATATTAGGACCTCGCTTCTTAGGGTTTCTAAATAGACGCAGGGCCTATTCTGTGCATGCTTTTGTCGAGTTGGATGAAGACGTGTCTGAACTACGTAGGCCAATACGAATTATAGGTTATAATTGTAGTGTTATTTTGTTGTTACTAAAGAAAGTCATCGACGCGTGTAAGAAGTTTCTTCCGTCGATGTCCGTGGGATTCGATGATCCTAAGGTGGATCTGTTCGTGGGAGACGGATTCGCTTTCATGGAGAAACATCAGAATGAGTTCGACGTCATCATCACCGACTCTTCTGATCCAATAGGTGCTCAAGCGCTTACATTGACCTATACACAATCAAGTTGACATATTATATAGTCGTCTGAAGTTGTACTATACAATAAATAGATTTTTTCTAGTAGGTCTCTCCCCTCCATTTCCCCAACGGGAGTCCTCCATAACTCGCCCTTTCCCATCCTCTGTCCCATTCCCCTCACCTCTCGTCCTCCCCTTCCGTTCCTGTTTCCCTTCTTGCTGCATAAACTATTCAAGCCGTGTCCGGATGAAACGTCCTGGCAAGTCTGTTTAATAGAATGTATATTAGTATACACATTAAAGCACGCCTAGGCAACAATTTTGCTAAGTGTGGAGCTTCTGCGGCCGAGAGTTTTGGCACAAAAAGTTAAAGACGCACCGAAAGGTCTATCTATATGTCCAAAAGCTACACTAACCCTAACCATGAGTTCCCTGACCCTAAACGGCCCTCGCGACGCGTTAAATTTTGTGTGGGTTCGGCCTTAGAAGTAGAAGTTTCGTTTATTTTGGGCCGAAGGTTCGGCCGCAGAAGATTCATCTTTTTGCTAATCAGCGCTCATATAACGACTCTCACTGCAATGCATATAATTTCAAATATTTATTGGTTATTTCTTCATTGTGCATATTATAGGCCTACGTGTAGCCTAGATGTTATATTTGGCTAGTGTCAATCACATTTGGTTCTGTGCATGGCTACTTAACAGGACCAGCGGAAGTGTTGTTCCGGAAAGAATATTATGAGCTGCTTAATAGAGCTCTGACATCTGACGGGATATTAATCAGTCAAGGTGAGATTATAATGTATGCAAGGGCCTAAACAGACTAAATGAGTTGTATGTGTGTATGTCTATATATGCAACTAAATACAACGCGTTCTAAGAACCTCACAAAAGTATTGTACGAGTAGCCTACAAGTTGCTTGATTGGAGTACAGATCTAAATTGTCTTCGGATTATCTGAAAATTTTCAGAGCTATTTCTGGGGAAATTTTTACTCGTCAATCGAAAGCTTCTATTTATGTAACATGTTCCCATACATTTATTAATAAACTCTAACTTGTCATTAAAGAACTCTATTTATATCAAACGCATCACTTCGTCTCTGGGACGACCTTGCTCCTAAATTTCGTGCATTCTCGGTTCCTCCATCATTGCTGCCCGTCATGCAACATCATCCCTTTCGCCCCTATCCATCACACCCCAGGCTTTCCATTCTAAACGTAAATCTCACCTTCTCAAGAACTCTTACTCATACTCATTACTTGACATTCCACCTGTCAATCCACGACCAAAGCGACACCCTCCTTAGCAGATAGGCCTGTTCTGCCTTCCTGCTGACATCCTGGAAACCGAACTTTGACCTCCCACGGACTTTCCTTTGGACAACCCTTTCGATTTGACGTAGCGCGCGTGAATAGGTTGGTGCCCTGCGCTTAGCTTTCAAGTGGCGCTTTAGAAATTTGGAGATTACGATTACGATAGGTAGTCGAATAGTACATTTAATAGGTCACTTTAGAAGGCCTACAAGCAAACTGCATCGCATTGCACACGAAATATAGTATTCTGTTTATAGCGCAGATTATGCATCTCAATTAAAATAGTTGCTAAGGCAACCAGCAATTTGTCCATCTGTCTATTTATTTGAATCATGACCGTTCCTATGGTTACCTGTCTTATTCGTATTGAATTGTAGGTGAATCACTGTGGATACCGGAGGCAGCAAAGACCATTGTCCCGCTGATGGTTGATATCAAGAACCTGTTTCCTATTGTTCGCTACGCATATACTCAGATGCCTACTTATACAACAGGACAGATTGGCTTCATATTGGCTAGCAAAAATAAGGTATCCCATTCTTAGACTATAGTGGGCAGGGTTTTAACATGCATATGCATATAAAACGAAATCAATTGTGTTTATTTAGTTTTTATATAGACCTACTGTTAAGCCTCCTATTTATAGGCCCTATGCATGCGTATCACCATCCCAGCAATAAAATAACCCGATGCCTCGTCGATCTTGCGCATTGGAAAATTTCGATACAGACGAGCTCCTCAAACCTTGCCGATTCGTAAGCGGAAACGAAGCGCCCGTATAATAATTTTGAATTCATATCGCATCTTACAATGCAACTCAAATCTGTGGTAGGTCTACTGCTTCCATGGCTCACTGAAAAATTGTGTCTTCTGTTGCGTGCTGGAGATATTACTTGTCTCCTGTAAAACGAAAGTATAACCATTTCGGAAACTAGTTTTTGATGGTTGCTTATTATATAAGTATTACTGAACGATTATGCACAGATATTTAGCTGTTTCTACGTTGCAGAAATTATAATAGATCATACGTCGTTGAGAATATAATCTCACAACGCATTTCAATCATTAGACATAGCCTACATACTCTGCAGAAGTTATCTCATCATAACCACGAGTACAACGCTGCATATGCTATTGTTCGAGCAAAGACTTGAATAAAAAAGAAAATATGGTTTGATGCACAGAATACGAAATTCGAAGAGCCTTTGAGGATTTTGACGGATGAAGAAAAGGACCGGATGAAACTGCGATACTACCACGAAGACATTCACAAAGCCAGTTTCTGTCTGCCACAGTTCATTAAAAAGGTATCGATTATTATTTACAAGCCTATAACCATCGAAAGAACCAGTTTCTGTACATTATTATAACAGCGCTCCTTTAAACGCATGTCTTGATCACAATCTCTCTATAACCATCGAACCATTTTGTGTTTAGGCTATGATAATAGTGGACTCTCTTAAAACTGTGCGACGATGGCCTACCAATGTAATCGACCGTGAACGGAAACTGGGGCTTAACCTCGTTAAACTTTTCCGGTGGCATCTTCATGTGGAAACTGCATTCAGGACTGATTGGTTAGGTTCTTTGTAATCCTCGGTTACACCATCCTTTGTTTCGATATGAACAAAAGAGACCAGTCATCATGCCGCATAAAGCATGCTCACGAGCTGTGAGATGCGCATGTTTTCAAATGCCATCGTAAAGGTTCACATTACGACAAATTCATTTCAAAATATCGATAATTGATGCATTACTGAACATGATTAATTTAATTTCAGCTTCTGTGACATGCACAGCCAAGAAGGGTTATTGACAGAAACAAAACAGACAGTGGGTGAGCATTACACATATGGTACCGATGGAAAATGAGAAAACGACATTGACATTCAGGAAGGAAAGAAGATGAATCAAGGTGACACACTGTGACAAAGAGAGATTGAACGCTTAGTTTGGGCATCGGATCAATGAACTCGATCAACCTCAACTGGCATTCATTCTACACACCTCATGTGTTGATCCTCGTTTTCAAAATGTCGTCACCTCATTCTTCTTCATCGTCAGCTTCTTTCTAAACCAGAACAATAGGCCTAATATCTGCAGGCCTAGAGTAGTCGTAAATTCGGTGTAGGCCTAATAGCTGGCACAAAAATCATAACAAAAGCATATGACTATCTCACGTTTTGTCTTGTATAGGCCTAAATAATAATAAAAATCTAGTATGACTTCTTTTTTAGTGTAGCCTATTTTAGACATGATAGCTGCCACTCAACATATTGCTACATGTAATTCCTACACATTGGGACAATTTTGGATTAAAGCAATTCAACATTGTCCTAATGTGTTAGCGCCCTCGCGAGGTCCTTGTAAGGCGCTATGTAAATGGCCGCATACATGCATTCAAACGTGTGCATGCTGCTTACGATATTGCGATGCCTGGATGCTCGGTTTTCTTTGCTTCCTTGCTCTACAGATCTACCGCGGTAGAGACGCTGTATGGTTATGGACATTCTGATGCCACTGGATATGTGCCACACATAGATATAATAATTATTGTATCTATAATGCCATAGGAGATGATGGAATTAGCGTACATGTATGTCAGTTGCCGACCCTGCTGTTTACAGAATCTCCTAATGTTAGATGGTCGACCTTAATATTTAGATAATCTGCATGCAGTCGTTGCATCGCCAAGGCCTACTAATCGAAAGGCCCTAATGAATGGAATATGTCAGTTTCTGTCTTTGTCAGTTGTTCACAGTCCAACAACTTTGTTCAACCCGTAACTCATCCACCCTAACGGGTCGAGGACAAAATCCCCGGGACAAAAACCTACCTGGCCAAGCCCCCCAAAGTAGGGTAAAAAACTAAGAATTAAATGTTTTTACTTTTTACTTCTATTAGTTAGAAAAGTGTGTAAACTTTAAAGTCTGAAGTAGACCAAATTATATGTCCATTTTGAAGTCTGATGGCTAAAATCGCATGATGTGTCCATTGCTATGTACGCTGAATGCATCGCGGTGCGTAACTCATAGACCCTTTGTGCTAAAGTCAATTAGTTGCAGGTATGATATTGGTAATGCAGATTTAGATCAAAACATTTAGTTCGCAGGATTTCATCTTTGTTAGTTTCTGGAGGCGGAGTTGATGCAGAACGCACTTGCGCTACATGTATCTGTGACACGGCTTCTTCAAACGCGTCAGATAAGTGAGTCTATGCAGAGCGTATGTGTGTTATCTGTGACACAACTTCTTAGGCCCTATATAACTTCGACTAATAATCATACTGGGTGTCTTGTCTTGTGCAGACTTGTTAATAGTGTCAGTTATTAAGGTAGGGCGTCTAATTAGGGTAGGCATATATACAGAGCTGTAAATAGTTCGTCTAAGAAATGTATGTGACAGAAACTAGTCAGGGAAAGAGGGGGAATTTTGTTCGAGGGGGATTAATGTCCTGCCTAAAACAGGGGCTTTGTCCAGGGGTTTTTTCCGGGGTTTTTTCCGGGGGTTTTTTCCTGGGTTTTTTTCCGGGGGTTTTATACATACACACACGTATGCATACATGCATTCACACGTACGTATACGCATATATGTACAATGTATCTATGTATGTCTGTGCGTACGTACGTATGTATGTATGTATATGCATGCATATATACAGGGTGGCCAGCATTAATGGTCCGACTTTGCAGGAAAATAACTCCTCCAATGTTTGGAAGTTATTTTACATACATACATGAACACATACATGCATGCATAGTTGCATACATACATCCATATATGAATGCATACATACATATATACATGCACACGTACATACATACATGTATACCGGGTTTTACATACATACATGCATACATACATATATATATATATATACATGTATGCATGCATACATGCGCACGTACATATATGCATACATACAAATAGGGGGACAATTGGCACATGTCCTACCCAAAATGGGGAGGGGCAATTGTCCGGGGGGAAATTGTCCTGGGACAATTGTCCGGATAGGCAATTGTCCGGATAGGCAATTGTCCCGTAGGACAATTATCCGGGGGACAATTGTCCTACACTCGTAGAAATGTCCCACTCCTGATGCTCGACAGCTGCCTAACCGTGGATCAGTCGACCTGTTATAGGTCGTCTTATTCAAAGCCGCCACTGTTGAAAGAGGGATATATGCTGGTTTGGCCTACTTATGACTAAATACCGGCAGTTGAGTATAATGGACGGGATTTAAACAGTCTAGCGAGTATAAATATATATCTCCTGTTGGAGTAGAGAAAACATCTTAGCCTACGACACGGTCCATGTCCGTAGATGTTAAGGTGTAGTATTTGACCGTCTCTGTAACTGAGGCGTGATTGTCTCGTGTGAATATTGTCTTCAAAGAAGTGAAGCGAAGCACCTACAAAAGGAGCTCTGGACTCCTTGCAGCACAGTTTACAAGGCACAGATAAACATAAGTTAGCTTGCCAGCCCAAAGTGACTGCTATTGGTATGTGAGTAACTAAGATAAATATTTGCTGTGCGTGATGGAACATATTATGCCTAAGCTGTTGGGCATACGTCTCCTCTGCTCCCCACCGGTCGACTTCTCAGTATGAAGATACGTGCATGGACTGCACGTGCTGTGCTTCTATCTGGGTCAGTGAAACAGGTTTTATTATATGCCTATACTTAGGATACCGACCGTTCGATCCCGAAACAGAAATAAGCTCAGATGTTTTCGTGTGCAGGACCTGTAAGCAGGATAAATCGCTAGCCTTGTCAAACTTTGACCTGATCATACGTTAACCTGTTAAGTGAGGTCGGATACATCGTATATATATACACTAATGTAGACCTGATCGAATCTGTGTCACTCTCTTGTGTGTATAGTAGCCAGATGCAAATATTTAGCTCCAAGCAGGATCTGATTCATAAAGGTACGTGATAATTGTTAGATATTACATGATTTAAATCACAATACGCCGTGATGCATCTCTAATATGCTTTTATCTGTCGTCTGCACTCATTAAGCTCCAGCTTCAATTTTTCTCGCCATCTCTTTTCTACCTTTCTCTTGTCCTCTTCTCTATTCTTTTGGATTTTGATATTTGCTTCTCATCTTCATGGCTTCAGCTGTTCCTCCGGTTTGCCATCGCATATCCACATTTCATTTCTTTTTTCTTGTAATTTATATCTGGTCCAATGTCTCTCTAATTGTATCAGCGCAATCAAATTTCTGTCTATGTTGCTGTGTGGTCTGGTGTCTGGACCCTAAGCTGCAAGTAAGCCATCCTACCTGCGTCTGCATGCTAAACCATGGAGTCTGGACCTTGTATGGCAGCAGCAATATTTCAAACTTTGTTTTTGCTATAGGCCTACCACCAATCGAAATAATCGACTTTTGGTCTACCACCAGCAATGGTAAGATCGAAAACAGCACAAGGCGCGTGCGAGGCTCCCCTGCAATAATCAAGGGAACATGGAAGCTCTCTTGCAGAAAGGAAGAAAAGCTGAACAGGTTTTAGGAAGAGAAATGTAACCACACTGACTGACGCACCAGAAGGTCTGCAATTAGACCAAGAAATGCAAGAATGTAGCGGCAGTGGATCTAAAAATAAAATCAAATGCATTCAGTATAAACTGAAAGCTCTGTGCCGTCTGAGTCTAGTGAAAGAATAGGTGCAGAAAATGTTAAACTGAAGATGAAGAGGTTGAGCCCAAAGATTTACGAACGTCTGCGATGGAAATGACTCTCCATGCAATCTGACACAGATGACAGTGAAGATGATGATGACGACGATGACGATGACGACGACGACGATGACGATGATGGTGATGACGGTGATGATGATGATGATGATGATGATGATGATGATGATGATGATGATGATGATGATGATGATGATGATGATGATGATGATGATGATGATGATGATGATGATGATGATGATGATGATGATGATGATGATGATGATGACGGTGATGATGATGATGATGATGATGACGGTGATGATGATGATGATGATGATGATGATGATGATGATGACGACGATGACGACGATGACGATGACGATGACGATGACGACGACGACGATGACGATGATGGTGATGACGGTGATGATGATGATGGTGATGATGACGATGACGATGACGATGACGATGATGATGATGATGAACCCGCTGCAACGTTGTGCAAGGAGCTAACCGACCGATGAAGACATGACATGAATACAAATAGATCCAAAGAAACTCTGTAAACCAATATCGAGATCGATAATTAATTAGCAAATGACAGCTGCACTACGTGCATTTATTCACCAAAAAATTTCTTCAAATCCAATGAACAGACAATGAAAATTTGCATCGAAATGCATATAACATAGCAGTCTAAAGTGATTTTCCGGTAGCAAATGAGGAGCCCAGAAAGGGTTACATTCTTGTTATTATTCGATCGATCATCGATGGTAGGCTACGACGATAGTCACTGTAGATATACATATAGGCCTATGTAGACGAGTAACCAAAGAAAAGGACTCTTCTGAAGGCCTAAAATATTTAAGACTTTTAAGTATGTAGGTCTAGTCACTATGTGGGATTAGAGACCCATACTATATTGCAATATATGCTAAGTATTAACAAATCAATGCATGGCATAGATTTAGTTGGACTTTGTTGGTAACGTATACCAGGTAAGAAGTGATTTAGTAATTCTATATGTTTTGAAATTATCACAGTGTGTGGGGAGTTTGGTAAGGCAAGAGAATGGTGGGTCAGGTGCACAGAATGTGTCTATGGGTCACATAAAGCATGTACTGATGCAAATCGTTCAGAGTAATACGTTTGTGATCACTGCAAGTAGCATCTCTACTATGGGCTTACTACCGCACAGACACGAGCCTACAGTACTGTAGGCCTTGGTCTAGGCCCAACTATTCTGAACATTGCAACAATAGCCAACAATCAACAGTGCGGCAACCGGCTTATACATATATACGTCCATGTTTTTCATGTTACAAAGGGGCAACTTTCGACAGCTGTTATTTGCACAATATATATTTCTTTAATAAAACTGATATCGTACATGTACCTACGTATCCGACGCTACGCCCGTCAGTGACGTAACTTGTAACGCCATGCGATGCTAATTAAGTTGATGGTCTCGGCTATTATAGCCTATACAACTCAATACTATTCCACTATATAGTCGAGATGTTATGCTATTGTTTGATGCTAACAGAATCAGCGCCTCTGATTAGGTTGTACTGTGAGAGGCGCTTTATAAATCCGTAAATAGAATAGAATAGAATTACAATTGTACTTTCTGTAATTACCAAAATAAGTGGAGATTCTAGATGTGCAGCTTTCATCTCTGACCACCCCTCCAACTCCACTGATCATAGATGCATCCATGCAGTAGACCTATATTATTATTTGTAATTTCATAAGTAAATGAATTCTGTGTGACTTTCTTTGAGAATTCTTAAATGGTCATTTTGTGCTGTTCCCTGCGCTGTCGTTTGAATAGAGTTTGAAGATGGGTTTGACAAGATGTCTCGTCGTCAGTGCGATACTCGTGGCTGCTGTTTCCTACTGGTCGTATTCTCCTCTGCCGCCCGGATACTCAACGTTTTCCAGGATAAAGTATCAATTGTTGATGATCATTTGGAAGCTGGGAGAAGTTCTGGTAGGTTAGCTTACTTACTCAACCAGAACACAGTGGCACACACACACACGGCTGGATAGAGTTGAAACAATGATGAGCACTATAGACATTTGGGCTCCCAACGTGTGAGAGTGTTTACTGGTGTTGTTTGAGCTATAGTTACTCGTATAACTAGCTGGGGCACCAGGTGCCGGGCAAAGACAGGTTTTAGCCCTGGATAGGAGGATGCTGGTGGCCGCGGGTTCACCAACCCCTCTACTGGGTGTCCGAGGTGTTACCCGAGCGAACGGCGAAGGTTTCAAGCAAATAGCTGTAAAAGTGTGCAAATGCATAAGCGGAGAGACAGACACACACGTAATTTAGATATACATGTAAATAAATAGCTTTTATAGTACATACCCACCTGACCGACTGTGCAAACGATACTGTACGATATCTCGCAGGTGACACGATCCTGGAGAATGAGAAGGAAAATTTGCTTTTATGGGTGTGTCGGAGGTTTGCCTTAGGTGCTTGGCCCTGAAGACCAGGAAGAGGACGGCCACGGGCTTCACGAATCCCTCGTGAAGTAGAGGGATTCGCGAAACCCGCGACCAACGGCGAAGGTTTCGAGTCAATAGCTGTAAAACTGTGGAAATGCATCGCCGGACAGAGGGACACACAGAATCTCCTCTTTATTTATGAAATTATATGGCTTTTTTCATAAAATTACATTACAGTACATCGCACTACATCACAATGAATTGCAGCATACAATATATTAAATTCAATACATTATGGCGTACTGCATAGAACTAGGATATAATATTTGGTGCCACCACTCCTAAAGAAACTCAAATGGAGGTCTTCAACGGCAGAGTAGGCCTTTTACCTTCTTTTATTTAACTTGGCTTGTTACGGTTGGTACACGGACGTCTTCCAACTCTTTTTCAGGTAAGTTCCCGTCGACCTACAGAGCTGAAATTTTGCACACATGTCAGGCTTGCATGACAATGCAATATTTCAAATTTTTACGTACATGACTCAAAAAATGGAGAAGAATGAAAAAATGCAAAAAAATCAATATCGTTTAACCACTCGAACGAGTCCTCCTTGACGAGCTCCACTCTGTCAAGTTTACATCATCAATGATATATAATCAAACATCTCTGAAAGATATGGAACGATGGTGCCATCTACCAGACAAAAGAAGATCCCGAAAACCATTGTTTTTACTTTAGCTTGTTAAAGAATGCAGAGTCATTGACTGTTTATTCAGCCGTCTTTCGGATACGCGCTTGATTCGATTAGTATTAAACTGAAGCAGGACGTTATAATCTACAGAGATCATCGACGACCATAATATGGCCCAATATCTGCCCAAATACTACCTTTGTCCTTTGCCTATTGCCATAGTCAATTACTCCAGAATGATGATTAGAGCAAGCTGCCAAAACTGTTATGCTCTATTGCAAACGACTGGCCATTAAGTATGCGTTAAAAAGGACACGCCCCACCTCAGCCTACACCGTGCTTATCCTGTCATCTATAAGCTATAGGCATATTTCAATGGTACTAATACAGTCCAAAGTGGTTGACAGATTATTGTGCACAGTGCACTCATGCCTCTACCCGGCACTTAATCAATCACCGATCGCCGAGAACCTTAGAGACCAATATGAGTTCAGACAAATACTCTCATCGACGGTTGCCTTTTTAGAACTTCTGCAATAGGTCTACGCCATATGCTGCTAAGCCAACCACAACGTAAACGTATTCATTGAGTACACGAACACATTGGTTAGCACTGCTAACCAATGAATACATGTACGTTGTGGTAGTCTCAATGAGTTTTTCGAAGGCCTTCGATGATGCAATTGACTTTCCTGAACGGATCGTAATGTTGGACAATGCAAAACAGACTCGTTTAACGAAGACTCCTCCAATGGCTTGGACGTGTAGAATTGTAGACCCTAGATAGATTAGAATGCTAGTTGACCGAATCGCTTGATAGATAATATAATTGAGGACATGACATGACTTGGACTGACGCTCAGGAGAGCAATGGACTTGATGAGTGAAGGATCGTGCCCATCGTAGCCAAATGACTGGCGCCAGGAACTGTCAGTCTGATGATGCTGATGATGACGATGACGATGACTATGATGATGAGTATATTTGATGATAACGACGATGATGGTGATGATTATGACGATGACGACGACGGTGGTGGTGGCGGTGATGGTGACAACGACGACGAAGGCAATGATGATAGTCTTAGCATCTCTAATCTTTTCAAAATTAACGGAGGAAGCGTCGATAAACGTTTGCAGACTCTTTTTGATGTCGAGCTCATCATTCTGAACATCGCAACACTCGTGTAATGACTAAGCGTAAGCAGAAAGCAAGGAACGGGAATTCTTGGTGCTCAATAATGCAGTCAAAGACTTTCAAATTGCTTGAGGAAATCGTCTACATCTTTTTATTGTAGTACAACTAAATTGGAATTTCTAAGCGGTAGATTAAATGCTATCAAACGTGACGAAAAGAGCAACCTCAGAATTAATATGCTGTCTAAGCTGGAAATAATATTCTAATTTCCTTTGTGACTAAGACTATTGCTCAATATTGATGTTCACTATTTCTAGACTAATATCGGAGTGTGTCTTGGCTGCGGCAATCACGAACAAGTGTTCAGAAGAGCATGTGAATTTATGCTGAGTACTATGCAGCCAGGTGATGCGGAGGGAGTCGTGGTGAGTATTTGGAATATATTCTATTTCTTTTCAGATTTACTATTCTGTTTGAAATACTTTATGTCTATAGGTTTACACGTCTTTGTTGATCATACTAGAGATTTTGAATTTCTTATAATTTGGTTAACTGTGGGTTCTGGGTACATGCATGTATGCATAGCATGTACGTCGTAATCGTTATGTCCCGCATTTTTAAAGTGCCACATGTATGTACAGGGCGGCATCTTATTCACAAGCGCTGCGTCGGTCGTGTCATATGGATTGCTCAGAGATGTCCAGTGAAGATCGAGTGTGGTTGCCATAAAGATATTGGAGAGCAAGCAGAGGAGCTGTGACGGTGGGTTTCTATGAGGGTGAGAAAACTTTGAGGACGAGGGTAGGATGAATTAGGGGATGAATACTTGAATTTGGAGTGTAACGCCTGAGTTGTGATATGAGCTGAGGATGTCGAGGAAGCTGACGGTAGGTTAGTGGCGGTGTTAGTGGAGGAAATTGAGATATTGCGGAATTGAGACGGAAGATAGGACCAGAATAAAGTTGCAATGTGGAGTTCAGATCGGTTGGGAAACTTGAGGCGACTAGTGACCAGAGAGACAGTAGAGTGTGTCAGTGTGATATAGGTGGATTACTTAGCATAGCGAGGTGACTGGAGGGTGAAGAGCTCTTCGGGCTTTGCTTGGACTTGAATCAAAACCCCGTGTATGTTTTTTCTATCATCACTTTCGCCAAAATTTAACAGAAAAATAGTTCTCCTCCGATTGGATTGCACAAATTAGCATCTAGAAAACAATACATGGAAGCAAAAATTCCAAAAACTATTAGGTTCTATCACTCCAGATTGTTTTGTGCTGATTGTTCTAGACGCGTGAAACAGTTTTCGATGGTATCCGAGTGAGAATTTACGAGCCCTCGGACTTACCCAACGAAACCTTACCAGGCATGATGTATTACCACGGTGGGGGCTGGACGTTCGGTAGCATTAGTAAGTGACGATTTACAGGCACCTTTGAAGAGTTTTGTAGATTCTAAATTGTTTTAAGTACAATATTCAAGAGAAACGTGGTTCACTATTATTTTTTAATTTTTTAATTGTTGTCCCTCAATTCTAACATGAACTTCTTCTTCTTTCGATAATTATTCATGTATTATGAAATTAACATGACATCACATAACAAGGGTTTTATGTAATTCAGAAGACGTTTAGTCTGTGTTAGAACCACTGCAGTGCTATTTGACCTGGAACATGATTGATAGCCAAATTGTCTAAGTTTCCTTTTCAAAGCTGTGAAAACTGAGACAGTAGGCCCTACTCTCATCCAAACCATTCCACAAATCTACAACTCTTCCACTGACGAATTTCTGCCTTTTTGTTCCTTTCGTTTACTTAAGCAATTTATACCTGTGTCCCCGAGCTACCTTATTTGAGGGAAAATTGAAAAAAAACTCTCTGACTGCACTGCCCTGCCTTCGGTGAGGTCATGAGTGTATGATTTCGTAGCACATTATTCCTCGATTATTGAACCATTTGTTCTCTTTCTGTAGACGTAACTTATTCAACTTTTCTTTGTCTGGTTTTGTCTCCACTAATAATCAAGACCTAGCATTATAGGTACGGTGGTCTCGCAAAGACTTTATAGGTTATTGCAGCGGAATTTTTGCCTTCTGTAAATGAATTTTTATTTCCATTTTAGTGGAGAAATTTGATGAGGCATTTCTATGATGCATTGCACGTCATTGTCCTTCTCCCGTATTACATGCCGCTTGTGTTGGGCCCCCGATGGGTCGCCATAATAATTATTATCAGAAGCTCATCCTTTTCACAGTAGTAATTAGTCAAACAGCGAAAGCGAAAAGACAATTAAGACACTAGGACTAGGTCTACGAATGTTCGATAAGCTAACGGACATTGGTTTAAAGAATGTCTTAGGCATGTTGCATGCAGAAATTATTAATGTAACCTATTATATATTTTTGTTAACAACTGTTTTTTCAGATACTGTTAATTCAATAGCGAAGCGACTATGCCATGCAACAAAATCAGTTGTCGTATCGGTGGAGTAAGAAATCATTTATATCACGAATCTCAGCTGATTATAAAATAATCAATTCGGATTTCATGACTATTAATTAAAAGCAGTTCGGCAGCTAGGGTAACACACCTGGGCTTGATATACAGGGGTTCGTAACTAGGACAATATGTCTCCCTTTTCAACTCCATCTTCTCCTATTCTGAGCACTTCCTCTTCCTCTTTCTTCTAAGAGGGATGTGGAGCACCAGGTCTATTCCTCGGGCTTATTATTTCACCCGGTGGAGCTTAATTCATTATAAGATTATTATATCAGCGCCATTGACTTTTCCTCCTGTCTGGCCTTCAGTAGCTAGATACTTTCGAAAGATTATGTATATGGATGTTTTATTCAGGGACCCCTACTTTCTATATGTACTTAAGGTTTGTTTATTATATTCTGTGTATATTTTCTTTGGCATAAGTGTTCTTTGTGTTTGTACTGTGGTGTCATTAACTTGAATCCAGTTAGTTGGCGCCTCTTTAGAGTATTAGGCCTAAAGGCACTGCGCATGATCATCGCTAATCGTTAATCTATGGTAGTACTAACAACTAGTTTCTTGTAATGAAGAAACTGAATTTGGATCATGTCAACGTAAGCCTCTCAATTACGTCCAGTTTAGCCCACGAGAACCTCTCTTCATATCAGCACTTGGCTGATCGAATCACTCTACATCTCTATGGTATCTTAACCACATTGATATGCCTGGTTGTTTGATTTAGCGGGAGGAACATGGCCTATTATTTTCTTCTACCTGATAATATCCTACTGGATGCACCTACGAATTAATTGCGTTGTTGGTTGCATTATTCTAGCTATCGGTTGGCTCCGGAGTTTCCATTTCCAGCCGCCATTGACGACTGTACCATTGCAACCAAGTACTTTCTGAAGAATGCGGCAGAATTTAACGTCGATCCAAAGCGAATTGCCGTCTCTGGTAAGCAAGTGATAGACATTATTTTGTATTTGATCCTGAACAGTTCTTTGTATAACGTTTAATCGGTTAGTAGGTAAGTACGTGTTGTGCTATATAAGTTCACTAAATAAATGAAAGAATGCAAGGTCTCGTTTCAGGGTTCGGATGGCTCTCGATTAATCTGCGAAGCGACCCGCAATCATACCGCGACTTATTATCTGCACAGAAATTATATATTCCAAATCTCATTTTCGGTATTTCTCACCGTGTCTCTGTCTCTCTCAACCAGGGCTATTAACAATGCTGGAAAAAAGTATTGCGATACCAATACCAATACTTTTTCTTAAAAGTATTGCAGCACCAATACCAATACTTCATCAAAAAAAGTATTGCAATACCAATACCAATACTTTTTCTTAAAAGTATTGCAGCACCAATACCAATACTTCATCAAAAAAAGTATTGCAATACCAATACCAATACTTTCACCAATACTTTGCTACGAGCAAATTTCCTGTTTGTTCATACATAATATGTGCTAAAGAAAAAGAAGTATTATTGCACTATTATTTTTACATACAAATAATCAGTAGCCTAGAATTACAATTATTATTTTCACATGTCAAAGATCTGTATAATTACAATAATATTTTTTCACGAAAAAATCTGAATAACTGCAATCATTATCAAAATTATTATTTAAAAATATGTGTACTACTCAAGCGTGCTACACGATGGCCTATCGGTAATGCGCTTGCTCGCGTAGCATGCGGTTATGAGTTCGACTCCGTGCAACGACCCTGGGCAAGTTGTTTGCGAACACATGCCTTAGTTACCAAGCAGTAAGCTGGGAAGTAAACGGCAAGTCCTACGATATCACTGGCCCCGTGTTCAAGACCATGGGATTCGTCCGTTACCGTCTCAAGGGCCTAGGAAAAGGTGATGAGCACATCTCCAACGTTCCGTTTGGAATATGGGCTGACTTTATTACTACTCAATGATGTGCGTAGAGGGGAAACACTATATCCGATCGTTTCCCTATTTATAGATTCCTTATATTCTGTGACGAACTTCCACCCTGACCTAGATTCCCGGAGTATAACCTATCTTGGGTCGACTGCAGGAAGGGGTCCATATGCCATGAGGCTGGTGGCACCCGCGCCCCATTAGCAAGTGGGGACTCATGGCTAGTGAGTCCATGTAACAGCCTAAAGAGTTTTTGCCTCTGCCCTGCATGATGTTCAGGTGGCCTAATAGGGGACGCACCGCGGCTGGAGCGGAGCCACATTTGAGAAGACCTTATTCTATGTATAAGTACAAAATAACTACAAATGCAACGATTTGTCAATATTAATATATCTCTTTGAATTGACCAAACACAATGCAGCAATGTCACACAATTCTAACTATGCTTTAATAAGAGTCAAAGAGCTTATACGCGGCCACTTCAAACGACTCTGACCTCAGGCCAAACAAAGTGGATCGTCTGCTAAAATGTCTTACTATACTCTATAAGATTAAGCTAACTCTGCTACTCTAGACTGTATCACCGTATCTCACCTCTCTTTCTGGTACCGGCCGCGCTTCTTCTATCTCTCGTCCGTTGTTGCTCTCTCTGTCTCCCTCTCTCTGTCTCTGTCTCTGTCTGTCTCTCTCTCTCTCTGCTCCGATCGAAGCAGAGAGAGAGAGACAGAGACAGAGACAGAGACAGAGAGAGAGAGAGAGAGAGAGCACCATCGTCTTCCTCAGCCAGCCACCGAATGTCATATCTCACTCTACCATTTTCTCTCTCTCTTTCACATCCCTCACCTGTCTTTCTCCTTTGTCCAGTCACCTCTCTAAGCGTCTGGCCCAGGGGTCAGCCAGCCAGGCAGTCCCATCTGGTCAGTCAGCCGGCCACTGGCTGTTCTCCTTAGCCGGCCAGTCGGTCCACATTCCTTACTATGGTTAAGCCTAGACCCCAACCTCTGTAGCAACCGGTTTAAACTAGTACTACCCTAGCAGTCCGCGTGTATGAAATCTAACAGACATGAATTTATACAGTTCTGTGAGGAACCAATTTCCTCACAATTCACACCATATATCGTAGATTGGAACAAGAGACAATTTTCGGAGTGCGATGATTTATTGCTCACCATTTCTTGATCGCAAAGATTTCAAGCGGAAGAGAAATATAAATTTTTTATTACGGTGAGAAAAAAGTATTGGTATCGCGTATCGACAACTGGCTAAAAAAAGTATCGCGATACACACGCGATACCGATCAAATAAAGCTATCGCGATACACCCT
Organism: Bimastos eiseni; assembly: GCA_959347315.1. Taxonomy (NCBI): domain Eukaryota; kingdom Metazoa; phylum Annelida; class Clitellata; order Crassiclitellata; family Lumbricidae; genus Bimastos; species Bimastos eiseni. The sequence goes on along the minus strand of OY365809.1, from coordinate 23,349,031 downwards.
GCGATACTGCAAAAAGATCGCCGATACCAAAGTATCGCGATACTTTATCCCGATACTAACAGCCCTGCTCTCAACACAATATACAATACATCCATTTATTATTTGTACTGTACATTTGTCAATCTATCACTCATACCGACTGACTGGTTGACTAACTGGCTGACAGATCAGAGCGTTAACTGGTTGGCTGGTTGATAACTCACACCGATTAACAACTGGTTGGCTGGCTGATAACTTACATCGGTTGATTGGTCGCACACTTAATTTATCACTCAATTCTGTGTAAGTCTTGTTCGTTTCCAGTACGATGCTTAATACAAAATTGAGCGCTCAATAGTCAATACCTTTGAAAATTTCTTGATCTAGGTGACAGCGCTGGCGGAAATTTGGCAGCCACCGTATCCTTGAGACTGCGCGATGAGAACTTTCCAATTCCCATTAAACTTCAAGTTCTCATATATCCTGTCACTCAAGGCCTGGACTTTAATCTGCCTTCTATGATACAGAACAGGGACGGTCCTTTTCTGACCAGGGACATGATGACCTTCTTCACGGCCATGTACATTGAAGGCAAGCATGACCACATTGACGATTATAATGAAAACTTACACGTGATCAAGAGCTTCCGGCAGAAGATCGCGAAAACATATATGAACATTGACAAGTTACCGAAAGAGTTTCTTTCCGGTTATGCGAAACCAAATTTCCCAGATGGAGACGAAAAGCTGTGGAATGATATCAAGGGGAAAATGCTGAATCCGTATTACTCGCCACTTGCTGCCGATAACGTGGAAAACCTTCCGGATGCCTATGTGTTTACTGCCAACTATGACCCTCTTCGTGACGAGGGTTGGCTCTACGCCATTAAACTGAAAGAGGCGAAAAACAGAGTCACAATTTACAACGCTGAAAACGGATTTCACCCAATCGCAAACTTTGTTGGAGTCCTTCCAGAGGCAGACCTGATGTTCGCCGAAGTCACGAAGTTCGTAACGGACAATCTCTAAGCGAAAACAAAGTCGAATGCGATTGCGACCAGTTTTTTTTCGTCGTCACCTAATAAGGTAGAATCCGTTTAGGTTTCAAAATACTATTCCTAAAGCTGACTGTGTGCACGAGCAAATTGGTCGTTTGCTCTACAGTGGCCAGAATGTAAATCAATTCACTGCGTGGTTAATTCGCTGCCTTTCAAAATCACTTCCAAACTCGTTCAATCAACGCATTGCTGAATGTGCATTTAAAGACGAGTAGGCCTAGCTGTCAACTACTATTTGCAGATAAGCCTATGAAGGCTATGCCATAATATGTTGTTGCAGTTTAGTAGCTAGGTTAAATTGTATTGCAAATACAAACATGTAGGCCTATATAGCTATTGGCCATAGGGCTCACTATTATGTAAGATTCGAAGCTTGGATACTCCGAGAACTGATAGCAAACGTATCTAAATCTCAATATATGGAGCATCTAGCTCGTGGCTTGTCATTGTCGTAGGAAAAAAGTTACAGTTGTTACCCGTAATCGTAAGCTTGGACTCTTACATGTAGCTTCTCAAGCGCCACCGAAAACCAAGCGCAGAGCACCAGCTTATTCGCGAAAGAAGTCCACTGCGGCAACATTGTCTTACTAAAACTGGTTGTCGTGAGCTAGAATATTTCTCATGCTATCTCAGGAACTAAATCCGGTATAATTGCGCTATATAAAAGTTTGAGTAGTGCCTGGTCCTTTTGATCTTAACCTGAAATCCTTAGTGAGCCGACTTTCACCCTACACTACATATACATTGTACAATGCATCTGTCTGTTTTGCTTAAAATATTTGAACGAACAGAATGTAGGTTCCATGTCTCACCACCAACACACCAACACCACTTCAATTCTCCCAACCCTCCTCCGTTTGTAAAAAAAATTTCTCTGGTATTTTACTTCTCATGTCATCAAACAAATTCGCCTGTTGAAAGGGGTACACTATTATTGGCCGCACACCTACAAACATATATATATATACATATATATAAACATTCCACATACTGCAGGAACTTCAAACCCCTATGTCACGCGCCACACTCTGGACGATGGCGCTATTTAAAAGTCATCGACTGACAGCAGAGGCGTAGAGGACTACGGATGACGTGTCTACCTGAAACCTAAGAGGAGAGACATCAATGGGCTTCGCCTGAAGTAGACGGCCTCAATACAGACGGCGAGAATTATGCAAAGATCAACGGGGTGTCAAACAACGAAACCCAACACCGCGAGGCAGATGTCAGAGCCGACTGCCACTTCCATCTCTACGACCCACAGACAAGAAATTCATGAATCAGTTGAAGATTTAGTCTGGACCGGCTGGTTGACACGGATCATGAATAGGGGACAATTCCGATGCGAATGGCGCAACCCACTAGGTGGTATAACGATAATAATGAAATTCGATCCCTTGGACCTGTTGCCCGTCAATGACACTGGCAAGGCCCAGCCATGACATCCGCTAGTCAAACATTAACTGTGCGCCCCTAATGATTGACGTTATGCTAGGGACATCAAGATCCGACCAACCCGGTCTAGGAATAGTTTCAGCAGGTGATTTGTGTCCAATAGAGATACGAGTTTTGCGTTTGGGAGGGCGAAGGAAATCGCCTCTAGAAGGGTTCTTATAGTGTAGCAAGGGAAGGAACAGGAACTTGTTTCGGAACTGGGGGAGGCGTTAGGTCGTTCTGACGACAAGGGTAATCAACGTGGTCTCAGATCATCTGGGACTCACTGCATGTCAGCCTGAAGGCCTACACCTATAAACTGCACTGGTGATAGAGAAGTCAACCGTGTGACTTCACGTCGCCTCATTTTTAAATTGTTTCAGCACACATGATAAAACGTCCTTTACTCCTTTTAAGCCGCAAATCTCTCAATAAAGATGCCTTGAGATAACGCTAAATAAAGTTAAATTTCTTATTTATAACATCATACAGACACATTCTTAATATTCATAGTAAGACTGTAGTCACAATATTTAAATTTAGTCCGTCAAAATAACGGTCTCTAAAAAATCTCAGCGCGCATAATAAACCAGTTTTCATCATGGGGTCGATTTAAATTCAATGTACAGATATTCATCTTAGTTGTTTTAATAGGTCTAAGATGGGTTTGAAAAAAATTCTTGTCGTCTCTACAATACTCATAGCTGCTGTATCCTACTGGTTGTATTCTCCTCTGCCTCCAGGCTACTCAGCAGCGTCCAGAAGACAATTTCAAGTTATTGACGCAATGTTTAAAGCAATGATCTGCATGGTAGGTGAAGGGATTGTGTTTCCCGTGCGTTTACTAACTTTGTCAATGTTAAGTGAACGAAATTACGTTTATAAAATGGCTACCGTTTGAGCTATAGACCTATAATAATAAGTAGCCTAAACGCGTAATTATTGGGCTCATAATGTATCATATTTTTTACATTATTCACTCAATGAATCAGAGGCGACGATCCCGGGGTGGTCAAGGGGGACAAGTCCCCCACCTTTTACAGAGAGGGGACACGTTATACGGGTGTCCCCCACATTTCCTACCCCTCTCATTGGGTGTCTCCCCACTTGTCAAACGAGATCGCCTCCTCTTACGTCAATTACGCATATATAGGAATGATAGATTTATACTGCCTTCACAACAAGCGTCAATTACAAATCTGAATAAAAAGGAATGCGATGCTAATCATCTTCATTATAGCTCAACGCCTTAAAACATAATTATTTCAATTGTATATATGTACTGTATATTGTGCTTCTATCGCGACGGTTTCTAAGTCACAAGGTATCAATCAATAGCGCACCAAGGCCGAAGTCAAGTCAGGTCAGTCCGATATGGAGGCAACCGGAAATTAGCAATTTTAAATAGGTAAATTTAGATTAAAAAAATAGACTGAGCTACTAGCCCACCTGTATAATATATGCCTTGATAATAGGGAAGTAGCTTAGTCGATGCATATCTAAATTTGCCTATTTACCTATTTCAAATTGCCAATGCCCGGCTGCCTCTATGTCTCATCGGACTGATTACGCATTATAATAATTATGTTAAACAAGTCTACATAATTATAATATGACGGTGTCTTAGTTAACAAGATCTGGTGTTCGAGAACTTAGTAGCCTAATACGAATAGAATTTGAATGTGAAAGACATCTTAAAAGTTGTTGCTGTCAATATGCTATATATATATATCAAAATATCATCACCTTGGACTATAGTAGGAATACATCTGCAGTGCTTTGTTGATCTCTGCCTTAAATTTCGAGCAAAGTCATCTGAATCGTGACTTAGTTTCACATAACTTTTCTCCTCTTGAACAGTACAGTCTTAATCACCAAGTTGAACCTGATGATACTGAAATCGGCCATCTTAAATAACTTTAGATCAATTGCACGTAGGCTACTCTAAATCTGGATCAATATTTATTACTCTTAGTTCTTTAATAATATGTCAAGATAAAAATTAACAGATAAAATATTATTTCAGTTGAATGTCTGGTATATGGCCGTTGTTATTTTCCAATAGAACCATGACCGCAGTGGTTATTACTCTGATTTAGGTCCAAAAAAGAATTGATTTTCAATGGTTTTATTACACGTTAATGAATGTCAACGCTCACTAAAGGAGTGGGGCTACAGAAAACAGTTAGGCTTTTTGACAATGCGCGATCGATGTGAATGCTACTTAAACGATAAGCGATATTTGCACTTACACCAATCGTGACGATGATGACGACGACGATGATGATGATGATGATGATAATAATAATAATAATAATAATTAACAGTAATAATAATACTAATAATAATACCAATATTAATATTTTACCCCTATTAAAACCTCATATTCTTACCCCTCTTATTTGATGTCCCTCACCTCTCAAACGAGGTCGCCGCCTCTGATAATCTTACCCTACCTTGACCTATTTGAAGTGGCTGCATTAATTAGCATCACGTTAAAATTTATATTTAGCAATTCGTTCATATTTAAAACGTTATGATTAGTTGAACCCTAACTGCGCAATTGTGAGAGCTGGGTCCTGAGAGTGCATTGCGACACTCTCTTCCATCAATTTGGTAGGCCTAGTTCTCAAAACTTCCCTCGAATGCCAAATTCAATATTAACCGGCTGGAAATGTAATTTCAGCTTTAACTTGATTAGACACTGTATGTTTCAGGTTCACCATAACTGCGTGGCTACATTTCACTTCTTAATCGTGAACTTATTAGCGTAAATGATTGTTTTACGGTTACTAAGCTTTCCCTAAATGTAGGTAAAACTAATTATATCCTTTTTCGTTCCCACCGTAAATCGGTACCTGCCGATCTGAGTCCACTCCTCATAAATAATCGGCCAATTCCTAAGGTATCCTCTGCTAAGTTTCTTGGTGTACATATCGACCAATATCTTACCTGGAAAGACCATATACAAAATATATAAATTAAAATAGCAAAAAATTTAGGCATTATATCTAGGATCACTCATTTACTTGTTAGAAAAATTGTACTAATCTATATTAGACAATGATCCATCCATATTTGTCCTATTGTACCTTAATTTGGGCTTGTAATTACCCCTCAAGATTAACTAGGCTGATCATACTTCAGAAGAGAGCAATGCGCCTAACTGACAGCTCCAATTACTCGTATCCAACTGATCTCATTTTCACAGAAATTAAAATTTTAAAACTAGGCCAAATAGCTCTATCCAAATTGCTGAGCTGATGGTCAAGCTTTATAATAACCAGCTTCCCTCTATTTTCTCTGATTATTTTGTTCGTTCCTCTGAAATTAATCCATATGCTCTGCGTGCCTCAAATACTTATAGACCGATCTTTGCCAGAACCAATACTAGAAAATTCTCAATTCGATACTCTGGACCTACGACCTGGAATAGCTTACCAATTGTTATTCGCTTACAGCCTAACATAGGAGTATTTAAAAAAAACTTACGTGCATTTCTAATTAATGATTCCTTACTTAATATATAAATGTTTTCTTGATTGCGCCATTCCGACTACTAATTTTGATGCTATCATAGTCTCTTGTATCTTAAGCCTTAGTTAACTGGTTAAGTTTTCAATGAATCCACATGTTAATCGACAGCCTGAACACTTCTTTCCTTTTCATATAATGGTTAGCGGGACTGGCGTCCCTTTGGGGTTCTCTCTTCTCTTGCTCCCTTCTGTTGTAAACTGTACTGCTTTGTTATTGTATGATTGTATCATTGCTTTTTGTGGAACAATAAACATTATGACTTTGGTTATGTAACACATTTTCTACTCTGTGATAGAACCATGCATCTGCATCTATCAAACTCCTCATAGAACGCTTTCAAAAACGTTCGAAAACAAAATTTTAAATTTGCAGTTGTTGCTTATAGTCTCGTGTTGGATCATACCTTGGATTTGGTACGCAAGCACAGATATTAAGAGACATTAGCCAATTCATGCAGAAACATAAAGCGAAGGATGACAGACCCAAGGAACTAGGTGTTGAAGTAAGCGGTTTTTCGATAATCGAATAAATACTGCCTCATCAATTATTTTGGACCCGATAAGTCGATTGCAATGTCCACGTCTGTCAAGAATTTTTAATTCATGATTATCACGTACAGCTCAAAACTCGTCGATCACAAATATGCACTGTATTCAGATAATGGCACCTTCAAATAAATCTGAATATGTTTAGAAAAGAATTATCAAGATTAAATCGAACTCACTTGAAGGATGGACAGTGATTTCTAAAGTTAGAAAACTGAACAAGTGATTTGGTTTTCAATCAGTTACAACAAACCTCTTAAAAAGATCACCACGTTGTTTCGTGATACTTAATTTGTAGTAGTTTCTTATTTGGACACCAACATAGATAAGAATATCGACATCAGGAAAACAAGTAGAGGCCTACAAAAGTATAAGTAATATTAAAAATCAGAATTTTCAAACGTTGCACGGCCTAACTATGTCTTGGTCTTTTCTCAAAATTGCTGAGTGCAGACCTTATCTAAAATTGATTAATAAATTATACGAGTTTTATCATCTTTATCTAAGCTATATCAGTGTCAACTTTCAAATTATAACTGATCAAAGGTATACCCTACTTACAGAGTTAACTAACGAGTACAGGAAAACACATACATATTGCAGGTACACATTTAGATTATAATTTTCATACACCGAAGCCTCTGTCATTTGCAGTAGTTTGTTATTTTGCGTGTTATTTTGCACTGTTTGTTATTTTTGCAGAGCAGCGATACGATTTTCGATGGAATTCCCGTTAGAGTTTACGAACCTTCAGACGCAATAAATGAAACTTTATCCGCAATAGTTTTCTATCACGGTGGTGGATGGATCCTAGGGAGCATTGGTTAGTAATGACCTTGGACTCAACTGATTTTAATTAAACAATCATTAGGCCTAACGCAAAGGAACTCTACTAGCGATTTTTGCAACATTGGGCCCTATATAATTGCCAATATGCCTAAAATGAATTGATCTTAGAAATCTTTCAATTTCCCTAAACATCAATTATATTTTGCAAGGCAATCTTAAAAAAAATGTCAAGCGAGCCAATTAATCACAGCGTTACACGAAGGTTACTAGGCCCATGCAATAATTATTGGCCAAATGTATTGATACTAGTATTTTACAACAGGAATGCAGCCTACATGTATGCACGTAGCTCAATGTCTTCGGAACAATTCAGTTACGTAACCTGCTGATCAGGACGACATTGCAACTAAGACTGACAATGCCACAGCCTGTCGTTTGCTGTACACAGGCGAAATGCCTAGACGGTCAGAATGTTCTAAGCTGCATATGCAATTGAGCGGAGTTGATATAAATAGAACGACGTCTATTTATTGTCTATACTAATTAAGCATGCTTAATAAAGTGCTTAATTACTATAGAAAAGGGAAATATGTACACAGGCCTACCCGAAGATGTCTTCCATCGATGCACCATTCATCAGAGAACTGTATGACGAGCTTCTACGAACATAAGCGAATTATGCATTTATGAACTTATCCGGTATAGATTTAAGTGGTAGCGACTGTAAAGTGTAGCCAATAGCCATTGTTTCGATAGAAAACAACTGTAGTAATGTAAATATCAGAAACATCTTTAAGTCAGAAAGCAAATATGCCAATGAAGACAAAAGTCGTAGAAACATTGCAAGAACCAAGGAGGTGGACGAATTAGTTGAATTATGATAATCATATGTAAATTGTGCACTTATAATAGGAATTAAAATGTCCACTGATTAATGCATTCAGAAATCATACGCTATATTCAATGTTTTCTTGGTTGTTTAGAAAGTGCTGAACTACTAGCGATGCGTTTGTGCAGGGAAACCAAAACAGTTGTCGTGTCGGTCGAGTAAGGAATCGTTCTAAGGTCACGACTTCTAAATAACTCAACAAGTTCAATAGGGGTTATAGCGCCGTGCTAATTCATTAATAAAAGGTCGCAGTTACGCAGAGTTAATTAAATAAAGGTTCTCTGATTCAATTAATGCACAAGTCTTTGCAAATGGGCTCTGCACCTTGGCTTCGAAATTTGAAAATATTATAAAGTTAAAAAACTGAACAACTGGCTTGGTTTACAAACGACCCTTTATATAGCCTGCATGTACATACAGCTATTAATCTTTCAGGCAACCCATAAACCTCGATCTGACATAAATTCAATTATTAATATTAACATATTCATCGAAAATATATATAAGTGATTAGCTAGAAACTACTCACATGTATATATATATATAATGATATATATTATCATTACAATTATGTGCAATTAAAGTGGTGGAACTAATTAGGCCCATTGCAACGCCCTTTGATCAAAGCCAAAGGTGGTACAACGATTATATATATATATATATATATATATATATAAAGAAGAGATCCAAAGAGAAGAGGACTATTCTTATTCTGCAGAGAAGGAAATTCATCAGCGATGGTCTGCAAATTCCAATTATCTATGTATTATAATTATTATAATTAAAACCAAGATCTTTAGGAGTTATCGGCAAACACGCAAAATATTTGTGATAATACAACTCAGAGGAGGTGTAACTGCTGGGCTAATTGACTAAACTGTTTCAGATATCGCCTGGCTCCAGAGTTTCCCTTTCCAGCCGCCAAATCCCAATTACGGATCAAAACAAGATTCTCAGAAGTTATCGGAGTACAGTTGTGATAATAGAACCTAAAAACAGATGTAACATGCCGTTACATCTAACTAACTAATCTCTTTCAGATATCGACTGGCTCCGGAGTTTCCCTTTCCAGCCACCATAAACGACTGTGCCATTGCAACAAAGTACTTTCTGAAGAACGCCGCCGATTTCAACGTCGATCCAAAACGAATTGCCGTCGCTGGTAGGATATATTTTGTGCGTCATTCTCCATGTGCACTTTTATAAAATGTATGTAGTGGTCTGCTTGGTTATTCGTATCTGGCTTCTCTTAGTTTGCAATAAATTTCAAGATAGTTGCAGTGCAAAAGTGACACGACGAAATCTGATATTATATTTAAGTCTGTGCAATCGAATATGATCATAATTATCACTGCAATTATGTGTAATTAAAGTGGTGGAACTAATTAGGCCTATTGCAACGCCCTGCAATCAAGGCCAAAGGTGGTACAACGATTATTAGGACGTAATGAGTGGAAAGGACACATTCTCCTTTTTGTCTGTCCTGTATCAACCAACCGACATTCCTGAAGATAAGAAAATTGTTGATTTTGGGCTTGTTTGCAGACTAATTTGAGGGACTTAAGTAAAATAAACTGATTTTAAATGTAGGCCTATAAAACCGATTTGAATATTGTTGCAATGTGATGCAATAATTATCTCCACCAATGCAAATAATATTTAGCTAAATTTGTGACCATAAAGGCAATTATTTGCTCCTACAAATATTTTAATTGTGAAATAGGTCCAACAAATTTGAATCCAACATTTAAACCCACTCTGTGTATATATGATCACATGGACTTTGGATTGTTAATCGCATTGCTAATGGTTTTGTTAGTGGCTTTAATCAGACACTACAGCGCAATGCCTGATGAATTCCCAGTTATATTCTCAGTTTTTACTGTAATTATTTTGCAGTTTGTTAATTTGATAAATGACTCGAATCTGAAAGTTATGAAATTATTAATAGTTTGAGACACGGAGGTTCCTCCTGCAACAAAAACGGTTATAAAAGATAAGCTATAATGGACCAACACAGTGAAACACAAATGCGATGGCTGCAATCGGATTTCTTATTTCAGGTGACAGCTCTGGTGGGAATTTGGCTGCAGCCGTATCCTTGAAACTCCGCGATGAGAAATTTCCAATTCGCATAAAACTTCAGGTTCTCATACATCCTGTAACTCAAGGCCTGGACTTTGATCTGCCGTCAATGCTACAGAACAGGGATGGTTCTCGTCTGACTAGGGACATGATGGCCTTTTTCACGGCCTTATACATCGATGGGAACGAGGACCACGTAGACGCTTACTCTGAAAATCGACACGTGACCAAGAGCTTCCGGCAGACGATCGCAAAAACCTACATGAATCTGGAAAAGCTTCCCAAAGAGTTTCTCGCCGGGTTTGTGCAACCAGATTTTCCAGAAGGAGACGAAAAGCTGTGGAATGATATTAAAGGAAAGATGCTGAATCCGTATTACTCGCCTCTTGCTGCCGATAACGTGAAGAACCTTCCAGATGCCCATGTGTTTACAGCCAACTACGACCCTCTTCGAGACGAGGGTTGGCTCTACGCCATTAAACTGAAAGAGGCGAAAAACAAAGTCACAATGTACAACGCAGAAAACGGGTTTCATGGAGTCATGAATTATGTGGGTATATTCCCAGAGGCTGATCCGATGTTTTCATAAATTACGAGGTTCATAACGGAGAATCTATAAATTGGTCAGAGAATATTACATAGGGTTCTGATTTAAATGCAGAGGTACATAGCGAGCGTTCGTGAGTGTGCGCGTTTGTTTGTGTTTGTAGGTGGGTGTTTATGTTTGTGTCACGGGCTCTAATTTCCATAGATATGCGTTTCAGTTTCAATATGTAAATAATAATGTCTACAAAATTAAGCAATTTTCAGTTTACGGTGGTAACGATGAACTGAAACTGTAATGAAATGAAATAATTTGTGGACTCAACGCAGTGGAATTTCATTTAATTTCGTTTCAACCAATAAAAGTAGGCCTAGTTTACACGGTCTTTCAAGAGAGCAGCTCAAATAATGTATGTTATAGTAGTTGGCCTAGGTCTAGACACTGCGAATGTTGCTAGAGTCGGAACTGAGAAATAGACGACGTTATTATATTACATTAATATTATTAAATCTTTTATTGTAATATATTTTAGTTAAATATGAGACTACATGGATCCCAACCATACATGACTGTAATAATTTAGGAAGAAAGAGCTTATCTGATGTCAATATAAATCTGTTCTGTATATATATATAATATATATATATATATATATATAATAGGCCTATATAAACTTTAGATAGCGGACAAAGCTAACAGTTTCCCCTATAGCTTTGGTAATCGTTTTACTAATCGCCTTGCTAACAGGTTTAATATTGATAACAACGGAAACGTAACAACAGATAATGCAAGCCCTATGGTGATAATGATTGAGAAGGAGAAACAGGAGAGGCAGAATACTTGTGTAGTTCTGCGATGGAGAAGAACTGGGTCTACTAGTGATATACAATTGTTTCATCACAAGAAGAGACGATGGTAGACATGTAAAGCTCAGAGATATGTGGCAATGTATCAGCTGTACTACATTATCTACATAGTTGTAAGGTTAAGATACAGATACATTATCTACATAGTTTTAAGGTTAAGATACAGATACATTACCTACATAGCTGCAAGGTTAAGATACAGATACATTATCTACATAGCTGTAAAGATACAGATACATTATCTACATAGCTGTAAAGATACAGATACATTATCTACATAGCTGTAAAGATACAGATACATTATCTACATAGCTGTAAAGATACAGATACATTATCTACATAGCTGTAAGGTTAAGATACAGATACATTATTTACATAGCTGTGAGGTTAAGATACAGATACATTATCTACATAGCTGTAAGGTTAAGATACAGATATATTATCTACATAGCTGTAAGGTTAAGATACAGATACATTATCTACATAACTGTAAGGTTAAGATACAGATACATTATCTACATAGCTGTAAAGATACAGAGACATTATTTACGTAGCTGTAAGGTTAAGATACAGATGCATTATCTACATAGCTGTAAGGTTAAGACACAGATACAGTGATGATGAATCCCGCTAACAGAGCTACCCTTTCCAATTGAACATTATAAGCCTAAGCAGCAGGTTCATAAAATTCAAAGCATAATTCATAATCATAACTCGTTAACTAATAAAATAATGCTTTCTTGCATATACTATTCATTTACAGGTGAATTTAACATGTTCTTCGTGCTTATTTTTAAAGAGTCGAATATTGCTGGATAGACGAATTTCAATTGATGTCATATTTCCAAGAGATAGGTCTCATGTATTTAATAGAGAATCGATAGGTGTTGGTTCTACGAAGCATTGGTCTATAAATGAGAGAGGAACGAATGCTGTAAGGGTTTATAGCAGAAGTATGCAAAAAACGACTAGCAAAATATCGGAGGTAAAGGGTTGTTCGATAATTACTAAAACAAATTCGTTAATAATTAACTGGAGGGAAGGTATTATTCTAACAAAGTGTTAAAATATTAGTAATACTGCACATTAAAAGACCACCGACAGACATAGAAGTCCCCATTATCATACGAATAGCTCTATTCTGAAGGTAATTTACAATGTAACCTTAGTAATCTTGACGAGTGGTTCTAGGCCCATACTGCATTATATTACTTATGATATGGGTTGATCGTTGCATGATATAGATTATGTATAACATTAATAGGTAGGAGGTGGCCTACTCTTTAGATAATATGTTAGATGACATGGGATATAGATGATAAACTAGTCAGATCACAACTTAGTCACCACGAAGACAAATATAAAGCTGAAATTCGTTAGGAGAAAAAGGATAAGTAGGAAAGATTTAGCTATCCCCATTGGCCATCTAACTGAATGTTGTATTTTTTATTATTAAGCGTAAGAAAATAAACAATAGGCCTATGTATAGTTATTTTATTCAGCATAGGAAAACAAACAATATGAGCACCGTGCCACCTGCTGTAGGCCTAGATAGAAATCATTGAATTGACCCGACTGAATTGTGTCACTGCATGACCTGCAGGATTTAGCTTACAGTTCACTGCATGCTTGCTCTAGTTGATCCCAACTCCTAAGTCTAATGACTACAACCATCACACCATCTCTTCTGTTCTTAAACTTGTCTTTCATGAGCTATATTTAATTATTTAATTTTCTCCCACTGAAGATTCCCTTGATTTCCTGCTTAGACGAGGTCTCTGAAACCTCATAGCCTACGATCGCCATAGTAACATGCAGGAGAGCCGCTGGATCAAGCAAGCCAATCACTGAGTAGTAGGCCAATTTCGTAATCGTAATCATAATCCCAGCATTTCTACAGCGCCTACAAAAGCCAAGTTGCGGGAACCAGCTTATTCACAGGCGCTTAATCAGCTATTTCGCAGGTTATCACACAGCCACACACGACTCAACGTTGCTTCATTGCAAACTTAAGTACTTCTACAATGTCGGTTAGAGTCGAAGCCACTAAAGCTTAGAGGTGCAGCAGGAAGAGATTACAATACAAAGAGTTTGCATAAATCGGCCACAGTCAGCTTCCTCTCTCCGTTCAATAGACTTGATCTCTTGGTTCTTTGTACTAGAACAGCTATGGCTCAGTCTTGATATTTTGCTTCAATTGGTCCCTCTCTGTGGAATGCGCTTTCTCCATCTGCTCATTCTAAAATTCTATCTGGCTGTCTTTCATACTCTTTTGCTTCTGTCAAAACCTACGTACTTCTTCTAGCGGGGCCTTGCTCACTCGCATCGCTTCTGAACGCTTCACTCTACTAAAGGCGCTCTAGAAATACTTAAATACAATACAATAAATTCAGTACAATGCATTAATAGATAAATTAGTTTCCTTCACACCTTTTGCCACCAGATGACCGTTGTAGGCCTGAATCATTGATGACGCTGATCATAACCCAATAACTCATGGGTTTTACACAACGCCTATATTTAACCTCATGTAAGCCGGATTTCTTGCATAGGTTACCTGAGCTTCTGATTATGTTATCACCAGGAGTTAATGCACAGTGGTGGGAGTGACTTTATAATTCTCTCATAGATGTACAGGGAAAACCTTTGATTGCAAAGAACGGTCAGTGCAACGTCGTACTATTAGTAGGCTGCATGCGCGTGCTTCTTTTTTGTACAGATATACATTTAGCCTACGACATAATTACAGCCTATGATCGCTAAATGAGACTTTATCCTGTTTGGGCACATCATTTGTCTTTCTGGCGATCGGTCTAAGCGCACAGCCTATACAAAAGCGCGCTAGCAGTTATCTATAAATGAGCATACCGCATAGGCGTATATATACAGTTATTCTAGACCTCTTATGGCCTTGCGATATAGAAAAAAACCGAGATCACGGTGGCAAATTCATTGACATGCGCTGTTGAAGCCAAGAATCGCTTATTGGAAGAGCGAGACTAGCCACAATTGATCGACCAGATTTATTTCATGGTTGATTAATGTTATTCTTGATTTGTGAATTTGCACGAGCTATTAACACTTCTATGAGGTCTTTTCATTCAATATGGACATATTCATCGCAGTTGTTTTAATAGATCTAAGATGGGTCTGAAGAAAATTCTTGTCTTCTCTGCGATACTTATGGCTGCTGTATCCTACTGGTTGTATGCTCCTCTGCCTCCAGGCTACTCAGCAGCATCCAGAAGGCAATTTCAAGTTATGGTGGCAATGGTTAAAGTAATGAACTGCGTGGTAGGTGAAACAATTGTTTTGTGCATTTGGAGATTTTGTGAATAGAGTTTATAGTCTCATAGTCAACGGAATAACATATATGGTGCATCGACTTCAACAGAATCAATTTCACGTCATATTTTTTCCGGATTCATTCTTCAATATTTTCATACTAAGTTGAACAGATCTTCCAATTGAAGGTTTGGCTAAACAGCTGTCGTGCAAAAGTATAAAAATGCATCATCTTTCATAGGATTTTTATAAAGTTTGTTTAGAGACGACGAATGGTATGGTGTAAGCGTATACACGCACCTAAGCCGTAGAATTTTGAATTAACAGTTTGTTGCTTTTAGGCTTGTGCTGGATCGTACCTTGGATTCGGTACGCAGGCGAAAATAGTAAGAGACATTGGTCAATTCATGCGGCAATACATGCAGAAGGATGATCGACTCGTCGTACCAGGAGTTGAAGTAAGCTTTTGGATAATCGTTAGAAACGATGTTGCATCAATTACTTTTATGCTAATAATTCGAATGCATTATGCACGTTTTTAAACGCTTTTTAAAATCACGATCATCGCGTGAAGCTCAGAATTCACTGGGCAGATATAAAAAAACTCGGAGAAACCATAGATACGTAGTTTCAGTTGCATTAACTATCAAAAATGTTACTGCAGATTCCCTAATGAAGTTTTACTTGAAAACCATTATGGGTAGGAATATCAAAACTTTCACCCCTTAATTAGACATATATGCATACATAACGCATGCGCCTGAGCTTTGAGTGACATAAGTTTTGCGACATAAATTTATTTATTTGATGGAAAAAAGAGTTCCGAGTTAACCGATTCTTATAGGCACATATGGACCGCTACGCTGCAAAGCTAGGCCCTATTCATTGAAATAAAACAGTTATAGCTTTTAAATAGAAGAAGACAACGACGCCGAGTGAATACTTTTGAACCTTTCGCAAATTAAAAATATTACATTCTAATCTACTTCAGTTTTTAACAAGACAATAACGAAAGCACTCTGCAGTCTGTTTCCAACAGAGCACGCGCAGAATGTAAGTAAACTTAATATATGAAATCGTTTGTATATAGCTATCCTTGTCTTTTTTGATTCCTGAAACTGCTTAGGCCTACTATTTATTAAGTGGTGAAGCGATTTTTATGATCTCATTTTAAGCCATCTCGGAGTTAAGAAATAAGTTAACAAAGTGCTAATAAGAGCTTGATTCAAGGAAAACACATGCATATTGCAGCTAAACCATCACACGTTAATTGCCATGCAGCCACATTTCTGTCATTTGCTATGCAGTCCGGAGCGCCTCCGTGTAGAATTCTTCAAGGGACGCTATATAAATTCCCGAATGAATGAATAAATTTGCAATATTTTATGATTTTTTCTGTTTTCTACAGAGTAGTGATGCCATTTTCGATGGCGTTCCCGTAAGGGTTTACAAACCTTCAGACCACAAGAATGAAACTTTACCCGCGATTGTTTTCTACCATGGCGGTGGCTTTACCTACGGGAGTATTCGTTAGTAGCGACTTTGAACTCAACTTATTCTCATTAAACAGCCATTAGTTTCAACCTCATAAGAAATTCGCTAGTGAAGTCTGCAATATTTTTGTTATTTGCCATCAATAATATCTCAACCAATGAGTTCATTGGCACAATCGATCAGTTTGACAAAACGGCAACTGCATTTAGACAATCTCCAATATTCTTATTGTTTACCCATGTATTTAATGTTAACCAACAATAAGGTTATTACAAAAAGCAGGTGACGCCGCTTAAGTGCATAGCAAACTTGACCATAGACTTATTTGTTTAGTTGAAGAGCTGACTGGAATATCTATTGAACTGTATGATGAGATCCGGGCTAGCCCTAATTATTCCACGAAGGAGCATTTTGCTTCTCCGCGGGGGAACGGCTACAGAAGCATGAAGTTTGGATTACTTCAAGTTATTGTGATCAAACATTTCTTTTAAATGCAAAGATCCTACATGCAGAGTTCTTCATCTTGAGAATATGCATAATGAGTGAAATAATTATATTTTCTCACTTTATCTTCGTTCTATTATATGGTTTCAAGTATATTTACAGCTATAATTACTTCATTTGTTAATAATAAGGAAATTTCATATTCCGTTCTGGACATCTGGTTTTTCGATGGGAAGGGTCAGAGCTCTGTGACATCATCTTTGAAGGAGTAATGATTTTTGTGGCGACTTGTAACGAGAGGATATGGGGTAAAAAAACGTCCAAAATTGCGGACGTAATTTATAGACGGCCCCTAAGAAAGACCAAACGGCAGCGGCATTCGTTTACTGTATACGGGAAAACTCTCTAGACGACAAGAATGTTCCACACTGCATGTACATATGAAATTAAGCAGCGTTGATGAATGTACGAAGAACAAGGCATAACAAACCAGTAGACGGCTACAACCAAATCATGAATTTGTGTGACCTGTAAAAACCAGAGATGTCTTCCATTGAAATATCATAACTGAAAGGAAACCGAAAATCGTCTGTGCACATTGCACATAGCGAGTCATGCACTTATCTGTTATGCACTTCAGTGGCGTCGAATGTATATTGTAAACAGTTGCCATTGTTTCGACTTTTAAAACAAAACTGTTAATATAAACATCTAAGTCAGAAGGTTGATATCATTTCAATAAATACCAGAGCAGTAAAAAAATGGCAAGAATCGAGAAAAGTTGGTTATTTCAGGATCATCATGTAGGCCTACCTTAAATTTTCATTAAACTTAGCCTACATGTATGTTTTTATTACGCTGAGGTTCTTTTCAAAAGTAAAAAAAGTCCAATGCAGTAAAGAAACCAATTTAATGTTGATCAAATGCATACTGGTTTGGTTAAAGTAAATCATAAATTAATTGCGCACTTATGATATGAATTAAAGTGTCTGCAATTCTAGAATAGGCCTACAATACAGAAATCATGCGTTACATTTCAAATTTTATTCACTGTTTAGAAAGTGTTGAAGTACTAGTGAAGCGTTTGTGCAAGGAAACGAAGATTGCTGTCCTGTCGGTCGAGTAAGAAATCGTTCTTATTTCATGGTTCTTAAATTATTTAACAAGTTCAATAGTTAACTGAAACTAGAATACAAATGAAGCCTTATTATCCCAATCAATGCAAGATCCTCATTAAGCCTAATCGGCAAGCACGCAACATATTTCGATAGAAAAATAATGTTCGGCCCATATTGGAGAGCCTCTGAGTTGGCCTATATTTGTCTTGAAGAGGCACTATATTCATAGATAGATAGGTACTCATTATGTACTTTACATTTAGAATGTATGACCTTATAACGTAGAAGTATGCTATAAACTTAAAAGTGCATTCCAATGCTATAGCTTATGCCGGGAGTGCGTCGAATAGACTGAACGTTTTTAGTGTCATGTGAAATTTTTCATTCTTACAAGAAGCTATAAAATGTCCAAATTCATACTGTCAGGATTAAATGTTCGAGTATTTCTAGTCTATTAATTATAAGACAGCAATTAGAACGAGTTAGCTGAGAATATGTTCAATAGAGTATTTGCTGTAGGCCTAGTAGCAATTCTGCTACTAAAACTTGAGGAAAAAAGCGAAGATCTTCGAAACGATTTCTTGCGACCACTCGCACTTCGCGTACGCGTAGTAGACTTTTGATAATAGAACAAAAAAGAGAAGTTATAACTGCATGGCTAATTCACTAATCTGTTTCAGATATCGGTTGGCTCCAGAGTTTCCCTTTCCAGCCGCCAAATCCCAATTACGGATCAAAACAAGATTCTCAGAAGTTATCGGAGTACAGTTGTGATAATAGAACCTAAAAACAGATGTAACATGCCGTTACATCTAACTAACTAATCTCTTTCAGATATCGACTGGCTCCGGAGTTTCCCTTTCCAGCCGCCATAGACGACTGTGCCACTGCCACAAAGTACTTTCTGAAGAATGCCGCCGATTTCAATGTCGATCCAACCCGAATTGCCGTAGCTGGTAGGATATATTTTGTGCACTTATATAACATTTCTCTAATGGTCTGTATGCTTGTTCGTCTCCGTCTCGTCTTTCAAAACAGTTTCAGTGAATTTCGAGATAATTAGAAGCCTGACAGTGTACTATTTTCGATTTAAATTGGCACTTCGTACAAAACTTGCATCTTTCTTTTATCTCATTGGAATCTAAGGCCAAGTAAAAGACAAAAGTATTCTCTCACAAGTCTCGATTTATGTTCCAATTCACAGAGTGTGTGTGTGGGAGTGTGTGCATGTGTGCTCATACATGGAATCTCTGTCTGTACGCCTAACTACATATAGGGCCTACATATCCCACTTTCTCGCATTACAGACAAATGCGTTTCGACCTTTTCTAAACTGTTGATGAATTAATATGATATTGCTGCAATCGGACTTCTTATTTCAGGTGACAGCGCTGGTGGGAATTTGGCTGCAGCCGTATCCTTGAAACTCCGCGATGAGAAATTTCCTATTCGCATCAAACTTCAGGTTCTCATCTATCCGGTCATTCAGGGTCTGGACTTTGATTTGCCTTCTATGCTACAGAATAGAGATGGTCCTTTTCTGACCAGGTACATGATGACCTTCGTCACGGCCTTGTATATTGATGGAAATGAGGATCATATGAACGCTTACTATCACAATCAACACGTAACCAAAAGCTTCCGGCAGACGATCGCAAAAACCTACATGAATCTGGAAAAGCTTCCCAAAGAGTTTCTCGCCGGGTATGTGCAACCAGAGTTTCCAGAAGGAGACGAAAAGCTGTGGAATGAGATCAAAGGAAAGATGCTGAATGCGTATTACTCGCCTCTTGCTGCCGATAACGTGGAGAACCTTCCAGATGCCTATGTGTTTACAGCCAACTACGACCCTCTTCGAGACGAGGGTTGGCTCTACGCCATTAAACTGAAAGAGGCGAAAAACAAAGTCACAATTTACAACGCAGAAAACGGGTTTCATGGAATTTTTAGTTTCATCGGTCTGTATCCTGAAGCTGAACCAATGTTCGCGGAAATTACTAAGTTTATTGTGGGCAATCTTTAAACTCATCAATAAAATAATATAAATTAAAAGTCAAATCTGCAATCTGCTGCATGCAGAAGTCTAAACTGCGATGCACTTGTATACGATGTATACATGTCAGTATTAATGTCATTTTCAGCACTGATTGAGAATTGGCCTAGTTAATGACGATATTGTATTGAATCGAATCAATTTTTAGAATCAACGCAGTGATGCTACTTTAGTTTTCATTAGAAAAATCAAGGGTTACTTAACAGTTAGGCCTAGTGTCTGTGAAAGTCAAAAGATACATGTCTACAGGGGTCATTGTAGTTGCCTACAGACAGAAGGAATTTCATGAGATTTTACCAAAACGAATCTGCTTTTTGCAGCACTCTCAACTCAGCAATTCTCAAGTGGTTGTTTATGCGTCCTCACTTTGAACGTCCACCGGTCAAGCGTTCGCATCATTCAGCGCCAATACTTAGCTAACCTACCTAGCCTACACGACTTTTGTTTGGCGCAAAGAAATGTCGGTGATTTACATTACGTCACCGCAATTGAGTAATTTTTCCAGAAATTTGAATTGCGGATAATTATAAGTTCAGCGCCCATAAAGCTAAGTCTGCGAACCAATAATACAAACATTAACTTTTCAACCAGAGGCCCTATTTGCGAAGGAAGGTGGTAGGGTTTGGTTGCGTTTGGCCTTCGCATACTTCAAGGTTCAGTAGTTAGATCGGCAAACGGATCAGCCGTGGTTGCTTGCTTTTCGCATTGGAGTGATAAGAACTACGCGGAACTAAAGAGAAATGGAGATAAGTTAAAGATAAAGATTGAGATAAAATTGGCACAGTTCCACGTGGGTTTATTAAGCGTATTTTACACACATTAGTCTATATGTAACCTTAGTTATGAGAAAATGAATAATAGCCTATGTAGGCCAGTAATATTTTTATTCATCGTAGGAAAATAGTTTGTTTGTGCACCAATCCCATTCACACATTTGCTATAGGCAAGATCGTCGAGGATTGACCCCTCTGAATTGGGTCAGTGCACGCCCCGCAAGATTTGGTTTACGGTTCACTGCATATTCGCTCTAGCTTATCATAAGCGTCATGACCACAGCCATCACAACATCCCTTCTGTCCTAAAACTTGTCTTTCATGAGCTATACTTAATTATATAATTTTCTCCCACTTAAGACTCTTGCTTTCCTTCTTGGCCAAGGTCTATGCACCGCATAACCTACAATCGCCATAGTAACATGCAGGAGAGCCGCTGGATCAAGCAAGCCAATCACTCAGTAGTAGGCCTATTTCGCAGGTTATCACACAGCTTAACGTTGCTTCATTGCTAACTTCATTTATAATGCCAGTTCGAGTCGAGGCCATTAAAGTAGAGGTGCAACAGGAAGAGTTTACAACGCAAAGCGTCTGAATTATAATTATAGAAAAATTAGAGTTTCCTTCAGACCATTTATGCTGCTAGATGATTGGTGCAAATCACTGATGACACTGATCAAAGCCCAGCAGCACAAGGGTTTTTACACAACATCTATATTTAATCTCATGTAAGCCTCATTTCTTGCATGAGTTACCTGAGCTTCTGAATTTATTATCCCCAGGAGTTACTGCACATAATTATAATTCTCCCATATACGCACAGGGAGAACCTTCAATTTCAAGGGACGGTTAGTGCAACGTCGTTCTTTTCGTAGGCACGTGCTTCTTTATTATACAGATATATATATAGACTTATATTTCCCTACGGCACAAATTACAGCCTTTGCACGCTAGATATGTATGAGGCTATGTCATGTGCTTTCTAGCGATCGGTCAAGCGCATACAAAAGCACACAGCAGTTCTCAACAAATGGCGTGTAGTGTATGGCCTTGCGACTTAAAAACGAGACAGCGGTGACACGCTCATTTACAGTCGTTAAGTCAAAACAGAATCCAGGAACAGGAATGGTAAAAATTGTTTGTAGGTTAAGAGGTCAGGGCGGTACATGTACACAGATGGATACTGTGTATGGGGCTTTGAACCCAAGAGGCAATAGAGGTTTAAGTAGTAGAGTATGAATCGGGCTAAGATATTTGAGAGAGTTGTTTTCAATTTTAGGGAATGACAAGTGTAGGGACAACTGCGAGATGGGATGAGACATTTGTGAGTTTGTAGGATGAATTGGTTATTTAAAGTTATTCCGGCTTAGTTTGTTCTAGAGAGTCGAAAGAGCTACAGCGATGGAGCGATATGCACATTTTGTTTATGAAGTGAGAAATATTAGATCTGAGAAACGGAAAAGGGTTGAGAGGATTGATCGAAGTGTGTTGTATGTGATTGTGAGATATGGGGATCGCGTTCAATTCACTCCAGGTCAGGGTTCCAAAGGGTCAGGATCGTTGACTGAGGTGCAGTTATGCATTCGTTTAGGGCCTAATCTACGTACGAGGTTACTACATTGGTATTGACAAAGTCAGTGACGTCGCCTCATCTCCAAGGTTGCTTCAGAAAAAAACTTGTTAAACCAATAATGATATTACTCTTCAGTGCTGTATTGAAGCCTATAATCGCTTATAGGATGTGCTTGATTAGTCACAATTTGCTAGATTTTTCACGGTTGATCATCAATTTTATTCTTAATTTGTCAGTTGGCACGAGCTATTACTACTTTTGAAAGGTCGTTTTTGATTCAACGTGGACATATTCATTTGAGTTATTTTAACAGGTCTAAGATGGGTTTGAAGAGAATACTGGTTGTCTCTGCGACACTTACGGCTGCCTTTTCTTACTGGGTGTATTCTCCTCTGCCTCCAGGCTACTCAGCAGCATCCAGGGGACAATTTCAAGTCATGATGGCAATGCTTAAAGTAATGAACTGCGTGGTAGGTAAAACAATTGTGCTTGTTCGTGCATTGAAGATTATGTGCATAATATGCACATAATATTAATTTAGTATATCAAGGAATGACATAATTACCTGGCGAATCGTTTGCTATTTTATGGACTCCGTAGGCAATTGCGCATTTACAGGAATGACAGATTGCCATCACTTTTAGTACTTCCGTACTTAGATAGTGACAGCAACATTTAGCCTAAATGAAAATGAGTGAAACGCTGATCATCGTCGTTGTAGCACAGCGCAGTTAAACAGAGGCAGTGATTGTAGGTCTAAGTTCGCCTAACTGTGACAGCAATAGTAAATAGTAAACAGTAATAAACAGCAATAGTAAGCTGATTGCCGAAACATGTAATAATATATTTTGTGTGATTTCCCTGGCATTCCGCAAATCCTTCCCACTAAAATTCCAGACTCCAGATATTCTTCTATAGACTACCTCCATCCATTACCACTGGAGTGTTCTGCCGTCGACTACCTTAAACCATAACCACTGGACTCTTTTGCAGTTAATCCAACGTCACGAGAGGAACTATTAGGGTTTATAGCGCCATTGAGTTAACTCATAGTTTGGGTCCTGATTTAATCATGCCGAGCATATTATTAGTTCGAGCCTGAAATTGGACACCGTCCCACTGGTAGATGGATTCCGGACATTTCCCCCGGACATTTCCCCCGGACATCTCCCCCGTAGGACAAATCTCCCAGAATTTCCCCCATGTGATCATAAAACGGGTTTGATGTTAAAACAGAACCAGCAACCTTAATTCAACGTGTTGATCATACAGGCTTGTGGTACTACTTAATTAATTGATAGTTAACTGGTTAACAACCAACATCATTACATGATCAAACGTGTCTCACTTTGATGCTTTAGGTAAACATTTAACAAAGATTTTATATTTAGCCTGGCTGTTGCTATATAATCTGTAATGAGTCCGTAAGTAAATTAATTATTAGACGAGAAATCCGAAGATTATGGAGGTGGAAACTGTATCTAGTTTACGTGGAAAGAAAAAGGTTACGATAAGCGGTTATGTTTAACATTGTTATGTTTAAAAAAATGGCAAATAACGTCCTTAGTTAAGAGTGCGAACGTTAGAGAGGGCAGGGACAGATTTAAGTGAATGTAAACGAAGGTGAAATTGAATGAAGATCTTTCGGGCATTAGTTTGATTCCTTTTCTATTAAAAGATATTTTTAATTAAAATAAATGTTCATTCGTTTTCTGTCTAATTTCATGCTTTGATTTCTTTTCGATTAAAAGATAGCTTAAATTAAAATAAATGTTCATTCGTCTTGCTGTTTAAATTTTATTGGACTATTTAAATAGTTCAGCTGGGTCACAGAGGGAGAATTCTAGAGGAAATTGTCTGGAGGGGAGATGTCAGGGGGAGATGTCCAGGTAGGAAATGTCTGGGGAGATGCCCCAGACCTCTGGTAGATATAGTAAATTACTCCATTGCGACAGGCATAGTTCACACGATTAAATAAAGCGCAATCATCCCGATATCTTAGTAGGCAGCAGTCATGACTCATGAACTCAATATCTACATGCATAATTCCACTATTTTCCGAATTTCCTCAAAAAACATGTAGGCCTATCAACATACGGCCTTCATGTATTTGCAATAATGTATCTTAATTGAATATTCTATACATGTAATGTGCCAGTAATATCATAGCTTTTGATCGGAGCACTACCGCGCTGGTTCTTCTGAATATGCAAGATAAAATAAACGGTCCTACGCAATAGACAACGAAGAAGTTTATTTTGGGATATTTACTTTGTATTCGTCCAATTGTTTTTGAGTCTTCGTAGCGTCCTCTTTGAATACGCTTATTTTTCCCGTCTTCCTGCCCAAGATCAGATGTTGGAGACTTAGTCACATGTATAAAAATTTGATGTGGAGGATATTCTAAAAGTCGCTGACTTCTATATACGCTGTATATATGAAACAGATCAATCTCAAGAACCGCCTTGAACCTCGAGCAAGGCTGTAGTTTCTCGAAGCGTACGTTTCCTACTTTTGACCAGTTTCTGCATTTGACATACTTGAAACCTTGTCTTTCTTTCTCACTCGGCAATCTAATTTAAAATCTATTGCGCGCTCATTCTATCGGAAGCCATGTTCGCAAGACTTGCGCGTTATTATTCTCTTGGCAGAAATCGAATCTTCGACTTCTCAGCAGTCTAGCACGTTAAGCATTAATCAAACTTTAGGAGCGATAAAAGACTCCACTACATTTTCAGTCTGGGCTTTTTGATTTCGAGGGTAGGACTACTTCAATAGAATCAATTTAACGCAAAGTTTACTTCGGATTCATTCTTCAATATTTTCAGACCAAGGAGAACTAATCTTCCAGCTGAAGGTTTGGCTCAACCTCTGTCATGCAACAGTAGGCCCCTATAACTATGCATCCTTCACGGGATTCTTCTGTAGACTCTTTAGAGACCACGAATTGTAAGCCTACACGCAACTAAGCCGCAAGAATTTTATATTAGCAGCTTGTTGCTTTTAGGCCCGTGTTGGATCGTACCTTGGATTCGGTACGAAGGCGAAAATATTAAGAGACGGTGGTCAATTCATGTTGAAGTACGCGCCGAAGGATGATCGATTCGTTGTGCCAGAAGTTGAAGTAAGCCTTTGGATAACCATTAAAAATGATGTTGCAATAATTATTTATTATCATATGTCGAATGCATTAATTGTGCACGTACTTTTTCGACGCTTTTAAAATCACGATTACCGTATCACGTAGGCCTACAGCTCAGAATTCACATCCAGCTAGAACTAAACTCTGAAAACCTTTAGCCTAACACGTTGCTTCAGTTGCATTAACTATAATAAATGCATTTTTTATTTGCTGTAATTTCCCTTTTGGATTCCTTATTTGGACACCATTATGGGTCGGAATATCAAAACTTTAACTTCTTAATTAGATATCGCGCATGCACAATTGAATCAATGAATCAACGAAACTTGATCTAGCACCTCTTCAATATATTTACTCAGGGCTATCTACTCTCTGCGCTAGCCTACATGATGTTAAATGTCATTTCAACGATTGTTAAAATAATTAGCAAAATAATGCATAGTAAGCTTAAAGAGTCACTAATGGTTGGTCCACGCACAAGTGTGGAACCAACGAACAGAATCCCGCCTACAGCTGACAGATGGCATGGATGTTCAAAGTCTCTGGGCCGAGCTGCGCCATAAGGGTAGAGCGATGACTGCCAACAGAGATTCGCAGACACGCGTACGATTTCGAAGAGTAGTCCTTCACTGGTGAAAGATGACGCGCGCCCAGATATACGTCGAGGCACAAGGAGGACGTAGTGTGTTGGTCGGTAGATTGAATAGCCACCCATGACTATCGGTAGAGGTCACTCCAATGGCCTGATCAGCCGGCCTCCACGGAGACGAAACTACTCGACTACAGCGTGACTGATACTCGACCGCATGCTGTTACATGGCCTAGGCAGCTTGCAAACAAATTACCTCTTATACGCACAAAATCCTTGACAAGGCCTACGAATATGTCCTGTATGCAAACCGCGCACAAAAAGCAACATGTTCGAAGTTACTGAGCAAATTTTGCAAATAGATTAAACCATTCGTCAATCGACCGTCATGGCTGAAAACGTGCGCAATTGCTCCATGTGCATTTGGTGACACAAAAGTTTGTACGGCATAAATTATTTTTTGAAAAAAATTGTTCGGTAGGCCTACATAGAATGTTTTGGATAGCCTAATCAGCACGTTCTAATTGATTATTTCTACAAAATATGAGGAACGCCTGTGTACACCAAAAAGTCAGTTAATTATTTGACCTATCAAGACGAGAACAGTGCCGATTTCTTC
Organism: Bimastos eiseni; assembly: GCA_959347315.1. Taxonomy (NCBI): domain Eukaryota; kingdom Metazoa; phylum Annelida; class Clitellata; order Crassiclitellata; family Lumbricidae; genus Bimastos; species Bimastos eiseni. The sequence continues at coordinate 23,322,216 of OY365809.1, read as the reverse complement.
TATTTTGTTAAACAAGAAACAACAAGTCAGTCAATTATCTAACAGTTAAACATACTATTTGTGTTTATCTTTCTGGTAAGAGCTATGAAATGTGATCACAGACAACAATTACGTATTGAAAAACGATCAACTTTTAAGCAGGTGCTGACCTTTGCAATTCTCAGTCTGATTATAGTTAACCGATGACTGAGTGTTATATTGACGGCTATGTTGCAGAGCTTCCACTGAAATCAAACAACTGCAGCTTAATAAGAGAAAAAATAAAAGACGATCACAACGTCAAGTGAATACTTAAGCCTTTCGCAAATTTAAACAATCTTAATCTAATCTTTAAAGAGACGGTTACGCAAGCACTTCACAGTCTGTTACTTTCCAGCAAAACAAGTGCAAAATGTCGGCTAAGCAGGCCTAAACTTAATTATAAAATCGTATGCATAGGGCCTATAGCTAATTTTCATAGAACCACGTCTCTGTCATTTGCTGTGCCATCCGGAGCGCCTCCGCGTAGTTTTCTTATAGGAGCGCTATATGTATAGATTCCGAATGAATGAATGAATTTTATGATTTTTTTCTGTATTTACAGAGTAGTGATACGATTTTCGATGGAGTTCCCGTAAGAGTTTACAAACCTTCAGATGTCAAGAATGAAACTTTACCCGCGATTGTTTACTACCATGGCGGTGGCTTTACCATAGGGAGCATAAGTTAGTAATGACTTTGAACTTATTCTTATTGAACAACCATTAGTTTCTACCGTATAAGAACTTTAATAGTGAAGTTTGCTGCATTATTTGCCAATATATCTTAACCAATGAGCTAATCGAGTCAATCGATCAGTTTGACAAAGCGGCAATTGCATTTGGACAGATGTATCTCCCATTAAGTCGGTCTTGCTAATCAATCGTAAAGGACCGTTTACTGTTTACCAATCTATTTAATTTTAACCGAAGCTGAATATAGAAAACAGTCGACGCCACTAAAGGACATGACAAACTCTAACCTAAGGCTTTTTTATATACACCTGGCTGACCAAAATGCGACTGATAGCCGGCCTAGTCACAATTGCGCGTAAATCCAGAATTACGGCTGTAATTCGGATAACCACAACAAATTTTGCCTATAAGTGGCAGAACAGTCTAAACCATAATTTGCAGTACACAGATCAACTGTCAAGAAGAATACGCTAGTAGGTTTATGCTGTGTAAAATTGAATATGATGCCTTACTACTAATATTTAATATGATGAACCTTACATGCCAACGCCATAGTGATTCAGTAACCGCAGCGGCATTCGTCTGCTGTACACGGGAAAACTGTCTAGGCGGCAAGAATGTTCCATGTTGCTTATGCAATTGCATGTATGCGGCGTTGATATACCGAGAATAAGACATAACGGACTCGTAGTCGGCTACAACCAAATCATGACGTATGCGGCATGTACATACCCGGAGTTGTCTTCCATTGAATTAAAAAATTATCATATAGGGCTATTATTAAAACGAAACCGACGAGCTTCTATACACTTAGCGAATTATGCACTCAACTGTTATGCATTTCAATGGAGTCGGGTGTACACTGCAAACAATTACCATTGTTTGGATATAAAGTAACTGTTAATAATTATAAACATATAAGTCAGAAAATATATATCATGTCAAGAACGACTAAAGTAGTAAAAAAATAGCAAGAACCAAGAAAAGTGGGTTATTTCAGGATGTTTATATACCTTTGTATAATTTTCATTGCATGTAGCCTACATGTACGACTTTATAGCATTGAGGTTCTTTTTATATAAATAAATTATTCCATTGCTATAGCTTTCAACCTGCAGTAAAGAAAGCTACTAAATGTTCAAATACTATACTCTCGGGTTAAGAAGATTTATCAATTGCGCAACACTTAAATAAAATGAATTAAAATGTCTGCGGATTCATGAATATGCCTACAGAAATCATACGTTAAATTTAATTTGTTTGTGATTGTTTAGAAAGTGTTGAAACACTAGTGAAGCGTTTGTGCAAGGAAACGAAGACTGCTATTGTGTCGGTCGAGTAAGGAATCGTTCTTACATCATCGTTAAGAAAACCAGCAAATTCCAATTACGGATCAAGCATCGGCAAACATGAAACATATTTTGATAGAACAAATCATTGTTCCAATATCCTCATCATTTACCTCAAATTCTGTGTGGATGCAGGTGCACGCACGCGTAATACCTTTTAGCGGTAATGTACATTATGAACTTAAAAGTGCACTCCAATGCAACAGCTTAAGTCTGGAATACGTTGAATAAACCGTATACGCCCATGTTTTAGTTTCGTGCGAAATTAAATGTTGTCATTCTTAGAAGAAGCCACAAGATGTCCAAACTCGCTCTGTTAGGAATAACTTATACATGTAAGCGTTCCATTAAATATAAGACGTCTATAACAATGAGTTAGTAAATATTATGCTCCATAACTACTAACTCGTTGTTATAAATGTATTATATTTAATGGAGTACTTACATGTATGAGTAGCCTAATAGTGAATAGTACTTTATCGCAAACTGCGCTGTAGTAGGAATTCAGCTATTTAAACTTAATGAAAGATGCGAAGATCTTCGTAAAGATTTCTTGCGACTACTAGGACTACTTGTTCCCAAACGCGCAGTAGGCCCTACACATGTGATAACAGAAGTGTAACTGCATAACTAATTGATTAATCTGTTTTAGATATCGATTGGCTCCAGAGTTTCCCTTTCCAGCCGCCATAGATGACTGTGCCATTGCAACAAAGTACTTTCTGAAGAATGCCGCCGATTTCAATGTCGATCCAACTCGAATTGCCGTCGCTGGTAAGTTATATTTATTTTGTGTCATTTTTCATTTTCACTTACACTATATAACTGGGGATTTGGGGAAGCAGGAAGAGAGCGGCCGCGGCCGCGACGTTCACCGTCCCTTCTACTGGGTGTCCCAGGTGTTCCCAAAGCGAACGGCGAAGGTTTCGAGTAAATAGCTGTACAAGTGTGCAAATGCATAAACGGAGAGACAAACTGTATACCTGCTCCCTGTGCGATATCTCCCAAACGGTCCATTCATTTATGACGGTGTAAAAAAAGAAGAGCTGTGGCAGACATATATCACATGCACATGTCCGCAAATGTGCAGCAGGTGTTTCGTGGACACGCTGCTGGCGACTGAGAAGGAAACTTCCTTGGGGGTCCTGAGACAGGTTTTTGACTATGAAGACCAGTGGGCGGCTGATATGGCCTCCATGTGGGTGTGCTAGCAGGGATGCAGAGCTTTGGGTTGTTTGCGCACGATTATTATTCTGATATGCATACAGTTCTTGCTTCAATTCACCTTTTTTTCAAAGCTATTTTCTTCAATTTCTCCAAACGTCTGGATGTTCATGTACTACAGCTGGAGGAAACATACATGCACTATCATAATATTATCACCATGTTTTTAAGTTTGAACAAGAAAGAGCTCTCGAGACATGCCAGTAAAATGGCGCCATACCAATTGTGGCATTACGTACTTCCCTTAAACCCCATACGGTATGTGACACATGCTGGGGCCTGAATAGTCTTCTTATGTTATTGATTCCACCGTTTAACAAGATCAGATGTGTAAAGATATCCGGGTGAATTAAACCTCGAATTACATCTCCTTTATAGATGCCTGTGTTAAACGTGCGGTTAAAGTTGTTCCTTGGTCACCTTGTGTAATTTTAGTAATTGTACATTTTACAAACATTGATATTCTAACGATGTCTCACACACACAGCATGCGTCGCCAATCATTTCAATAATTATATTGGCTGTGCCAACGTGTATACGCGAATCTACAATACATAAGCAATATTTGTATACGTCCAGCCATCGGAACAGGTTCCTTTGAGCGCATTAATTCATTTCCAGGGTCCGGTAAGGTACGTGTATATCATTCCAAGGAATAGGGGTTATAGGGGTAATTAAGGAATAGGGGTCATAGGGGTTATTGGCGCACGATATATATAGTGTGTGATTTTCGCTCTTAATTGGCAGTTCATACAAGACTTATATTTTTCTTTTATCTCATTGTTATCTGAGGCCAAGCAAAAGACAACAGTATTCTCTCACAATACTAACTTTCGCGAATTGGCCGCCAAAGACCGATTCATGTGCAAATTCATTAATCAGTCCCCTCCGTTCTTTATGAGCAGCCAATTAGTAGACCCTATACTGGATTTCTTACAGGGCCTGCAGTAATCGATTTTCTAATGTCACAATAAATTACTCATGCAAAATTCAGTGTTTCCATTGTGTTTTCCAACCTCCCTTACCTATTAAACTAATTATCTCAATTAAGACCCTTCTGTTGTTGAATATTTGAAAACATTGAATACGACCAATTGATCACTGAAGTTGTTGCCTATAAATTGTAATCTATATTTTTACCTTTTTCACTTTCTGCTTCCTTGTCCCTAAATACATTTATCAAATTTTAAACTTTCAGTTTCTACTTCCTCAATTACTTCTGTCTCTTGGCTCATTACCTCAATTAGATCTATTTCTATATTTTTTTCGAGTGTTCTTGATTGAATCAGAACTTGACGCATCAAAGATTTAGAATCTGAGGCAATGATTTCAACTCAAAATCGATATCGCTGGATCGAGTAGGTGAGCGATGCGCGATTGACCAAAGCAACTTTGTACGAAGGCCTACAACGTATTTTTTTGGTATCGTATTCATCGACTAGGGGAGCGATTGACCGATTCACCAAACCCTTGCCATGCGAGCGACGAATGAGAGCAGTCGATCGATCACCTCAAATCGAAAGCTCTGTCTCACGCTCTTCCATTTAATCTCTAACCAATTCAATAACCAACTCTTCTAACACTGCTTTTTGCTCAAGGGTCAGCAACTCTTCCTTAGACTTACGTATCTTACTACTTTGTCTCACTCTCTCAGTGGACACAAACACATGATTTTCAATAGTTTTAGCAACAACTATTCCCAAAGTAAAGTGTACATACACTATGGATGTGTCGTAAATATAATACGTAGGCCTAATGAGAATACTTATCTTCACCACATTTATGTCTTCTTCTTTTCTGTCTTGTCCCAAAACATCAACATTCAACAGGAACGGTCGATCTTGACCTTGGTCGCTGTTCCTTCACCTCTGGTGCTTGACCATCTAAAACACAAACTGAGTACGACTAATTTTTAACAGATACAGTAATCAATATATTGAAAGTAACAACCACTCGTATACATTGCAATTGTTCTACTAAACTAGTATAAATAATAATAGGGTCCTATCATTGTGGAGTCCATTCTCTCACGATGTTCCAACATAGATTACACATTTTTGGTCGTCTTTGCACTTTATATTTGTCTTGATTACGGTCCATACACCCTTCTGACCACGTTATTTCTTATTCTCCATTTGGCATGTTTTTCGCTCATAGGGCTTACATGGTAGGCATGAGTGAAAAACAGGTAAATACGCATTGTATTGTGTTGTATTTACACTATTATTTCAATAGCGCCTCTTACATTACAACCAATTAAAAGAATATATATGTGTATTGTGTATGCGCAAATGCGTATTAATTTTCTATGTCCACGCAGACGTAGTGAAAGGTTTATATAAATTTACGGAGTGTAGGCCTATACACGTACATGTCGGGGCTATTATATGCACTTATATATATATACAATATATATGCGTGGAATCTCTTGTTGTCACTAAATGTATATCCCACCTTATCAAAACTGTTGATTAATTAAATTTGACCAAACCAATGGTAGGCTTCACGAAAGTGCGATGACTGCAATCAGACTTCTTATTTCAGGTGACAGCTCTGGCGGGAATCTGGCAGCCACTGTATCTCTGAAACTGCGCGATGAGAAGTTTCCCATTCGCATAAAGCTTCAGGTCCTCATCTATCCGAGCGTTCAGGGTCTGGACTTTAATCTGCCTTCAATGCTACAGAACAACGATGGTCCCCTTCTGACCAGATCCATGAGGTCGTTCTATATGGGTATGAACATCGATGGTAACGAGGATCACATAGACGCTTACTATCACAATCGACACGTGACCAAAAGCTTCCGGCAGACGATCGCAAAAACCTACATGAACCTGGAAAAGCTTCCTGAGAAGTTTCTCGCCGGGTATGTTCAGCCAGATATCCCAGACGGAGACGAAAAGCTGTGGAATGAGATCAAAGGAAAACTGTTGCATCCATATTACTCGCCCCTAACCGTTGATAACGTGGAAAACCTTCCGGATGCCTTTATTTTTACGGCCAACTACGACCCTCTTCGAGACGAGGGTTGGCTCTACGCCATTAAACTAAGAGAGGCGAAAAACAAAGTCACAATTTACAACGCAGAAATAGGATTTCACGGGATTATCAGCTTCATCGGTCTATATCCTGAAGCTGAACCAATGTTCGAGGAAATTACTAAGTTTATTGTTAACAATCTTTAAACTCAGTAATAAAATAATATAAATTAAATAGTAATATCTGCAATCTGCTGCATGCAGAAGTCTAAACCGCGATGCATTTGTTTACGATACCTGACAGTATGTGTGTCATTTTCTGGTTTGTCTGAGAATAGCCTAGCTAATGATGAAATTGTATTGAATCGAAACAATTTGTAGAATTAAACCAGTGATACTAATTTAGTTTTCATTCGGAAAATCATAGGTTATTGTTCTATTAACAGATGCATGTCTATAAAGAATATTGTATTTGCCGACAGGCAGAAAGAATTTCATGAGCTTTGTATCAAAATGTATCAAATGCATTTTGCAATACATACATTGTAAGTCTCAAGTGGTTGTTTATGCGTCCTAGCTTTGAACGTCCACCAATCAAGCACTCGCATCCGTCAGCACTGATATCTGGGTTCACCTACCTTGCCTACATGACGACTCTTGCTTGTTGCTAAGAAATTTCGATAATTTACCTTGCGTCTCCTCAATTGAGTAATTTTTCCCGGATATTTAATTGCGGATAATTAGGCCTATGTTCAGCGCCCAAAAAACTAAGTCTGCGAACCAATAATTCAGACTTTAACTTTTCTACCAGATACCAAAATTTGGCCAGGAGGTGGTAAGGTTTGGTTTGATTCGGACTTCGCATACTTCAAAGTTCGGCAATTAGATCGGCAGAGGGATACAACCGTGGTTGGTTGCTTGCTTGCTGTTCTCATTGGAGTGATAAAAACTATGAGGAACTAAAAGGAAATGGATATAAGGCTATAAAGGTGTTTGGATCGTCACAGTTCCACGTACTTTAAGAACTTCTAAATTCTTGCTTAAACCAAGAAAAATGATAGGCCTACTGCTATGGAAAAAACAATCCACCTATTATAAATTATTATACTGAAGTTTCATTAAATTTATTGTCAAAGATTTAAAATTCTAAATTTTCAAGTTGACTGCTCAAAATTTGTCACGGCTTTTTATTTTCGTCACTGTAGGCCTATTGAGACTGTGGGCCTTATGGCATACATGTAGGGCTACATTGTATGTCATACCGATGGTATTAGCCTGATCGAGCGAACATATTTTATGCAGTTGAATTTTGTATTAAGCTTAGTTTAAACATATGAGCCTAAAAGTAACCTTATAGTTATGAGGAAATAAATAATATGTAGGCCCTATAGTTTTTTTGTAATTCTGCGTCGGCAAATAAAATTATAAATTGTGCACTAATACAATTCAGACGTTTGTTTAATCAGCTATATCGCAGATTATCACGCAGCCACACAGGGCTCAACGTTGCTTCATTGCAAACTTAATTAAGTACTTCTACAATGTCAGTTCGAGTCGAAGTCACTAAAGCTTAGAGGTGCAGCAGGAAGAGATTACAACACAAAGAGTATACATTATAATTATATAAAAATAAGAGTTTCCTTCACACCATTTGCCGCTAGATGGCGTGGTGTAAATCACTGATGACACCCGATCAAAGTCCAGTAGAGCATGGGTTTTTACACAACACCTATATTTAACCTCATCACTCGTGTAAACCGGATTTCTTGCACGGGTTACTTGAGATCGTAAATTTATTACCACCAAAAATCAATTGGATAGAGTTTATACCCCCCCCATGCATGTACCGAGAAAGCCTTCGATTTCAATGAACGGTTAGTGCAATGTCGTTCTATTAGTATGCACGAGCTTATTTATTGTTCAGATAGGGCCTTCATGTATAGGCCTACAGACCTGTATTACGGCATTGGTTAATGCCTATACTCGCTGTATACATGAGACTAGATTCTGTTTGGGCACATTATGTGTCTTCTGTCGATCGGTCAAGGTGCATACAAAAGCACACAGGGCGTCAGCTACAGATGGACAAGCCAGATAAACGCACACATAATAGGCCGATGGTCTTGCGACCTACAAATAGCGAGATAGCAGTAAATTAACTAGCTTATTTACAGACGCACAGTCAAAACATGATCCAGGGACATAACTGGTCAAAGCGGTTCCAAGTCAAGATTCAAATGTGTATGGGGCTCTGGACTGAAGCGATGAGAGAGGCAATTGTAGAGGCTGAATCGCGATAAGATTTTAGAATAAGCCGTGTTTTCAGTTTTAAGGGAAAGACAAGCGCTGATACAGCCGCTGGATGGGATGAGACATTATTTTGTGAGTGTATATGATGAATTGGATATTTAGCGTAGTTCTGGTGTAGTTTGTTCTAGTGAGGCGAAAGAACTATATGCAGACTGCATTGTACGGTTCCGCCACATAAGGTTCCACCCTTTCACAGCATTCTTTGTGCGTGACTATTCGCTCGTCACTCGTGAGTGGACATTCCAAATGGTTAAGACTAACACTGGAAGCGTTCTGCGATTGCGCATCAGACGACCGATGTAATTATATTCAAAGTAATCTGCAATGGCAAATATAATATTTATCTTCATTCATCGATTCCTGCAGCAATTCGAATACATTGAAAACGCTACTGATTGGTACAAAGGCCACCGCAAGAATCATTCGTATTGCTAGTGAAAAGTACGCAACTACGCATCATTGAATTGTCGAGATTTTATATAATTCAAGAGCCGATTTAGGTAACCATACAAAAAAAGTGACTTATTGAGCGGGAGAAGCTACTTGGAGATAACGAGAGGTGATCGTAATCGTAATCTCAACATTTCTACAGCGCCCACAAAAGAGACGTCGCGAGAACCAGCTTATTCGCAGGCGCATGTAGGCCTATTACTGATTGTCTTCAACAAGTATGCTATTGTTAACTGTGAATGTCATGGTAAGTGAGTTGAATTAATTAGGGCAAAGAATGAACAAAAGGAACCTAATAGCATAGCCTTACGGAAAGCCGCAAGTGAGAGATGGTACTGAATCCCGAGCAGAGTATTTGAAACAGAGTACTTGAAGCAGAGTCTTTGAAGCAGGATAGTATCGTTCACTGCTTAAATGTCAAGGAGGCAGAGTGCAAGCACCTGCTAATCAGCAACTGATGACAGATGGCGTAAACAAGTGTATTGTCGAAGACTAGAGGCTTCAGTTGTGTGGTGCTTGCTATAACCGGACTTGTGGAGGTTTAAGAGTGAGTTCTATTCAACACACTAGGATTTTTGATAAATTTGATAAATGAATTTGCTGCACTGTCTCAGTTTCCGGGTGCTTATTTTATCCGGATGGGATGCAAGTCAACCGTTGAGTCCTCGTTTTTAATTCTGGATTAGACCAGACTCAGATCATCATAGGTTGGCTGAGGTGCAGTTATGCAGTCATTTAACTTAAGTGATTACTACATTAGTATTGAAAAGTCAATGACGTCGCTGCAGCTGTAAAATGAAATAACCAAACTGGTCAAAACAATAATGGTTTCTCTCTTCAGTGTTTTGTCGAAGCCGAAAATAACTTGTTGAATGAGCGTGATTAGTCACAATTAGCCAGATTTTTTCATGATAAATTTTATTCTTTTAATTTATGAATTTGAACGAGCTAGGCTATTAATACTTCTATGAGGTCGTTTTTATTAAATGCGGACATATTAATCGCAGTTGTTTTAATAGATCTAAGATGGGTTTGAAGATAATTCTTGTCGTCTCTGCGATACTTATGGCTGCTGTATCCTACTGGTTGTATGCTCCTCTGCCTCCAGGCTACTCAGCAGCATCCAGAAGGAAATTTCAAGCTATGGTGGCAATGGTTAAAGTAGTGAGCGGCGTGGTAGGTAAAACAATAATTTATTGTATTTCTTCTTGCGTTTTCAGATTATGTGAACGGATTTACCTTTATGGCGCATCGTTGGCTATGTATGGACTCCGTAGGCAATTGCGCATTATTTTATATTAACAATAAATTGCTAGCACCTTTGCCACTTCCGTACTCAGGTTTTGGCAGTAACAAGTCTGATTCAAAAAGGATCGACGCTAATCATATTCATTGTAACACAGAGTCGCTAAACAGAATCATTGATAGTAACTAATATTACACTGATAGCCGAAAAGTTTAATAATTGATGTTATTTCCCTCTAATATCCAGACTCCAAATGTTCTTCCATAAACTGCATGTACCTCCATCGGATTTTCAGTCTGGGGATTTGCTTTCGACGGCTCTTGAATGGAATAAATATCACTCAATATTTATTTCGGCTTCATTCTTCAGACCATATTTTCAGATTAAGGTGAACAAATCTTCCAACTGAAGGTTTGGCTCAACCGCTGTAACGCAACAGTATAAGCTTAACAATACATCTTTCATAGGATTCTTCTAAAGTCTGTTTAGAGACGACGAATGTTTGGCGTATACACGCAGCTAAACCGCAGAACTTTGAAATAACAGTTTGTTGCTTTTAGGCTCGTGTTGCATCGTACCTTGGATTCGGTACGCAGGCAAAAATAGTAAGAGACATTGGTAAATTCATGCAGCAATACATGCCGAATGATGATCGATTCGTTGTGCCTGGAGTTGAAGTAAGATTTTGGATAATCATCATAAACGATGTTGCATTAATTACTCTCACGCCAACAAGTCGAATGCACGTTTGTCGACGCTATTTAAAATCAAGATTACCGCGTAAAGCTCAGAATTCACTTCCAGATATACATGTAACAAAACTGTGGCAACCATTCATTAGCCTAATCCGTTATCTCAGTTGCATTAACCATAATGAATGTATACTTTATTTGTTGTAATTTTCATTGTGGATAGCCTGCTTAGCCACAATCACCTGCTTTCTGTGACACAATTTTATACGACATAAATTAATTTATTTATTAAAAATCGTTCGGTAAATAGAATGTTTTGGATAGTTTAATCACTCTAGTAAGTTATTGATTAAAATACGTTAGTGATGAACGCCTATGTACACCTATAAATCACTTAATTGTTTGGCCTATTCTATCAGGACGAAAAGAATGCCGATGTTCTGCTCGCATTCCTTTTATTTATTTCCTTTGTAAAACAAGAAGCAACAAGTTAATCAATTGTCTACACAATTAAAGATGCGATGTGTATCGGTCCTTCTGGCAAGATCAACGAGATCAAGACAATAAATTGAAGAACGATCAACTTACATGTGAGCTTATTCTCCAAAAGACGTGTCTATTGCACCTAGACCATAATACCATTACATATTAATTTTCATGCAATCACTTCTCTGTCATTTGCTAAGAAGTTCGGAGCGCCTCCGAGTAGTTTACTTTCAGAGGCGCTATATAGATTTTAGAATGAATGAACGAATTTGCGATATTTTATTAGTTTTTCTGTTATTTTCAGAGTAGTGATGCTATTTTCGATGGTGTTCCCGTAAGAGTTTACAAACCTTCAGACCACAAAAATGAAACTTTACCCGCGATTGTTTTCTACCATGGCGGTGGCTTTACCTACGGGAGTATTCGTTAGTAATGACTTTGAACTCAACTTATTCTTATAAAAGCCACCATTAGTTTCAACCTCATAAGAAGTTCAATAGTGATCAGGACTGGAATATCTATTGAACAGTATGATGAGATTCAGGCTATCCCTATTAATTCCACGAAGGAGCATTTTGCTTCATCGTGGGAGAATGGAGAAGCATGAAGTTTGGATTGCTTAAAGTTACTGTTATCAAACATTTATTTATAAATGTCATGATTTTACCAGAGCCTTTCACCTTGTGAATATGCATAATGAATATAACAATTATACTTTTTCCATTTATCTTCGTTCTATTATATAGTATTATTTTATTTTTTCAGTCATAATTTCTTTTTTGATAATAATAAGAAAATTTCATATTTCGTTCTGGACATCTGGTTTTTCGAGGGGGAGGGTCAGAGCATTGTGAATCATATTTTACTTTCGTGACGACGTATGAAGAGAGGGGAGGGGGTAAAAAAAGTAATTTATAGACGGCCCCTAAGAAAGACCAAGCCGCAGCGGCATTCGTTTACTGTACACGGGAAAACTCTCTAGACGACAAGAATGTTCCACGCTGCATGTACATATGAAATTAAGCAGCGTTGATGAATGTACGAAGAACAAGGCATAACAAACCAGTAGAAGGCTACAACCAAATCATGAACGTATGCGACATGTAGCCTACATAACCAGAGTTGTCTTCCATTAAAACACCGGAATCCTTGAAACGAAACCTACGGGCTTCAATGAACACAGCGAATCATGCACTTATCTATTATGCACTTCACGAGCGTCGACTGCACACTGTAAACAATTGCCATTATTTGGATATAAAACAACTGTTAATAAAAAAAGCAATTAAGTGTGGAAGTTACTTTCACGATCACTATGTACTTTGAATTTTCGATACATGTAGCCTATAGGCCTACATGTAAGGCTATGACTTTATAACGCTGGTGTTCCTTTAAAATTAAAAAAATTATTCAAACACTAAATCACTTAACCTGCAGCAAAGACAGCTATTTAATGTTCAAATAAACCCTGGTGGGTTATAATGAATTATTAATTCTGCACTTATAACACAAATAAAAATGTCTGCGTAAACTAGTGCGTATTTAGGAATACAGAAATCATGCGTTATATTTAATGTTTTATTCACTGTTTAGAAAGTGTTGAACTACTAGTGAAGCGTTTGTGCAAGGAAACGAAGATTGCTGTCGTGTCCGTCGAGTAAGAAATCGTTCTTATATCATGGTTCTTAAATAATACTTAGCGCTAAGTTCAATAGTTAACTGAAACTGGAATTCAAATGCAATACATTTCACGCAACTCTGCATAGGCTTACGTATAGACAGTTGATATTTATCTTTCAGGCTGATTACTCGCACTATAAGTAGGATTGATTCGAGCTCTTCGTCATTTGTCACCGCTTTCCAGTTCACTGATGATGATGAGTGTTCTGTCCGAAGGCATGTTCATTGGCTTTATGCCACCTGGGGATGAGATGAGTGAGGTGGTTTCCCGTTGCCTTCCTCACAGACGATTATGGGTGAGCAACTTGTCCAAGGTCGCTACGCAGTGACTCGGGGTGGGTTCGAACCTGCGATCCTCCGAACGCAAGGCACCGAACATCCCACTAGGCCACCGTGCCCCACCAAGTTCACTGGAACATCATTTTCTAGAAAGCAGACACACCTACGACCTTGCATTAAGTTATTTAGACTGATAAAGCTTCGATTTCATCAATTTCCCTCAAATCAGGCTGAGTTTTGTCCTTTCAATTGCAAATAAAGTAACTAAAATGATTCACGCACATTATATATATTCATATATATACATATATATACATATATATACATATATATACATATATATACATATATATACATATATATACATATATACATATATATATATATCATAAAGAGGAGGTCAGATTAGGAACATTGCTACTTGCTACTGTGCAGAGAGAGGATTCATAGAAGGGAGCACACTTGTGATAAGAGAACCTAAAATAGATATAACATGCCGTTACATCTAACTGACTAATCTCTTTCAGATATCGATTGGCTCCAGAGTTTCCCTTTCCAGCCGCCATAGACGACTGTGCCACTGCAACAAAGTACTTTTTGAAGAATGCCGCTGATTTCAATGTCGATCCAACTCGAATTGCTGTATCTGGTAGGATATAATTATCTTGTGCGTCATTCTCTATGTGCACTTTGTAACATTTTTGTAATGGTCTGCACCTGTATGACTGTTCGTTTCAAGACAGTCACATTTACATGTATGTGACCTTGCCAGAATTTCCATTTTCAATAGATCAAGCCCATATGTGGCTTTTATCGCCTCTAGGCCCCATATGGGCATGATAGCAGGAAGGCGGTGCCTTCCAGATATGCCAATGAATATGGGCTATACAAATCATGGCATTAACTACTTCCCTTAAAGCCCAAGCGGAATATGGCACGAGGTTTTGCCATTGCCAGAGATTTATCTGCATGACGTGAGCTCCGCCCAGAGCTCAGTTAGCTCCGCCCAAAGCTCAGTTAGCTTCGCCCACAGCTCAGTTGGCTACGCCTACAGCTAAGATAGCTACGCCCACAGCTCAGATAGCTCCGCCTGCAGGTAAATCAGCCCCGCCCACAGCTACGTCAGCTCCGTCCACAGCTACGTTAGATCCGCCCACAGCTAAGTTAACTCCTACCACATCTAAGTTAGCTCCGCCCACATCTAAGTTAGCTCCGCCCACAGCTCAGTTAGCTCCGCCCACAGCTCAGTTAGCTCCGCCCTCAGCTACGTCAGCTCCGTCCACAGCTACGTTAGATCCGCCCACAGCTAAGTTAACACCTACCACATCTAAGTTAGCTCCGCCCACAGCTCAGTTAGCTCCGCCCACAGCTAAGTTAGCTCCGCCCACAGCTCAGTTAGCTCCGCCCAGAGCTAAGTCAGCTCCGCCACAGCTAAGTTAGCTCCGCCCACAGCTACGTTAGATCCGCCCATAGCTAAGTTAGCTCCGCCCACAGCTCAGTTAGCTCCGCCCACAGCTAAGTTAGCTCCGCTCACAGCTTAGTAAGCTCCGCTCACTGCTACGTTAGCTCCGTCCACAGCTACGTTGGCTCGGCCCACAGCAACGTTGGCTCCGCCCACAGCTACGTTGGCTCCGCCCACAGCTACGTTAGCTCCGCCCACAGCTCAGTCAGCTCCGCCCATAGCTAAGTGAGCTTCGCCCACAGCTTAGTTAGCTCCGCCCAAATTTCATTGAGCTCCGCCCACAGCTCAGTTAGCTCCGCCCAAAGCTACGTTAGCTCCGCCCACAGCTCAGTTAGCTCCGCCCACAACTAAGTTTACTCCGCCCATAGCTAAGTTAGCTCCGCCCAAATTTCATTGAGCTCCGCCCACAGCTCAGTTAGCTCCGCCCAAAGCTACGTTAGCTCCGCCCACAGCTCAGTTAGCTCCGCCCACAGCTACGTTAGCTCCGCCCACAGCTTCGTTAGCTCCGCCCACAGCTAAGTTAGCTCCGCCCAAAGCTCAGTTAGCTTCGCCCACAGCTAAGTCAGCTCCGCCCACAGCTACGTTGGCTCCGCCCACAGCTACGTTATCCCCGCCCACACCTCAGTCAGCTCCGCCCACAGCTAAGTTAGCTCCGCCCATAGCTAAGTTAGCTCCGCCCACAGCTAAGTTAGCTCCACCCACAGCTACGTTAGATTCGCCCACAGCTAAGTTAGCTCCGCCCACAGCTAATTTAGCTCCGCCCACAGCTTAGTAAGATCCGCTCACTGCTACGTTAGCTCAGTCCACAGCTAAGTTAGCTCCGCCCACAGCTACGTGAGCTCCGCCGACAGCTCAGACAGCTCCGCTCACTGCTACGTTAGCTCCGTCCACAGCTACGTTAGCTCCGCCCACAGCTAAGTCAGCTTCCGCCCACAGCTCAGTCAGCACCGCTCACAGAGGAGCTACGTGAGCTCCGCCCACAGCTCTGTCAGCTCCGCCTTCAGCTCAGTCTGCTCCGCCCACTGCTAAGTTAGCGCCGCCCGCATCTAAGTTAGCTCCGCCCACAGCCAATTGGTATACTGTTTTCACCGACACATTGGATTTCTTATACAGCAATCAAATTTCTTTTGCCACAATCCGTTATTGATGCAAAAATCAGTATTTAGGCCTACGTTGCCTTTTATTACGTTCCTTTATCTATTCAAGCCATTATATCAATGAAGACACTCCTTGGTGCCATTCGAATAACATTGACTCCGACAGTCCAACTGATCGTGGCAGTTGTTGTCTAAAATGGTAGACTATTTTTCACCTTCTTCACTTCCTGCTTCTTTGTCCCTAAATACAGTTTCCAAATTTTGAACTTTCTGTTTCCAATTCCTCTGTTATTTCTGTCTCTTGACTTACTTCCAAAGTCTCTTTTTTCCAGTTTTCTTCTTTGTGTCCCAGTCAATACATTTTTCTAAACTTGAAGTACCAAAGATCTGTGGCAACGACCTCAACTCTGCAATTATTGATACAATTGGTAGGTTTCTCTCCCAGATATATCTTCAACAACAGAATATTTGTTCGGCAAGTAGGCCTACGCTTCAGCCCTCAACAACGTGGATTCTTATCAGAATCCTCATTAGTTCAAACTCAACTAAATGTGCCAGAACAGGCTTTCAGCAGCCCACTGATGTTCTGCTCATCCATTTCGTCTCCATGCATAACATCGCATACTTATTTTATTACAGCCTTACTTATTATGAGAATTTCAGTTCCCGAATTTAGTCTAATGTCACAATAATTATGCAAACTTGCAAAGTCGTCTTTTCAACAGATAGAATAATAAGGACAGTTAATATTATCTTCCTTACTCACTTCACTCACTTGCTGTGTATCTTCTAATCCTTCTAAATCATATGTACATACCTGGAATGAGCTTAACCCTACATCACCAGGGTCTAACTAATAACTGGCTTCTCTTCATCGGCCTCTTGCTCTTTACTAGACCACTCAAAACTCGGACTGAGTACGACTAAACTTATTAACACATGCATTAATAGGGCATTTAAACAGGCCCGATTGAAAACAACTATTTAAAATCTGAAAAATAATAGGTTCCATCATTGTGTAGTCAAACAGCCAAATGTTCAAATATTCCAACACAAGTAACATATTTTTTTGGTCGTCTTTCGCTCTTTAGATTTGTTATGATTACGGTCATTTCCGTAACGTTTGCCACTCACTGTGACAGACTACGACCTTCTGGCTAAATTAGGCCTATTTCTTGCTCCCTCTCTAGCCTGTTTTTTCACTCACAGAGCCTACATAACATGTATGAGTGAAAATAGGACAGATGAATAAGAATTGCATTTTGTGTATTGTATTGACAGATTTCCACAGCGCCTCTCGGAATAGGCCTACAACCTAATCAGAGAATGTATGCCTACATGTGTATGCGCAAATGTGCATTTTTCTATGACGTTGTGGATCGATGGTTTAAAGAAATTCATTGAGTGTAGCCTAAACGTGTAGGGGCTATGTGTACAAGTGTCTATGCGTGGCATACATCTCTTGTCGTCACGTGTAGATCCTAATAACATATCGTCTATATCCCACTTTCTCGCACTACAGCCAAATGCTGTAGACCTTTTCAAAACTGTTGATGAATTCAACTTGACCAAACAAACGGTACACTATATATATCGATGGCTACAATTAAGCTTCTTATTTCAGGTGATAGCGCTGGCGGGAATTTGGCAGCCACCGTATCCCTGAAACTCCGTGATGAGAAATTCCCCATTCGCATAAAACTTCAGGTCCTCATCTATCCGGGCGTTCAGGGTCTGGATTTTAATCTGCCTTCAATGCAACAGAACAGGGATGGTCCCCTTCTGACCAAAGACATGAAGCTCTTCTTCTTTTGCATGTACATCGATGGGAAAGAAGACCACATAGACGCTTACTATCACAATCGACACGTGACCAAGAGCTTCCGTCAGACGATCGCAAAAACCTACATGAACCTGGAAAAGCTTCCCAAAGAGTTTCTCTCCGGGTTTGTGCAACCAGATTTTCCGGATGGAGACGAAAAGCTGTGGAATGAGGTAAAAGGAAAACTGCTGAATCCGTATTACTCGCCGCTTACTGCTGATAACGTGGAAAATCTTCCTGATACCTACATTTTTACGGCCAACTACGACCCTCTTCGAGATGAGGGTTGGCTATACGCCATTAAATTGAGAGAGGCGGGAAACAAAGTCACAATTTACAACGCGGAAATCGGGTTTCACGGAATTATTAGTTTAATCGGTGTGTATCCTGAAGCTGAACCAATGTTTGCGGAAATTACTAAGTTTATTTCAGAAAATCTGTAAACTCAGTAATAAAATAATAATATAATTTTTAGGTCATGGTATATGCAATCTGCTGAAGACGATGAAACAGCGATGCATTTGTATACAACGTTTGTATGTTTGTCATTTTAAGTTTTAAATTAAGATTATCCAATGATGAAATTGTTTGAATCGGATACTACTTTAGTTTTCAGTAGAAAATCAAGGGTCGGGCCTATTTTGACAGGGTCTATCAACAGGTCAAGTCAACTGATGCATGTCTACAGATATAATTGCATAAACCTACAGGCAGAAGGAGTTGCACGAGCCTTGTACCAAAATGTATAAAGTGCTTTTTGCAACACTTAACTTACAAATGGTTGTTTTTGCGTCCTCACTTTGAACGTCCACCGATTCAGCATTCTTATCATTCATCGCCGATACTTAGCCTTACATAATAACAATGTACTTATATATGTAGCTTACACGACTTTTGTTTGGCGCTCATGAGCTAAAGCCTGAAAAGTTTGACCTCTCTGTTCAATCAAATTTTAGCTGGGAAGCCCTACTAGCATGAATGGTAGGCCTATGTACACACGAGGGAAAGACCAACATGGCACGCTACCATTTAAATGGGCATTTTCAATCCTACTATTCGTACTCTGACAGTGCTATGTCTGTCCCAATCCTGAATAAGGAAGGAGGACGACGCTAATGATCTTTGTGATTACAGTGTCGTTACACTAAAACTAATCATAAAGTCAGTGATTGTATATCGCCGATCTTCAATGGCTATGAAACTGATCGAGTTGCATTGTAGAATTCACTTTACTATGCCAAAATTGTATTAATTTCATAATAATTTCCAGGCTTTAGCTCATTGTTGCATTATAGCCTCTGGCTGAACTACGTAATGAAGCGTCCTCTGTGCGCAATGTTCGCACAGCAAATGGTTTGCTTTTGGACTAAACGTCAAGCTTGTTGCTGAGGATGTTTTGCGTCACTCTGATTTCAGAGCTTCTACAGCGCCTTGTTTGACTAATTATTCTTGTTTCGAGGAATGTTTCTTCCACTGGAGCATAATATGCTATTAGTCTATAAATAACAGCACAATCTCCATGGTTAAGGTTCGCGTGACACGTGAACCACTTCAGTGTGCGTGAGTTCATTAGGGTAGAGACGCATGTGGCAAGTCATTCATAATTCAGAAAAAGAGTAGCAACAACAGAACGACCTCACCATGCCGACCAAATCCAGCAGCAATTAGCATGGCATAGATTATTCATCAGGTAGTAAGATAATGAAGTATTCGAGAAGATCCTCCCTGAAGCTAACTCCGATCGAGGGGTAGTCATTGGTATGGTGCTGCTGGCAACTTCATTTTCTTTACATTGGCATATGAAGGCGAGTTGCCACTGGGCTCAGTGGGTAGTCCTCTATATCTCGTTGTCTGATCTTCTCACTCACAGTGTACGGTAATTGTTCTCATAGCAACTGAGTTCGTTAGAGGGCACAAGTTGAGCGAAAATCTAGAAAATAATTCAGTCCCTCGAGTTAAGGGTTAGGCCTAGTGAGGTAAGACACACAATTTAGGTAAAGTAAAATTGCTTTAGGAAAAGTATGCTGAGGTACACTGCAGGCAGGTAAAGACATACTGTCGTAAAATTGTGCAACTGCAATTGTTACATCAAGTGATTATGTCATCAGGAGTGCTAGTATTAGAGAACTGGATAAGCAGGGACAAAACCTAACCATAGATAAAAAAAGTAACCTATAGGTCTACTACTATAGTGCTGTCTATGTTTTGGTCAATGGACGTCATGGCAGAAACACAAAGATGAGTAGGCCTACAACCATTCCACGGGTTGACTGACCGCACATTGACTGAGCATCATAGATTTCTCAGTGTTGTTACCAAACGTACGCCAGAATTAGAAATCTACCTCAAGATTTTATTCTATTTTCGCAATTACAGAAAAATTACTTGTGTAATTCAGACCTAATGATATGACTCGCTGCATCAAAAGAAG
Organism: Bimastos eiseni; assembly: GCA_959347315.1. Classification (NCBI taxonomy): domain Eukaryota; kingdom Metazoa; phylum Annelida; class Clitellata; order Crassiclitellata; family Lumbricidae; genus Bimastos; species Bimastos eiseni. The sequence continues at coordinate 23,301,997 of OY365809.1, read as the reverse complement.
AAACGCATTGAAGTCGCAGAAGTTTTTAGGTTTTAACCCCTCGTCATTCTTTCGTTTAACCTTAGATCTGTTCATGTTTGTTTGGGCATGAATCGCGCGATTGGTTGTATTAACGCTGTGCATGTACAGTGGCAAGTACAGGGACGTTTGATGACAAGGGTTAGATGAACAACTGTAATAGTCCAAGCTACCATTTATACCAACAAAATCTGCAATTCTTTCGGAGTCACTAAGTAGAATAAGTTCTGTAGCGCAAGTTCAACTTTTTAAAGTGTGTTCTGTAGGCAAACATGTGTGCTGAATTGCTGCTGCCGCATTTCAGCCTTAACCGAACAGCCTAGTAGCCTCTTAAGTGTCAAATGTAGAGATTCACAAATCGTATTAGAATGTATTTTACATGGCAAATGAAGATAAACAGCGAGCTTAACAGCGAGATTCATTTAACCTGTTGACTTTTGAGCGAGTGAAACTTTAAATGATCGATGACAAGCGCACATCTGAATCTGGCAGCAGCGCATCTAATTGGCAGTTCACATGCTATGGCAGTTTCCCATAGATACGGCGACGCACCTACTGAGTGAGCCCCGAACAGACGCACGAAGACAATGACCAAAATATTACATGTATGCTAAGATCTGTCGGCGATTTTGCCTACGGACTTCAGTAGACACCTCGAAAGCATTGCAGCACAGAAAAGCAAGGCATTCAGTCATTTTGGATGCTACGTTTGTTAGGCTTGCATTGAGAAAAGCAGGTAATTATCTACACTCCAGATAATCCCGATTGATTCTAGTTCATGGAGAACAAACAGTTTGGCTACCAGAACTAACTAGATAATCACGTTGACCGAAACGAATAAGTTACACTCCGTTACAGTGTCTGAAAACCGGTATCGAGGTAGTCAATTAATTCGTAATTTAACTATAGATTAATTATAGATCTTCACTAGGTCTCGCAGTGGTGAAATTTCGTTCAGCATATCTGTCACATTCTACTGTTGACTAATGCTTTTTAATTTCGTACCATGTTGCAGAAAATACTTTGATTGTCATGTAAGGATTGATGTATGCTAATTAATTTTTAAACATTAAAAATGTTCATTATGCCAACAGTGGATCTCGTATTTCCAACAACAAGCCACATACTTCTGAATAAATTCCATCTGATTGTTTTTGCGCTCGTTTGCTGTGCTCATTATATATGCGGTAGGGCCTACGTGACGTTTTGGAGCAGCCGTTTCGCACTGCGAGAACTGAATAGATGAAACATAACAATGTTTAAGAATTGTTTACATCGTCTAATTTGTATTCGATTTAGTTTCCTACAAAAGCGGGACAGCATGTTGTCAAATCGAACTGAGAATAGTCGAACATCTTCACCTGCATCATTTCAATCCTCAAGCGAGGAGGACGACCAACGGAAGACGGCTTCTCGAAATGCTAAGGACAGGTACATCTGGAAAAAGACCAACTCTACAAAAAGCACCTCCTCTCCAGCCCAATCGATTTCCCCCCGTCGAAACACAGAAACCCAAACAGGAATAAACTCCGATCCGAAGAATACCACACAGACGAAGAGGTCGACAAGAGGTAACGACGAAAAAGGGAATCACCAAAGCAACAAGAATGGCCGAGACACAACGGGGGCTGGAGACGGCAGATACAGAGCATCGGCTGCAACTGTTGATACATGTAAGGCGATCCGTCTGCAGAATCTGGAACCTAAGTTCGAGCCGCGATTTGCACTCTACAAGAGTAACGCAATGACCGACGAGGTACGCCTACAAAATAGTTCTATAATGTGTAAGCTTGCATGTGCTTATGTGTGTATGTGTATTTGTGTGTGTGTATGTAGGTGTGTGTATGTTTGTGTGTGTATTTGCGTGCTGGCAAGCACACAAACATTGTATCGATAATTTTTGCATCAGACGCATACAAACATATATGGAATTGTATCACTTCAGACTTTGCCTCAAATACATGCAAACATGCTTAGTTAATGGCTTACCTATTTCTCCTGCCAGCATGGCTACATGCAGCCCATATAATTATAATCCATGTTCTCAGTTGTAGGAGTTCATACGGGTCCCAACTGATATCAATATAGAACACTGGAAGGCTCGTACATTATGCTTCGCTTCTTATAGTCGATTAAATAGTTATAATGACGACCTTTTCTAGTCGTAGAAACTTTACCTGTATCGATTGCTAACTGGTCGTGATTTTCGTGGATAAGCATGGGATCCTTAATAATCCAAATTTATCTCCCACTTTCCAGAGTTGTATGGTCTCGAGACTGTGTCTCGGTCTCGAGACGTCTCGAGACAGTTTTTTTAGTGTCTTGGTCTCGGTCTCGGTCTCAGAAGCCTGCTGTCTCGGTCTCGAGGTAGTGTCTCGAATTTTTAAAAACTGTCTTGAAGTGAAAGTCTTGTTTTGTCTCGAACAAGCGGTTTCGATAAGTTTCGCGTTAACTGTCTTGACATTTTGCGCTAGGCCGAAGAAGAAATATCGAAAAAGATAAAACTCGGCAATATAAAAACTGTTCTTGGGAATTGATACAATATACATTATAATTAAGTTTCAAATTGAAATTACAAATGAACCATATTCCCGAAAATTGATACATTAGTATTTTACAGCCTTTTATATAGGATCGCTTGTGTTTTACTGTCTCGAACTGTCTTGAACCTAGTGTCTCGGTCTCGGTACCTCACTGTCTCGGTCTCGTCTTGGTCTTGAAGTTTAAGGTCTTGCATACAACACTGCCACTTTCTTCCCACTTGACCTCTGGTACTTGAATTAGTCACCATGCAACATAAATTTACCTCAACACTCCCTCATCTTTTCGAGTAGGTTACAGCATTCTCTTTCCTCCTCTATATCGCGATGCCCTTCGTTCTGTATAATGAACACGATGTTCCATAACAGTAGGTCTATATAGGACTACATAAAAAAACTGTAGAAGGATGAAAAACGTGCATAATGGCAGAAGAGCAGGCCTAGAGGCTAGATAATGTCTGATGAAGGGGTTACCTATTTACCTATTTGGAACGTCAGGGACTATTATTCTGTCTGTATATAGGCCTAGCGGTATTGATAGATTTATTGCATTAAAGTCCAATCTGATCGAGTTGTATAAAAGGCAGAATTCCATAATCACGAATAGAACCAAAAAATTGAGATCATGGGTCAAAACACGATTGCGCATTGAAAATTAGCAAGACTGAAAAGGTTACAGACCTAGAGCTATACCCTAGGAAAACCGCTGTGGGAATTGGGAATGTATATGAATACAGGCCCATTTATAAAACCTATGCAGCTACCTTAGGGCTTGTTTTTAAATCATGGCTGCAAATGATAGCCCGTGTTGCCAAGCTATGTTCCTTTTCTTCCAATTGACGGCGCATTGATTTTGAAAACTAAATCTTACGTAATAATTTTATCTATTGCAGGTCAAACGAGAGAAAGCTTATTACTACGAACACCGACACAAGGTAGGACTCCCTAATCCTCTGCTCAAATCCTTATAATGTGATTAACAGGTTTCCGTTGGTTTGAGCGCTCGGCAAAGATCATGGGTTAAAGTCTCCATCAGAGTTGTCCACTGGTCTGAACGACTCGCGGGTCCGGTGACTCCGATCGGGTCGGGCCGCGTCGGCTCACAAAAATCCGTACATTCGGCGGGTCGGGTCCAGATCTTATAGTGGGTCGGATTGTGTCGGTTCCCAAGCCCTGATCCACTTCGACCCACCATTTTTCCCAAAGCTTAATTTTCAACTCTGCTTTTCATTGAGTTACAGGGAAGACTTGGGGCAACACCGGATTTGTTCCTTCAAAATGTCGTATGAATAATTTCTCATTACATTTTTAAAAACATGGAATGGATGTCGTATGAATAATTTCTAATTTATTTATGAGGGAAAATCGAATGGTCAACGGATGTATCACAAGCGTGTGAGTTAGCCAAGGATAGATAAAACGCAGAGGCATACGACCAGGACCCGTGCGTATCTAGTCCTAGTGATATCCGGAATTCTTTCGCATGAATTTATGAAGAAAGCAAATTTAGGGTGAAACAAATGAACGCAACGAAGGGTATCTTCTCTTATGCGTTTAATAATTCTGAGCTTAAAATTTATTTTTACGACATTAGAATTTGACGAAAAATAATATTAGTATGATTGGGTTGGGTCATAAAAATTGGATAACTTTGGTCTCCATATAGACGATCACATTGCTCGTCACACTCACCTATGGTTAAGTGACATCATGCATGAACTCTGAAAGAAAAACAACTTCAAATACAGTTGCCCTGTAGGCTGTTGTGTAATTTAAAGGAGAATCTGAGCCAACGTGAATACGTTGGGCCAATTTTGAATAAAATTGTATATGCTGGATATCGATAGGAAAACAGTCCCAATGTTTGTGGTCTGCCTGGAAAGGCTCGCCAGCTGAAGACAACGTCGATGAAGATGTTATTATAAAATCAGACTATCGTTTTCAATTATTAGGTCAACAACAGGATTGCAAGTGACAACATCAACACTGATCATCATCAATTTACCCATCAGGAACACGCACCCAACCACGTAAATTATTCGCTCACACCTTCACTAGTACCACCGCTCGCCCACCACCATGCATCTTCCTCACGCTACTCCGTTCACAACCCTTCAAGCATTTTACTCCAAACTGATGTTTAATCTCTAAAAAAAATTTAAACCGGGTATAGCGCCTATAAAAGGTATCTTAAACTTTATTTTAAAAAATTTCTTTAGGTCGATAAGGTCAAGCCGGTTGTAGACAACAGACCCCCGACGTTTTACCCTCACATCTACTGCAATATGAAGAAATTGAGAGTAAGTAACATGCACTGTAAGCTTTTTAAAACTTTTTAAATAACCATGACCGAATGTAGACTTTAGAATGTTTATAGTATGTTACGGATGGTGAACACTAAACAAATTATAGGGCCTGGAAAAATAAATATAAATTTACTAAAGCAATTGATACCGAGTTACGGGAGTCGCAGGTTAATACGAAGGATGAGCTAAATGAATGAGGTCAAGTGTGCAGGCCTAGAGACATGAAGTATTTATCTTAGGCCAATAGATCTAAACATGTATAGGTTTGCTACGTGCGTGATAGGATAGTTTGTCCTCCATGCATATACTTAGTAGCCTATTTTACACACTGTCTGTATCTCTGTCTGTCTCTCTGTCTCTCTGTCTGTCTCACGGTAACGTTACTCAGTCTAGTTTCCGGACTCATGATGGAAGTGGTGACTTGTTCGCGCCAAATGCATATAGTCGATCAAGAAACATGCGTAATCTTCGAATATGGTATCAATTTTATTTTAAATTTTGCACAGAGCAAATTAAATTTCACAAGAGAATATCATTTGATCATTTGAGCGACATGATCATCTGTATTCTTATTCACTTGCAGAAATCACTGACATAGGATAAATAGCCTAAGTGTGTTTAACGAAAAATGTCGACATTGTCATATTTCAGTTTGAACAGGATAGACAGGACGTCATTGAGAAAGAGAATAAGCTGTTGCTAGGGAAGCTTGTTACAGCCATGACAACGACTAGAGTCGACAACTGGAATCCTGTCGTTGACTCAAGCAAGTAAGTGAGTCGATGTAGAATACAAAAGTGCAGTAAGGATGTAAGTAATAGTAGACCACATAAGCTTACGAATCATGTGAATAGAAATAAGAATGGCTCAACGGGATCCAGCTGTGCAACTGTGTTAATAACAACTAGTAGACTAAAGTCTAAAAGTACTAGTAAGTTGTTCCTAAGTTCTGCACCCGCAAAATAATTGCGAGCACTTCTGTTGACGTTTTTCATCTAATTGACCTAACACTTGCTGGAAAGGAACAAAAGTTGGCTGTAAATACCCAGGAGGACAATTATATCTGTCTTCCATTTTGTTTCCTGGTTATGTGCTAATACTCCATGTGAAATGGTTAATGTTTATAGACAGATACGCGCTACTCCAACTCATTGCAGCGGAATAAGATTGACCTGTACATGGATGTAGGCTATTTGACTGTTTATATGTGCAAGCATGCATTTGGCAATTTCTAAAGCGCCTCTAACGAACCTCACTGAGGCACTTGACGTGGTAATCAAACAGTTCGATGATGGCGTGTCTTAATACGGCCTTAAATGGTTTCATGAGCTGTCTTTAAAATGTTCAAAATGCTTTAAAATATCCGAGACTATAATATCAGTAACTTCAGACCGACATAAATTTTGCCTCAATAAATCATATGACCGTGTGGTATTCGGATGCTATCCTGGAATGTCTCAATTCGTCCTTGAGATTTTGAAGGTTTGTATGCCTAATAAGTGGCAAAAGACCGTAAACTCTTTTGCCACTTATTAGGCATACAAACCTTCAAAATCTGTCTAATTAGGCATACCGAACAAAAATAAAAGAACAGAGAGCCGAATACGTTCACAGTTTTATGTTTGATTGGCCTTCTAAGGGTCGTGTACCAGAAATTTAGTCGACGAACTGACCCAGTTTCTGCAATCGATGGTCTCCCACTACTATTCCCAATTTATGACTCCCTATATGATCTTCTGCTATTTCATTGTTGTTGTTGTTGTTATTATTATTATTATTATTATTATTATTAAAAGTTGGATTGGTGATATTAATGATTATGGAATAGAAGTTGGATAGGTGAACGAAATCCTTCAAAAACAGATGCTATTTAGATAAACATAATGCCTACAGAAATAAAAGTTGAATCATTGAAAAGAAGTCAGCACTGCCAGTCAGCACTGCTTTGTTATAAATGGAAGGCAGAAGCACCGGAAGCAGAATACCCGCATAGAGACTGAGAACCGGAAGATGAACGAAAGAATTGAGAATCGCAAATCGACCGGCGCCGCCACCACCAGTAGCTGTATCAGCGGAGACAGAGATAGGCCTAATCAACGCCAGCAAAAGAAACCGAAGGAAAGCTGCATAGTACTTAAATAGCTTGCACAGTAAGTACGCTGCATGTATGTCATACAGATGAACGATGAAGTAATAACTGTCGTCTTCTAAACTAACGTTTGCGAGGGACTGTTTGGTGTTGGGATCGTCTGCTGCAGCATCATCGCCTGTCGTCCCTCCTCTTGTTCGCCCTATACGAACGTAGCCTAGGACTCGGTACACGGTGTCTACTATCAGCTCTGAATGGAGATTTGCCTGTTCGTCGGTTGGGACCTTTGCGTAGGTAACTGCATGAAGCTCACCGTGCAGGGTTGACTCTTCTACTTACCTGAACGCCGCTCGCGTATACATTGGTTGTTCATAATTATTTAGCATTATATAGACTACCGCAATCAGCCATTTTACGATGTTTTAAGACGTTTTAGGCTATAGTGTGTTGATAATACATAGGCCTACTGTAGGCCTTCATGCGTGCATAGAATTATATATTAACAAGAGGCCTACGTGTTACAAACCATACATACATAGTACATGCAAGCAATATATGTACACATATAAACATACATGCATACATACATACATACATACATACATACATGCATACATGCATAAATGCATACATGCATGCATACAATACATACAATACATACATGCATACATACATACATACATACATACATACATACATGCATACATACATACATACATACATACATACATACATACATACATACATACATACATACATACATACATGCATACATACACACAGACAGACATACACACAGACATACACACATGCATACAAACCCACAAACTCAAACACATATACATATACATACTTATACATGTAGACCTACGTATGCTTTCGTACATAAATACATGCGGCAAAACCATGAATACTTGCCTTTTGCCTGATACAGGCAGGAAAGTATAGCCCCATGTAACCATTGATTAAGTTCTCAATACTGCAAGCAACCAGAGCAAAGTTCGGAACTCTAAATAACGGAAGTTGGAAGTTGAGGAATCAGCAAATCAGTCTGTTTTGCTGAACAAAGAGGTTTGACGATACGGAAATCCAAGTCTATCTAGGTAAACTGAGGTCTAAATCATTTAGACCTCAGAGACTAAGTCTACTAACACCCATAATAATTGTAATTTCACACAGGCAACCAGCCAAACACTGTCGAATGTGACAATAATATTTTAATTTTAGGAGAGCGACTCAAGTGATGCTTCCGCAGGAAAACACGGAGGAGAACCATTAAAGACGAAAAACATGAACACCTGTTAATCGGCTGTAGACGAACAAAATCTGAACAACATTTACTCTTAATTTTAGTATTGCCATAATATTTTAATCACAATTGTTATTATAGCAAGCTTATATTTTCAAGAAAGACTTGCCAGATGACGTGCTCAGCGTCTGTCATCGCTGTTGCATCGAAGGATTTATAAGATGGCATTAGCTGCTGGGATACTTTACAAACCTCCGACTATTGAAACACTTGAACCTACATTCACAGTCATGTTATAAGTTATTACTGAACTTGAAAAAAAATCAAATTTCAGCTGCATTTAGCAGAACTATATAAACATGTAGACACGTTCCGAGAATTTTAGTAATTTTGTCTTACCGCAGCGTTGGATTTGTTAAAAATGAAGCGAGTAAGCAGTCCGAAAGCGATTTCAAGTTTTTTCAAACGTCCTAATGCTAGGAGGCAAGTTACTAAGTTTATATACTGACAAATCATCATCTGCGCGTAAAAACCGTTCGAACTTGTGCGTAAATTTAATGGCGCCACATAATAACACTGCGTGTGTAATAATGAATAAGTTTTAAATCCGACATGGTGTGCTGTTGCAACATTTATACACAAAGTCGTTTAATGAAGACTCCGATGGCTTGGACATGTAGATAGAATACAAGTTGCCAAATTTCAGTGTTCGTTACTAAGCCAGTGCCCTGTTCATGGCCTTCTAGGGCGTATATAGAGACTCTCTCCGCTGGCTCCCCATCCGCCAGCGTATTCGACTTAAGGTCGGCTCCCTCATGCGGAATAGTCTTGCTGGCTCTGTTCTACTCGTCCGTCGGACATTAACCCCAAGACATTCACCCCAAACTAGGACAATCACACGCCCGCAGCACAAAACAAGAACAAGACTTTTTGTTCCCAAATTAAATATACAAGCCTACAGCATATATATATATATATAGGCCCATATATATATGTATAGGCTTGTAAAATTCGACCTTGAGCAATTACGCCAAGCTAAATAACAAGTTACAAATTAATGTTTAAGTCTAATGCTCCAGAGGTCTTCACCCAACTCAAACGGAAGATGATAATTTATATCGTGTCACAGACTGCTTGTTAATCAGCTGTAACTACATGTACTTCCTGATTTCATCAGCGCTTAATAAAAACGTGGGAGTGACTGCATTTCACAGCAGATGCGTGACGTGTAGCTGACTTTATTCGATATTTATGCATCCAAAAAGATACAGAGAAATTCTGTCCTTTGACAGAATGTCTGATTTCTTGGGTAAAGTATTAAATTTGACAACAATGATTTCAATGTAAAGCCTCACTTTGTATCCTGCATGACATGATAATTAGCTACCTATTTTCATTTTCTTGTACATAGGAGGGGGGTAAATGTGATACAAATAATCGGGGTGGGCGGTAAATATCCGGAGGTGAATGTCCAGGGGTGAATGTCCAGAGGGGTGAATGTCCGGGGGGTTAATGATTGTTCTCCCCAGCTTCCAGAGGCTGCCCACTCATAGACCGACGTCGCTTAATGTCACACGTATTTAGGTGAAGCTTAGTAGGGTCAAAGTATAATAGGTGTGCCTCAATCGCATTATACGCATGCAATGGCTCCTTATATAAACGCCTGTGTTAGGAGAAGAGTTGTACACAAAAGTCTACAGGGAAATCTAATGCTACGTCTCTGGGATCGTGTACAAAGTTGACGTTACACAGGATGGATGGATGGATTGCATCAAATATAGGTTGTTCTGTGTCTAGCCGGAAAATTTGCTACAGATGATCAATACCGTAAGAGAAATAATTGTACAATTCTGTCAATTCATTCATTCACATCGGTTTCAAGCAGTCCCGACCGCCGTCAACCGCATTCGGCTTCCCTTGGTTCTGCGACTCACTCTTGAAAATGATTCATGCAGAGCTTTTATGCTTATGCAATATTGGGAGTTTTTCCCCCTTTTCATTATTCCACTTAGGAATTACAGTAGACCACTATTATAGTAAAGTATGATGGTTTTAATGTCAAGTGAAGCACGAAGTAGTTAGTATATTATATAGCCAGTACATTGGCAACGCAAATTAAGGATGTGGTTGAAAACTCCATGGTCCTTCTCTTAGGCTAATATCAAGGTGCAATTGCTAATTGCTTATATACCTATTTGAATTAGATACCCTCAATATTTGTTGTTGCTTTTTGTACAGACTAATATGGCCAATGTCCAGGGAATCGAGTTTCATGAAAAGCTCTCTGACCTGTCAGAATGTTCTATCTGCACTGAGATATTCACAAATCCAAAAATTCTTCCTTGCGTTCATACTTTCTGCTTACATTGCCTGGAAAAATATGGAAAGCATAAGACACATGGAAGTCAGATGAATTGTCCATTATGCAGAAATAAATTTACAATCCCTGATAAGGGATTATCTGAGCTGCCGAACAATTTTTTTATTGGCAAGATAGTGGAGATTGGTAAATTGGCAACAGCTAATGCTCTAGAAGCAGTTTGTGAAATCTGCTCGGAAAAAACAAAGGTTGCAAGGTCGTTTTGCATTGATTGTGAACAGAAGCTGTGTGATCGCTGCAGCAATTCTCATACGAAAATCAAGCACTGCCTTAATCATCGAGTCGTTCAGCTTGGAAGTCAACTGAATTTTAGAGAACTGAATTTTTGCAACAGTTACTGTGAACATCACCCTAAGGAGCCTATTAAGATGTATTGTCACGACGACAACGTCGCCATCTGCTTAATTTGCTGCGTTGAGAGTCACCAGTCTCACAGATGCTCGAATGTCGATAAAGCCGCTGGTCAATTTACAGAGCGAATGAAAGATGACTTGAGAATAGTGGCAAATAGGCGAACTGAATGTGACGCAGCCTATCAGAAACTGGAGAAATTTAACACAGAATTTGCCGAAGAAGTCTTGAAAACAGAAGAAAATATTCGCAGATCAGGCGCCGAATTAAAGGAATTAATTGACCAGCACACAGAAATGTTAGTTCAGAATTTGAGGGTAGTAAGAGATAGAAATCTCAAGTGTTTTGAAATCACAATGCATGATGTCGGCAGATTCAAGGAAATGATCGACAGCTATCAGAGATATTGCGATGAACTAATGGCTAGAGGATCACCTGTTGATGTATGTCGAGCTGCCAATCAAATGCACATTAGAGCTACTGAGCTCGAGAAACAACCCGCAAACTGCAGTGTGGACGATTTCAACTGTGATGAAATTGCTTTCCACTGTGGAAACCTTGAAATTCTTATGACGAAAACCGGAATTAGCAATATTGTTGGTGAATTATCTGTCATAAAATCATCGGATCGGATTATTCAGTTTCAGAAAAGGATTTCGGGTATGTATACCAATTATAAATTTCGAGAAAGTTCGCTCTTTGAGCTATAGTAGGACAATGTGCTTCAAATATTCAGTAAACTTCATGAATTAGATTGCCAGTAAAATCATGAGGCCTTGATGATATTAAGAGATGAAAGCGTCTTATAAGTTCAAGTCAAACACACATCGAATCAAGAAGTCAATAAATGATTCAGCTTAAAAGGATGACGAAATAAGAAAGGAATTGTTTTGATCATGAACTTTGAGATTTGATTTGAGATACTAAACTGGGTCGCATGGTAAAAAAGTAGGTGAACTGTTGTATGGAATATGTGTAGCCTACAGTTATGCTATGATAAACTTCGTCAACCTATTCTGTGATGGAAGATTTATGTGCATACATATTTGCATGTTTTGAGTAGGCCTATACATGTGTAGCCTTGCGCGAAACTAAATAGTGGGACTTTCATCATTTGTTTCTAACTTTCAATTTTCCAAAAGGGTTTTATTGGCATATATATATATACATTCTGGTTATTAATTAATATATGCGTTAATCATCTTAGTTGCTTTAATTGCAATAAATATTACATAACTCGGCCTGATATGAGGGAAATTTGATGAAATCGAAGTTCTTTCAATCTAAATCACTTAATTCAAGGTGCTATATGTATGTCTGCTTTGTAGTAAATGAAGTTCCAGTGAACTGGAAAACGATGGCAAATGACGAAGAGTTCGAAACAGTCGAACTTAGTGCAAGTGATCAGGAATACCAGGACGTCGCTGCGTCCGTATTGTCCACAGCTCAAAACACTGTCAATCGAATAGTTACGGTAAAGAAATGCACTCTATCAGTTATAAATGACGTAGGCTAAGCACCACAATTCCAGAGGATGATTCTTATTGGCTTCCAAGTGAACAGAGTTCAGCTCGATCACAATGTGCTTCATGGTTTACATGTATACATTTGGTAAATGATTGTATGAGACTTTTTATCTGTTGTCTTTGTTTAGCTAATGTAGAAATAAACAATACTTTTTTTCTAGACAAAAATGTGCCGGAACGCATCTGTAGTCTACTGTCGAAAGAAATGACGCGCAACTACCAAATAAAATGAATTTTATAGGACACAATGATCACAATTTATACACTTAGGCCCCTACTTATAAAACTTGAATGTAAAAAAATGAAATTGTAAAGTTTTATACCAAATTTCACAGGTTTTTGCTAACCTACTACTTTCATTTGTTTAGTAATTGAAAAAGGTCTCGGCCAGAAAAAGCACTGGAAATAAATATTACATTAGTTCACTGAGTGCTCTGCATAAATTTTATGTTCTGGACCAGACACGGCTGAGTTTCTGATCCTTCTCAGTCACAGCCGCTGTCAGTAAGTAAGTATATTGTCACGTGGGCTCATTAGTATGGGTCCATTTCAACAGACGGTCGATCGCCTCTTTCAACGATCAGTTGCATTACATAGTAGGGTCTTGACTATACTCTCATTTGATTGGCCTACAAACCGTTTCCAGTCTGTGTTGGGATCTCGTGGATCTTGTCAGTTCTGTCGTTTTACTCTGGAATGTAGCTCACCCAGCATAGGGTCAATATTGATAATCGCTTGATTGCGACACTGAAAGTGTGGAACCTTAGAGATGATGATTACTTTATTTAGATTTCTCCAGATAAATCTGAATGAAATTTAGACCTACGAAAGGTCTATCTGAAATTTCAAATAATTTCATCAATTATTTTTAAATTAGCTACAATTGATCTAATTAGTTATTACAATGGAACGTTTTGCTTAATGTCTCCATCAAAACGACATAATCCAAATTGATTTATATATCAGATGTATGCCTATTCAATATAGCGTGTCTAATTTCAGATAATTTGTCAGAGATTATTATCGGCGCTTTGGTTATCAATTTTTGCAGATTGAGCGCATCCAGAACAAGACGCTTTACCGTCTATATGTTAACCGTAAGACGACGATGTGTGCAGCAAATCCAGATGCTCACAATGAGATGACGCTCTGGCATGGTTCCAGCGCAGATACTCTGGAGGGCATCAAGCGAGCTGGGTTTGACCAAAGGAGATGTTCATATAAAGGTTAATTCATGGCATAATTGCATTTTTTTTAAACTTTTACCAATTAGCACTAAAACAGATAAAGAGAATGGATTTTTTACTAAACGGCGATCGGTATAGGCCTACACATGTTGTAAGTTCTGACGAGAATGATTAGCTCTCTAGTTCCAGTATTATTAAATTCATTCGAATGACAGAGTAGACTCAAAGAATTGACGGCGTAGACTCATATTAGGCCTATATCTCAAAACGCAAATTTCGACTTGCACTCTGTCCAGCCTCGTCAAATGAAAACAATGTTACTGGCAGGCCTAAGTGGTTCGTGTGACACATCTCGTCAGAAGTTTGCTATACTCACAAAGTGACAAGTCGGACAAGTTAGTAATTAAATGATACTAAAGTACACGTGGATTTCATTGAGAATTCTGCTTTACGAACATCGGTAAGTGATCCAGTGATTCCAGTCACTGATTATCTCACTTCGTCTTAATGATCTGTTAACATTAATCTGTTTTAATTTTATAAGACGAAACTGATTCTACACATGTAGGCCTAATTACTAATTATGTTGACTTTTGTTTTAAACAACCGGACTTGGAAATGTTGGGATCAAAACTATAACTGTCAGTACATGTCATTAGTTTTATTAAAGTTACCATTATTCGAGATTACTTTCATGAGAAACTTGTTACTTTCGGTTAGTTTTGACAATAAAAATGAAATCTTTAAATGCACTGTTACTTGCTCTCTATTTACAGGTTTTTTTGGAAAAGGTGTATATTTTGCCAAGAACTTCAGCTACGTGGCAAAGAATATGTATCTTAAGCCAGACCGAAGTGGTTTGAAGTACATCTATCAGTGCAAAGTGCTAACAGGAGAGTATGTGCTTGGACACTTGAGAATGATTACGCCACCATCGAAGCCAGGAAAACCCTACTCTAAATATGACTCGACAGTTGACGACGTCACTAATCCCACCGTCTTCGTCATATACTGCGACTCGCAGGCATGTCCTCAGTATTTGATTTGTTTCAAGTAGACGTTTCAGACGGGGTCGAATATTCTTTAGTTTATACATGTGTAGCATAGGTCTGCAAATATTGATTCCTATAAATAATGATTTTGTGTATGCCTAGTATATTTTCCATAAGGCATATACGTATATTAATTTAGAATGCATAAGTATAGGCTTCGAGATCTGTTCAGATTTGGTTCATTATCACAAATTAAAATGCCAACTAATGAATGATTGTCAACACTTGGCCTATGCTGATCAGTGAGGTAGAGTCCCAGGGCTGATATTTGAATATATCTGTGTAAATTTTAGAGAAGAAATAGGCGAAATAAATCTTAAACGAAATAAATACAGGCCTATGTTAATAAACGACCCGATAAAGAGACGTGGAGCTATACATCACCGAGTCCGTTTATAGTCTAATTTCACTCCCGTCTTTAACTCCTCCACTGGTTGTACTCTGCCATTGCCAGTCCCAAGCCTGGATAAAGGAGGAGGCGATACTAATGGTCTTTGTTACCACACAGTGTCGTCAAACTGCAACCACCACTCCCGTCTTTAAATCGCTCTACAATGGCTTAACATACGGAATGGAATATTGAGTCGTATCACTCACAGGCAGCACACTTAATCCTCCGAGCCCTAATATCTTCGCTCGCTATTCACATTCAAATCAGTTCGATCAAAGGCATCAACTCCCCCTCCCCGCTCCTCTTTCACTTCGCGCGCAATTGCTCTGCAGTGCAACTGCAATTGCAATTGCGCCGTCGAGGTGTGTGTGCGCACTTCTGAACAAAAAAATGCTGGAAGAAGGGCGGTATCAAATTTCGGAAATAAATAAATAAAATAAATATCATGGCGTGGACTGGTTTAAAAGGCACATGCTTAATGAACATCGTACGAGACAGAATTTAAAGCGTTGGACAGCACTTCGCCATTTATGTAGTCAACCGTCGTGAAGCAACGATGACGATGGACATGACATGACATATATATATATATATATATATGCCTGGGACGGCAGAAGAAGAGATGGGGAGATTATGCTAGAACAGGACTTGAAACGTCTAGAATTGAAGAAAGAAGACACTGGTGTCTCATAGTCAAGTGGAGAAAAAAGAACCGTGTGTGGATGACTTCTGCCTTGGAAGGGATTAATTCAAGCCTTATGAAAATTACCAAAAAGCACTAAGTAAGCATAAATGCCCTTAGCAGACAACGTTCTCTTAGCCCTTCGAAGAGACGCTGTCTATACATAACACATATCGGCCAAATCTAGTTTATTGCTGCGTCTATACGAAGGGTATTTATAAAGAGTCGGTTATGTATTAGTTAGGGCGAAATCTGCGATGCACGTTCTCTGATTCTCACTGAAACCCTCTCACTGCTGTGAGGAAATTCCTCGCGCCATCGATTACCACTGGGGCAGAAATGGTTGACACACGGCAGGCTTTCTCAATGCACTGCGAATAAAATCAGCAAATAAACATGTTCATGGCCAGTTATAACAGTGTTCTGTGATCTTTGACCCATTAGATTCAGAAAAAGAATTAGACACTCAACCCACTTCTAATTCCGCCTAGATGTCATTAACATTCTTTGTCCTTAATCGATTAAGATCAGCTTCTGCTCTCTCCCTGCACAGCATCTTGTACATTACAATACTGTGCTTTGAAGTAAACATTATCTTTGCCTACCATAAGTTACCAAATTACTCTCGACACTGACTGCAAAAAAATCAGCGAAATAACCAATTAAGCCCGCGAAGGTGGAGTTCACCTTGCGAGCAGAAGCCAGTTCAGCTCTTTATTAATCCGCTCTAGTTGAAGGCAGATTGAATGTAATAAGCGCACAGACGCCTTGTGGAGACTGTATAAGTAGGCTATGATTGAAGAAAAACCATCAGTGATCTAAAATAGATAAGAAGAGGTGCTGGAGTAGGCCCTATTAAGATTAGGCCTATCTATTAACTTACAGTGGTGAGAATTCTTTCATGAGAGAGTTCCTGTTGTTGGATATGGAATGCGACACTGTAGAAAGAGCGATTACTGTACTGAACACAAGGTTGTATTTCTCTTAGTTGAAATTTCTGTTAATCGCGATAGTCTATCGTGATCAGAAAGCTGAGGCTTGAACACGTGCGTCTCTAAAGAATGAACGAGTGAGAACCAACTTAAAACATGGACCTACATATATTTATAAATATCCAACTCATCCAAAAATTGTTACATGTAATTGGTTAGCGTCTTACTGTATACAGGAAACCAAGATTGTGAAGTTACTGACTTAGTCTCCTACCACCTAACTACATGTATGACTGTTCGTCTCTAGCGAAGTCGAAACCTGAAATTGGTCAAATTATTTTGGCATACCGCTAATACGTCAGCGCGGAGGTTCGTTACATGTTAATTTCCAATTATATTATTGTTTTTAAATCAGATAACTGTTTAATTACTGTCAATGTTAATTGCGTCAATGCGCATAATTATCTACAATTTATCGACAAACGAACTGGTGTTGACCTGTGGGATGATCCAGGATCGTCCAGCCATCAATCCTCTATCATATCGTTCGCTGTACTGTCCACGACTACTCTAACCTGTCCCTGGCATGGCAGAGTGGAAGAATCGTAATTCGGCTGAGAATCCACCCAGAAGCAGCATTCATCGTTGTTTACTTCTGCGTTGGTCTGGACTTCGAAGTAGCTGTCTGAGGCTGACTGAGATGACTCGAGCCTATCATATTAAACAATAGAAACATTACATTTATTCACATATATATTATATATATAATCTTTTTGCCAGAATCTGCCAGAATAATAATAATTGTATTAGCAGATACAAAGGAAACCACAACAATAGAAAACTACAACTGTACTAATCGTTAACCTCGTTTAGGCCTACATTATAATTAACGTCCCTAACATGTTCATGTTCATAGCATGTTCTATATTAGGAAACCGTTTATTACCCATTTATCAAGGCTCTTTGCATGCATTTTAATATTTATGATCGTCTCTACATACTTTGATTTCTTCATGGGAGGGGTTGATGCTGAACTGTCCCAAGAGTCTGCATTTCTTCGTCCTCCATTAGCTGACGTTGTTTCGGCCAAAGATTCCGTGATTTCCTGGAGTGAGAGAGTAGGCGAATCAGACCGGAAGTCATCCATCCGAAAGCAGCATCGGCTGCCTATTCTTCCAGCCGGTCGGATCGTTGGGACTTCTAAATCGATCTCCATTTCGTCGCAGCTATCGTCACTGACCGACGATGGTGACACAAAGCTAGCACGCGACAAGACATAAGTCATGTAGCGAAGTTTGTGTTATGCTCTAGGCCTACGCCACAATTTCAGTTAGTAAGTGACGCTGCT